>OU964986.1:4035034-4200034 GCA_918808275.2 Dolichovespula sylvestris | reverse complement strand
CTCGCGAGCTCGCATCGGAACAAAACGTATTCGCGGACAAATCGTATCGTTTCTTCTCTCTCTTTCTCGTACCTCGATGTTCCTCTTTTAAAAGACAAAAATATTCTCTCGTCCGAATGAAATGGATGATGAATGAAAGAAAAGTGACGGCAAAACGAGCAAAAAAGTATTTTTAGGTCGTCGCGTCGGCCGGCTGCTTTAGGAATTACGAATAGTGGTTCTTAACGTCGGTCTAACAAGAAATATAATTACGTTTTATGTTCGCGATGAATACCGTTTCGTTAGAAGAGAGAGAGAGAGAGAGAGAGAGAGAGAGCTCTTCGCGAAGAAATAGACGATTATTAATTGTTACGTCTGTTATAACGTTGGGTGTTACGATATCGTTAAAATTTCGAGTCGTTCGTTTCGTTTCCTTTCGTTTCGTTTCATTTTTATACATCCAGCACGTATTTGCGCGAACGCAATCCAAATGCACGCGAGACGCGGCTACTTTCCAGATATTGCTGAATTTGTTACGCGCATGTGGTTCCGGAAAGCAAAGTGCAACGAAAGTACCGGAGCTTCCAGCGGAAATCAAGTGTTAACAAATTATCGACGCTCTCGTTCAGGAATTTTCGGAAAATTCCTATTGGCCATTGCCAACGATCGTGACGTGGAACGTGAAATTCCACTCATTCTCCCTGAAAATAGTAGTCCTTTGAAAGCCGATTTATCAACGACCCGACGAGTCCAATCGAGATCGAGAAAGGAAGAGAAATTCGTTAGGATAGAATAAAAATTGCGTCCAAACTAGCTTCTCTTTGTAGCAATCCGTATTTTTTTTTTTTTTTTTTTATAGCAAAGAGTACAAATATCCGTACAACGCTCGCAAGCTTCTCTCTTATCGTTAGGCGGTACCGTAAAAAGGACTGACGAGTTATTATGCGTAAAACGGTGGTTCCTAGGGAACGATACTCTTTCCTCGGCTCCTATCGATTTCATTTCGAATAGATGTTGGATGGATTAGGTACACGGTTCATTGGCAACGATCGAAACTCGCGAGGCGATACATTCCGAGTACAATGGCTTCCTGCACCTCGTCCCAATGATATTGGCCTCAACAAAATAATGAATAAATTGAGCGTGGGTCAGAATAAAAATATAATCGTCCGCCGTACGTTCATGATTCACGTTTC
The DNA here is from genome assembly GCA_918808275.2 of Dolichovespula sylvestris. NCBI lineage: Eukaryota > Metazoa > Arthropoda > Insecta > Hymenoptera > Vespidae > Dolichovespula > Dolichovespula sylvestris. The sequence goes on along the minus strand of OU964986.1, from coordinate 4,198,859 downwards.
ATTATCCTATTAGAGCCAATGGACGGGTAGCAGAAGATGGACTCTCCTCTTCCTTCCTCTTGCGGCTTCTGCATCTCCCTTTCTCTCTCTCTCTCTCTCTCTCTCTCGTTCTCTTATCCGTCGCGGACACGTTTATTCTTCGCCGGAGGAACATTGAGAGAGAGAGAGAGAGAGAGAGAGAGAGCTTCGGTCGGTCGTAAAAATCGTCCCGAGAGGCGATCGTTCGCGCGCTTTCGATCACCGCCGGCAACCGTTCGAAAAGCAAACGTTCAAAGTGCGAGAACCGCTTAGCGAGTCAATGCGTAGGAATAATCTTTCGTCTTGGCACGCCGTCTTCGCAGACAGAAGGGATGCAGAAGATACGGTGGGATAGAGGTGTGGGTGCGTCTATATTTGCGCGCGTTATAGCTCCGCTACTTTTTCTTTTTTTTTTTTTCGATTCGTTTGATTTCGAAGAAATATCCTAAGGTCGAAAAGATCAAAGATCGAGCGTCACGACTAAAAATACCAACTGTACTTAAGAATCAGATAACGTGGCTTTCTCTTATGCTTATAGAGGCCGCTCCTAGTTTTCGAATCAATTAGAGCAGTTTACTTGACAAACGATGAACGCGCTCGATACGAAGTTTACTCTGGCGGAGTTATGATCGAGCGACCTTACGACGCACGAAGAAGACGCGCAAGCTCGTCTCGCCATCTATTCGTTTGCACGTAACCAAAGACTTCTAGTTCGATTTGTAGGATCGCGCGTCTAACGCGTTTCCTTTTCTTTCTCTTATTTCAATTACGCTAATCTCCGAGCTTCCTCGACGCGGATCCTTTAAAAGCGAAGTCTTTTATTTTTTTTTTTGTTTCAATTTTTCGATCGCTCTCTCTCTCTCTCTCTCTCTCTCTCTCTCTCTTGCAGCGCGGCAGCCTTTCTGGGGGTGTAGAGTTCACGCAGGTCGCTTTAACCAACTTCTTTCGCTCGTACGTCATCGCCTTTGTAAAATCAAACCACGTCTCGTTTGCCGAGCACAAATGGGATTAACTTTTTCCCAGGTTATAGACATCTCACCTTTATCACCGTTGTCAGCGACTTTTACGAGATTTGTTACGAATTTTAATTTTCCAGTCGATAATGCGAGATGACGTTGAAATTTCTTTTTTACGATCTTTCGTCGACGAGGATCCGTAGCAGGTGCGAGAGCAACGGAAAATAGTAGAAGCGAAAGAAATTTATAAATGATCCCCGAGGTATCATCGACGACGCGGGTATATCGTAGGATCGTCGAGAGAAAACCATTTTTCATTCTACGACGAAATACTCGAGCGTCCGGTACTTTAGACACTCGCATAGGCAACGTACGTATACGTCGAAGGGATATATATATATAATGAAAAATATAGGAACATCGTCGTTTCGGTCCATTCTTTCTTTATTTTTCCAAGTCTCGTCGTTGGAGCTTTCCTTTTCTCTCTCCCCTCCCCCCCCACCCCTCCCTCTTTCTTCTTACGTCGTCGTTCGTCGACGTATCCCATAAAAGTGATCGGTAGATTAATCGTCCGAATCTTTTCGCAAACGTTTCAGAACTCTTTAGAAACGCTGCGGAGGCTGGACCTCTGGATATCGTGAAGCTTCGCAAGGGAGATAAGCTCCTGAACGTTTCGCGTCACTTGCCGGCAAACACTCCCGACACGCCCTATGTTCTTCAGGTAAGAGAACATCGATGTTAATCCGAATAACAATGGAATTTATCGAAGAGAATGTATCCCTTGTTCGAAATATATAGATCGCTTACGTGTTGGTAGATACGTATAGTCGCGTATTAACGTATCGAGTAACGTGCTCGAAGTAATCCAGCTTGCCTCGAACAATTTGGTGCATGCATAATTCGGTGGTTCGGTATAATCCGATTCGATAACAACGTCGGCGAATGTACGGATCGGTTTTGTTCCGTTACAAATCGTTCAATGGCCCGCGAATCCTGCACGAATGAGCATAGGATCTGCGATTACCGGACGGACGATGTTGTTCGATAGTTCTTGGTCACGATAAGTCGTCGGCATCGATCCCCGTTCGGATCCGTTAATATTGGAATCCGATTCAGGTAGCGCATAATAATACATCGAGGAGGAGGAGGAGGAGGAGCGGTTAATTTATCGGAAGCGTTTGAAAGAAACGATTCGCGCGAATCGTGAGATTCCCCCCCCCCCCCCCCCCCCGAAATAAGGAAAGATGGAAAGGTATTATAGAGGAAGAATAGAAAGAAGGAAGGAGGAAGAAAAGAGGCGTCGCGAGTGATAAGAGGGGGAAAAAAAGCGTGTCGTTGTAAGAGGGTGATATTCTTCAAGGTCGTCGGTGCTCACCCCGCCTCCTCGGGGATGATGGAGCTGGAAGTTCTGCGGGCACTCGAGAGCCGCGTAGCGAGCCTCGAGCGGGAACTGCGCGAGCACCAGGAGGCCATTTGCGCGTCACCGCCGTTGGCACTTCGGGAACTTAAGAGGCAGGTCGACAGCTTCAAGAACAAGCTCGAGACTACCGAGCATCTCAGCTGGCTGGGTGAGTACGTCGACGAGATATTACGGCCCGGCGAATCTTTTGCCTTCGGCCTCCGAGCCAGAGTACCGCGTCCTTGGGATCTGCTATATCGCGCCTTCTTTTCGGGCTCTTCGAGTAGAAACTGAAATTCGTCAACGCGGTCTTTGGTCAATTTGATATTTAGATCCGATTCCGCGATAATTATTTCGGATGGGAGTAATCGATGACGGTCTTTCTCGTACAAAGTTTTCCCCCGTTGGTTCGACCGACCGACCGACCGACCGACCGACCGACCGACCGACCGACCGTTCGTTCGTTCGTTCGTTCGTTCGTTCTACTTGGAAATATCTATGGATCGTCGTTAAACGTTAGATAGATATCATTGTCGGAGTAGGCGACTTTGTAATCGCGTCATTTTCAGGTTTCTACAAGCAACTTCCAGAACCCATTTCCTCGGAAGCATGTAGAAGGTTACAATATCGTCGAAAGAGCGACGGTCTGAAGCGTAAAGTGCGAGAAAAGTTCCTCAACATCTGGTAAGTCGACGAACTTGATTTAATTTCTCTAATCGTCTCGTTACGCTTTTGTAGACGGACAAATGCCATTACCATTCTCTCCATTTATCCTTAGACAAAGGTAGTCGGATCGATAGAGAGAATTAGAGGAGTCGGTACCAGCCTCCGGCCACTCGGACGATTCAAATTTTTTACGATCATCGTGATTCTTTGTCGCGGACGTCGGACGAACGTTACTTAATCGTTCCGTTTAGAGGTGGTCACGGAGGTCGAACGTTTGATTGGAATACCCCCGGAGAGGGTGCATTTGCCGTCGAAATAGGTCATCGTCGGTCGCGGTGGCCCAAGACGATTAAGCACCGGTTATAATCCTATCTATTAAGCGGCAATACGTCCTTGTTTCCAGTTATGTCGTCGTCGTCGTCGTCGTCGTCGATCGTAAGCCACGGATGCGAACGAGTTGCCTATCGTCAACGCGCGTAATTGGTGCGATCCAGAGAGAGAGAGAGAGAGAGAGAGAGAGAGAGAGAGAGAGAGAGAGAGAGCCTGTCCAACGTTACGATTATTTCAACCAGCGAAGTGTGTCTTTGCGCGTTATAAATGTACCTATATCTATCTGTAAATCGTACTTTTTCTTCGAATCCCACCGAGATTATCCCGTTAAAATTGTACGCTTCGGAGAAACGTCAAAGTACCTATCGACGTCGATTTGCGATTACAGAATTCGATTCGACGCGGATATTTCGCAGCTTTCAATCGTTTCAATTTCTATCGAAATGGAAGAGAATTTTCGTTCCACGCTTGGCGCTTATTACTCTCTCTCTCTCTCTCTCCCTCTCTCTCCCTCTCTCTCCCTCTCTCTCCCTCTCTCTCCCTCTCTCTCGATCTATCTATCTATCTATCTATCTATCTCGCCCGCACGTTCAAAGCTTTTCAGACACCGAATGGAAGTGGCGCGTATACAGAAATTGGAACAAACGTCGAAGCGGACGAGATCGAAAATATTTTGAAATTCCCTTTTCGACGTTATTTCCTTGCATCGTCGTTCACGCTGGAATTGATTATTCGAGGGCGCGTTAGTATCGTCGTAGAAACGCACGAAAAAGTTACGGATCGAATCGATATACGCGAAGGACGACGAAGGATGAAGATCTCTTGGATTCGTAGCGCAGACCCGTTACAAATTTTGGCCAGCTGCCAATCTTTTTTTAATGTTGCAGAATTTATGCGTTCGTCTCAAGGACCAAAACGCCGACTTTGCGTCGTAAAATTTTTTAAAATATGTATGCCTTTGAGAATTCGATTTTCCCCCTTTGCAGGCGACGCGAAACGATCAGGAGTATGTACCTTAGGTCTCTCGTCGATTCGATGCCTCGTTATCGTCGACTTTCGTCTAACTCTCGAAGAAAGCATCGAAAGCGATGCGGCGATTTTCGTCAACTACGTAGAATTTTTTTATTTTGAAGGGTACAAAAGTTGCGTACGCGAAAAAGTATCGTAAGCGTTCTATTAGAAAATTGCGCCGAACGGTAGTTTCGTTTATCTTCCACGATCCAACGAGTTTTTAACTCGAGACTCTCTCGTTGTCGTCGATAGGGAAAGAGGAAAGGAGAAAGTCGATCCCGTTGTTTTTCTCATTTCTTCATCATCAGGGAATTCAGTTTTATACGTCATGGGTACTTTATAATACGAGTAAAAGGAGAAAAGTAAAAAAGGAAAAAGGTAAAAAAGATAGGAAAAGAAACCCGACGTAATAATATCGTGGGAAAGGTTAGGTTTCGATTTTTTTTTTTTCTTTGGAAGACCCACCGATACAATCGTTATCATCTTTCGAAAGTCGACTGCACCGGGAACGCTGAGAGTTCGGTTTCCGGGAATCGAGTTCGTTTTAAATCGAAGTCAGGTCGATGGAAAATGGTAATTCGAGGAAGCGCGGAAGAACTCGGGGAATCTTAAAATAGGAGCTTTCGCGCGTATGCATATCTCGTCAATGTCGAGGAATGTGGTGGTTGTTACGTAGCGGCGTGTACGTAGAAAAATCGTCTACGTACCACCGAGAGGATACCCCTTGCCGGCACCGATATACGCACGTTTCGCCGCTCGTATACATCGATTCGTGCAGAAACTGGCATTCCGCCATAGATGCGATAACGAAGACGTTAGAAAAGACGTCTCCGTGCGATCCGCCCGCCCTTACGCGCGTTCTTTAATTGATTTTACTTTTAACCACGTTATAGGTACGCGCGTAGGTCCTCTACCTTCGTTCTTAAACTTTGAGACGATTAAAAAAAAAAAACGGTTCGCGCTTTCGGTGGTATCGAAAGCGACGAAAAGGGTAGAGATATCTATCTTGATCGAGGATCAAAGATGGAACGCGCTTCGTTCTCTCTCGGACAACGCTCGATGTCACCGCAAACATTTTTATTTAGGGCTCGAAAAGAATCGTCCATTTCACCTCGTGTACCTTCTCTCTCTCTCTCTCTCTCTCTCTCTCTCTCTCTCTCTCTCTCTCTCTCTCCCACACCCGATGGCGTTGGCTACTATTTCGCAACTATTAACTCGAAGCTCGGAATTACGTAGGAGCGTGAGAGCAACGGAATCTAATGTCCGTACCCGTAGGGGTTCAGCGATATGGAAAAAGGACGCGCCGAAGCGGTACGAGAGAAAAATCATCTCGTAGGCGATTAAGCCCGAGGAGCCTGCTACTTTAGCCGAGAATACCGTCGTCCTACCGTGGGTGACGTTAATTCAATCCCGATATGGGTGGGTGGACCACTCTCGTGGAATAGTGGAAAATTCATGTCGTCGCTCTCCGCGAGGTGCCTAAAGAAATTCATTTTCTCCGTTGCAGAAACATACCTTCGCGCGAACTACAGCCGAGGATTTCGATGAAACAAAGAATGACTTTTCTTTCGTTCCGTAATTTCACGTAAATTGCATTACTTCGCGTCGAGAGGAAAAAATCCTATTAAAAATTCCTCGGGTCGTGTCGGATCGAGCGTAAGCTAATCTTGAGAATAATTCGACGCTTTTTAAGAGTCGAGTATTCGCCTCACCTTTACCTAGGACATTATCATCGAGGGGATATCAATTAAATTCGCTACGAGGATTTTTTTCTTTTTCCTCTTTCTTTCCTTCTTTTTTTTCTTTTCTTTCTTTTTTTTTTCTTTTTTTTTTTCTTTTTCTTTTTCTTTTTCTTTTTTAAGAGCCTCACTCTTTTAGCGCGCGAGCGCGCCCACGTATGCGTGCACATTGTTGAACGCGGTATTATCGAACAGCGAACATAAACACGAGAGATGCAGCTTGAAAAGAGCCAGTAGCGTGTACCGACCTACACTCGATGTGTAAATCCTGCTGTCGGTTCCGGGTCATCAATAATCCGAGGATTTCGAGCTCCCTTTTAACCGTTTACTCTCCCGCACTCGATTCAATACGGTGCATTAGGTAGGGCTCTCGTTTGCCGTAATTCACCGGTGTTTCCTCGTCGATGGTTATCAAGCAAAAGGGTGCTTCGAAGCGTTGCTTCACGGGACACAAATCCTGCGAGTTCCGATTAAAAGGACGACGAATTTGCGATGGCAAGGCTTCCTTTCCAAAAACGATTATTATTTCGGACGCTTATTATTCTTCCGCTCGTTCGCGGAGAGCTCGTAGTCGTATTAATTATAAACGAAAAACAAGGGGCCTCTTTTCCCAACGGATGGAACAAGCTCGTGAGAGAGAGAGAGAGAGAGAGAGAGAGAGAACTCGGTCGTGCAATTATTTATATCAATCGTACGGATACCTACCTGTAGAACCGCGTACGCGTATTGTCGCGATGCAACCGCGATCGTGTGTTATTCGTAATGGCGCGACGTTAGCGCGCGTAAGCTTCTTAGCGCGTTACCGCAAAATGCTATTAAGCCGCCGTTAGCCGACTAATAATCAGATGTGGCGTACCAATAATGGCGTCCGTCGCGAAACGTGCATTATCGCGATTTCGTGCGCCGACCTAAATTCGTATTGGCAATTAGCGTTTAGCTCGTCGGCGGCATTTTCTCTTTTTTCTTTATTTTTTTTTTTCTTTTTTTTCCAAATAATCGGAGATAAAGTTTTCGTTTCGTTTTCTTTTCCTCGATGCTTAGAGACGTGGCCTAAGTAATACGAGATATAATAAGAGCTTTGGATCGCGTTTCAGCGACGTCGCCATGTCATCGAACGTTCGTGAATGGCTTCGCTCGCCGGCCTTCGATGCCCGACAATGGGAAGACGAGGAGCTCCTTCTGATGCTGCAAACGATGTTCGTCGAGCTCGACCTACCTCAAAAGTTCAACATTCCCTTATACGTTCTGAGAAACTTCCTTTACGAGGTCTACATAAACTACAACGAGGTGCCGTTCCACAACTTCCGTCACTGTTTCTGCGTCGCGCAGATGGTAAGTACGCTTTAAGATCGATCATATCGACGGTTCGTCGCCGCGCACGGCGACCCGTCGTGCTCTCGTTATAATTTCTCTATAAGATGAGATTTTGTGGGAAACGCAGATGTACGCGATAGCTTGGGCCGTGGATCTGCCGTCGCGGATCGGCAATCTCGAGGTCTTCGTCCTGATCGTTTCCTGCATATGCCACGACCTCGATCATCCGGGCTACAACAACATATATCAGATAAACGCGCGTACCGAGTTGGCCCTGCGCTACAACGACATCTCGCCCCTCGAGAATCATCACTGCTCGGTGGCCTTTCGCGTCCTAGAGGCCGCCGAGTGTAACATCCTGGGGTCCTTGGATTGTTCGACCTACAGGACGGTGCGCGAAGGTATCATACGATGCATTCTCGCGACCGACATGGCCAGGCACAACGAGATACTCGCGCAGTTCACCGACATCGTCGCGGACTTTGATTACGCGAACAGGGCCCACATTAATCTGGTAAGGCCGTACCTTTCGAGTTCGACCGAAAGGAATGTCTCCCACGGAGGTGTATTCTCTTCATTATTTTTTCTATTTTTCTCTTTGTACGTAGCTATCGATGATACTCATAAAGGTTGCCGACATCAGTAACGAGGCACGGCCTATGGAAGTCGCGGAACCGTGGTTGGACAGGTTGCTTCAAGAGTTCTTCAAACAGAGCGACGCGGAGAAACTCGAAGGGCTACCGGTAACTCCGTTTATGGACCGTGACAAAGTGACAAAACCCTCGTCGCAGTGCAGCTTTATCGGCCTAGTTCTTCTTCCTCTCTTCGAAGCCCTCGGCGAGCTGTTTCCAGAACTCGAGGTAAAGATGATCGCGATATCTGGGTGACCGATATCTCTATCTACTGTTACGGACACGAATATGATCTATTATGCGTACGGTTCTCTTTTTTTTTTTTTTTTTTTTTTCTTTTTTTTTCAGGATCTCATCGTGCGACCTGTCAGAGAAGCTCTCGAGTATTATCGCAGATTAAACGAGGCTGCGAAGGACGAGCGGCATCATCGGAAGAGCGTCGTCGATCTCGGAGAATCGAATCAGCCGTTGGCCGCTCAGATCGGTAACGCGACCAGCTCGACGGCCGCGTCCGTGACCGCGACGTCGGCACCGGGCTCGGCGTCGGCGTCGGCGTCGGCGTCGGCGTCGGCGTCGGCGTCGGCGTCGACGTCGGCAACGACGGCCGTCGTTAAATCTACCTCGTCTCACAGTATGCGCTCCAGACGTTCCGGTGGTACCGTTTGCTCGAGATCGCGCTCGACGGAGGAGGACATTACGGATAATAATCTGACGATCGAGGAAACGGAGAACCTCGAGAGTTCGGATCCCGAGACGGCAACCGAGGTCGAGATAAGCGAGAAGACGTTAAAGTTTAAAATCTCTACGGAGGGCGGTACGACGGTTGGATCTGGCTCGCACACCGGGAGAAAGAGTTATCCCGGTAGTCGGAAGGGCAGCAAGGAGAAATCCTACTTGGATTATCACAATTACGAGCTGACGCGGGCAGCGAGGGAGCAGAAAGAAAAGGAGAGAGAGAGGAGACGCAGCCACGGCGAGAACAATCACGGAAGCGATCTAAGCTCGCCGGTTAGCGCGAGATCGACCGACGGTAGTAAGATCCTCGAAGAACTCGAGCGAGACGATTCCATTTTTTTCGAGGGGAACGTCAACGAGATACAAATGGTCGAGGGCAACGGAAACGCGATCGGCGGCTGCCGAAGGGAACCTACCGGGAGGAACGGCTCGAAGCATCGATCCTCTTCTGCGATAGGTCGCAAGGACGTCCCGATAATTCGACGAGAATCGGTCGTCTCTTTGCGTTGCTCTTGCGACGACAAGAGCAACTCCTCGAATAATCACAAGTCGTTGCTGTCGCGTTTGAGGAACTTTACGGATCGTTTGAGCATAAGTTTCGACTCCAAAGATTCACCTAGTCCAAGAGCCACGAAACACGTGGCTAAAAGTCTGAATAAAAACAATTCCGTGAGCGCTAGTACTTGCACCGCTATCGCCAGGCGCCGGCAGCAGCAGCAGCAGCACCACCACCACGATCCTCCGAGCATCTGCAAGAGATGTAATCTCATGAAAGTAACGACGAGCAAGGAACCGCACGTTGGAAAGATACCGGCGACGACGGTGGTCGAGTTGTCGACGGTCGAAAAGAGAGCCATGACGTTGCCGAAAGCTAAAAAGACCACCCAGGATTCGAAGAGCAAGAGTTGGAAGACGGTCTTTGCGAAGGAGAGAAAATCCTCGGCCTCGTTGGAAGTATTACCCGGCGAGAACGCGGACGGATCGATCGAATCTAAACATAGGAGAAATCTGTCGAATCCTGAAGGTACGAAAGGGTCGCCGAAGGGACAAAAGGATCTCGACATAGACATAGACATCGGCATAGACATCGACATAGAGTTCAAGGAGATCGAGATGCGTGGGCGCCGGCGCCGGCGGCTGCAGGAGGAACGTAAGAAACCGGAGATCGTCGTTAATCCGGATAGCTCGTCCCCGTGCGGATTCGAGGAGGAGGCCGCGGGGGAAATGGGAAAAATCGAGATCAGGCGGAGCTCCGCCAGTATGGAGGACATATCGAAGATCACGAAGCAAACCGAGAATATTCTTTTGGGCTCCTTGGAGGCAAAGAAAGCGGAGGACCTTCAGCACACGGGTAGTTTGGACTCGATGCTTTGCAAGGAGTCGTTGAAGGCGAGCAAAAAGGCGAACGCTTTCTCGTCGCCTGCCGCCTCGAAAAAATCCTCGCCGGGTCTCTTTTCGCGTTTCAAGTCCGGCATGAGCATCGACAGCACCAGGAGCAACAACAGCAACAGCAACAGCGGCTCGTTGCACGATCAGGGCTCGCAACAGGGCTCCCAGACCGCCGGTTGGATATCGTCCTTGACCGCGAGTTTCCGGCCAAAGAGACAAACGACGAGCGAGTTGCCGTCCTCGTCGGCAAGCCCGGCTCCCAACGACCAATCGCAAAAAGCCCAGAGCCGCGAAGAGATCATCAAGTGATACGTCCTTCGCGTCGATCGACAAGCCGAGAGAGATGGATCTTCCAATTCGTCGCGTCGAGAATGGTGGGCCCGACAGCCGTTCTGTTGCAACAGCTAATTCGAAACTCACTCTCTCTACTTCGGCTCGCGATCGAGCGCGATATTTGATTTGCCAAATCGCTACCAAATCTTCTTCTTCTTTTTTTTTTTTTTTCTTTTCTCCGGAGTTGCGGCGATCGCGCTTCTACCATGGAGTCGACCAAATTTATATAACGAGACTTTCAAATTCCTTGGATTTCGGTGTGGCGTCTCATTTTTCCCCTGTTACGCGACTCATTCCTATCGTCGTCGAATCGCGCCACGCGATTTTCTCTTCCTTTCTTCTTCTTCTTATCTTTCCTTTTCTTTTCTTTTCCTTCCTTTATTTTGATGATGAAGATAGATTACTTTATTTATTGTCGAATCATGGGCACAGCCTAACGAGTAAATGTCAATGTTGTTCGTTGAATAGAAAAAGTGATAAGCGTAGAAAAATAAACGCCGTAAGGTATTCGTCTCGTTCGACATCGGACAACAACACATCGTGTACGCATACGTGTGTCGCTTAAGCGCGTTTTACGCATGTGTGCAGCTATCTGCGTACATATATGACACGTCTCAACTACACAACAAATTTATATATGTAATATGTACATAGGATAATGCTAGTTAGATAGAGAGAAAAAAGAAAAAATATGTCGATTCGTAGACGGATCGACTCTAGCGCGTATGATCTGGAAACGAAAGGAAGAGATTGCTGGGTGATATACCTAGATACCTAGTATTGGTAGTACTAGAAAGACTCAGCCTAATTGTCTTTCTCATTTGGTGGTCGGTGAAACGATCGACGTACGATCGATCGATCGCTCGATCCCTCGACGTCGTCGAAACGCGCGCCTCTTTTTATCTTCGATTACTTTTTTCCTGCTTTCCTTTTCTTTTTTTTTTAGATGTTTATATTTTTATACTATTACATCGGCGTGTCCGTAAGCGATTAAGAAACCGCACGTATTGTTGAACTCTAGTCTTACGTTATCGTTTTCGAGAGAGAGAGAGAGAGAGAGAGAGAGAGAGGAGGTGGAAGAACCCGAACCTATGTTAGGGTATTTTTTAGTTTTTTAATTTTTCTTTTTTTTTTTTTTTTTCCTTTTTAACAACGACCGTAGCTTTATTCTTCGGGGTAAGTTTACCCTCGGACTTTGACGATCTCAACGATCGTTTTGCGTTAACGCGCCTAACGTTCCTTTCAACCTTTTCCTTTCGTCGCGTCGAGGAACAAGGCTCGTTATGTTTTATCGAAGGAAAATAAATAGTCGAGAAATGGAATGAATGCTACGAGCAATGTCTACGAGTTGACTCTAACGATCCTTTGAAATTTCGAGGCACGCCTCTCCATCGAATCAAAAATCGTCATTTTCTGGTAATGCTAAACAAATATCGTTCTACGTATGTATATCGGATCCGTCGATGTCTGTCTGTCTGTCTGTCTGTCTGTCTGTTTGTCTGTCTCTTTCGACTATAAATGTGCAAACTTCCTTTTAGATGTATAAACTTTTATCCTAAAGAATTGCGAGTAGAAGGAACAGGACTATTACCTTTTATATGTCGGTATACGTATCGGCAATTCGGAGGGATTCGAAATCGTAGAATGAGAATTGGAAGGAACGAGTGTGCTACGCCGTGCGTTAGAGAGAGATAGAGTCTGTGTGTGAGAGAGAGAGTGAAAGTCGCGTTAAGTAAATGTATAGACTATATATGATCAATTATCAAACACTATCTGTGCCTGACCTACGTATTTATTTGTCACTTTCCTAATTACTAATCTTACCCTCTTCTCATGAGGCCGATTAAACGCGGTCCAATTTTTCTAACGAAACTGGCGAAAAAAAAGAAAAGATTTTTGATCTAGCCGGACAATCAATATCGCTCGATAGAAGAAAGCCACGGTAGGATCGTCGAATCGTGTCTCTATCGAACGTTCGAAGCGTCCTACGAATTTACTTAAAAAAAAAAAAAAAAAAACCGAAAGGCGTACGAAGGATAAAAACGCGTTTTCGCGTTCCGCGATCGCGAATAATCGAACGGAAGCATCAAACGAAAATTTGAAATATATTTTTAAATTTAAACTTTAATACTAACGCTTTTTTTATCGGTTAGTATGTATAAATTAGAGTCGATCGAATAGCAGATAAATTCCTTGATCGCGCGCGTCGATGCGCGATACGCGCGAAGAGGAAGAGAGAAGAAGGAGATAAAGTCAGAGAGCAGCGATCAAAAAGTTGAAACTATGAAGAATCAATATGAAATGGGCCAAGCGGGTCGCGTCCTCGCGACACCGCCCTCACTCCGTCAATTCGTTATTTACTCGCACTACGTGTCCTTCTCATATTTCAATTACCATTGTCAATTACGGGGTACAACCGGTCGATCTCTTTCACAGCTTCTCTTATCTCCAAAGAGAATTTACTTTAGCGTCGTGAAATGTTAAAATCCTGTTAAGGGCGCACCGCCGAATCCGATCCCCCCCCCCCCCCCCCTCCTCCTCCTCCTCCTCCTCCTCCTCCTCTGTCCATGCGTCGATCCTATCGGAACGATGCGACTAACTTATCCGTACGCCCGTTCGTCGTCTTTCCCAATCCGTAGATTAACGAGCGAGATTCATAAGGTACAGATTAAACTCGTAGCCGCATCTCATAAAAAGATTGCACGAACTGACCCTATGTCGTATATAAGTAAAGAGATAAGTATACAAATGAATGAAAAAAAAAAAAAAAAGAAAAGAAAAAAAAAAAGAATATATATGAATATAATTGTACGTACGGATAGAAATATATTTAGCTGGTATTGAAACTTTAAGGAGAACTCTGAGGAGAGATGGAAAAGGGAATAAAAGGATAATGTTAACTTAAGCTCGCGGGCGAGTTACTACTACGATAGTCTAATAATGTAACGTATAATGGTGTGTGTGTGTGTGTGTGTGTGTGTGTGTAAGAGAAGCTACGTGTAAGGAAAAAAAGAAAAAAAAGAAAAAAAACAAAAAAAAAAGAACACAAAAAAAACGAAAAAGAAAAAAAAAACAAGAAAAGCAGCATTAAAGAAAAGAATCTCCGCGTTGCGGAAAATGTGCGTCGACTTATCGTCCAACTACGGCGATAAATTACGATCCGTGTGGATAGATTTAATTCGATAGTCGTTTAACGAATTTCGCCCTTGTGCCAATGAATGTAAAGATAAAGACACGAACGATCGTTCGTCTCCTCGTCGTCGAATAAAATGTTATAAATTAAAATCGAGCCCTATGACTGGCTGACAATTAGATCGTATGCGAAAAACGGTTTGACGATCCGTTATAGGTCGCAGCCGCGCTCGCGCCGACACGACGTTTGGAAAGAAAATAAAACGAAAGAACGTTGATTATCGTCGTGCGCGCGCGCGCGCCCACACACACACACACACACACACACACACACACAGAGAGAAAACACGCAATGAGAACGAGGCGAATAAAGTATATACGATGATACTGTCGATTGCGTGATACTTGTATCTACTACCATTCCATTTGACTCCAATATGTCGTGATAGCGACAATCAATATTCTACGCAGTAACGTTATCGTCCAAGCGATCCATGATCTTTCTCTACGCATCGGTGTCGGCGATAAGATCGGTCCCTTTTAGTAAATGTAATCGAGCGAATGAGAGATGAAAGGAATGAAAAAAAAAAAAAAAAGAAAGAAAAAAGAAAAAAGAAAGAAGAAAAAAAGATAGGTGATGGCGAACGATCGAGTAGGGTAAAAAACAATATTTTCTTCGTGTGTAGCACAAACTGGTATAATTACGATAAAAGACAAAATGGTCGTGTTACATTAATCGAAATAAAAAATTTGTCTGGTCGTTCGTAGATTCACGTATACGTTCTCGGTTGGATATCCGAGAGAAATTAATTAGCCGAAGAAGAGGGGGCAACAAGAGTTAAAAATAATAATTCTTTCGTCGTCCTTTCGTAGAATATTAAATATGAAATATACCGAAATATAGGGAAATAATATAAATATCGTGGGCGAAAGTAGTAAAGTCCGAGAAAAACGTTCAGGCAGCATTTCGGACGTGCTTACGAACGTTCAGCTGTATACCGCCTAAAGGCGTGGTCGTTAAGCCTTTAGGATCGTAACGCATCGGTATTGTGGTACCTTCGCACGGAGAGTATTCGTATTCCTTGAGTAAATGTATCAAGCCCAGTTTGGCCTGCAAAAGTCCAATTCGAGTTCCTGAAACGAAAACGATATGGATATAAGGAACGAGTTAACGGATAAGCGCATCGTCCTTACTCATAACTCATCGTACTTACCTATACAAACGTGGGGTCCCTCGCCAAAGGGGAAATAAACGTAACCCTGTCTGTTCTTCTTGTTTACCTCGTTGAATCTTTCGGGATCGAATTTCTTTGGATTAGGGAAATATCGGGGATCGTAATGCATTCCGATCATCGATATCATAATGGGAGTGCCCTTTTCGATGATTAGATCGGAATCGGGTACTTTGTAATCTTGATTGGCGACGCGATCCAAAAATCCCAACGGTGGATACATTCGGAGCGTTTCCGAGACGACCATGTCCAAGTACGGTAAAGCTATGACCTAAGAATATTTGGATAAACGTTTTTACTCGGTCGCGCACAAAGCGATACGCGGCTCGCGAAGCGTTATTATCGTTCGGCTTAATTGCGAACAGGCATAATATAGGTTCGATCGAATGAAAGTAAAAAATCGTTGCGCAATTCGAGCGACATCGAGACGATCGCAACGAGCGAGCTACGGCGATTGTATATCATTATATTTAATTACGGTCGGAATGTTTACTACCATGTCGTAGCTGAGCTTTCCGTCGTTCTTATCGATAGCATCCAGGATTTCTTGCCTTAGTTTCGTCTGGAGATCGGGTTGAAGGGCCAACTCGTAAACGGCAAAGGCCATAACGGTCGAGGATGTCTCGAAGCCACCGGAGAAGAATACGGCCGTTTGAGCGACCAAATCGTCACCGTTGAATTCTAATGCATATAGGAATAGGATTATCGAGAATAACAAAATCGTTTCGATCGGTCTCGTAGGATTTCGAGAGGGGCCTTCGTTCGCGGGGATGCGAACGATCGATCGATCGATCGATCAGTTTATTTACTAGAGCAGTTTACTTACTAAATCCACCTAGATCCTCGTCGCCGTAGGTCTTCTTCAATTCGATCAGCAGATCTATCAGGTCGTTTCTCTTATTACCGGAAGCCATGCGCTCGTTGATGACGTCCCAAAAGGTGCTACGGAGAAACGTACTGACCTCCTTCCCGAAGAATTTGGCGCCTGTCGTTTTGACGATCCCCGGTAGGAAGAATATCGACATCAATTCGAAGCCGCGCATAAAGTTGCAATCGAATATCTTTTGGCCGAATTTACGAAACTCGGCGTTCGGATCGCTCAGAGAATTGGCCCGAAGGCCGAAGGCGGTCGTGCCGATCAAATCGGTGGTAAATTTCGCGCAAACCTCCTTCATCTCCATAGTTTTTCCTTTGCCTGTGGAAACGTCGGGTCTGCGATTATAATTCTCGTTCGATAATAGGTGACGATGATATACGTACTGCCCACACGCACACGCACACGCACACGATCCTACCTTCCAAGCCTACGGAATCGAGATGTTTATCGAGATCTTTGCCAATCTCGATCATCAGCTCGAACATTCTCTTCAATTTGCCGGACGTAAAGATCGGTGTGAGCTTCGCCCTTAAAACTTTCCAGCCGGGATTTTTCATCATAAATAAATTTGCATAGCCCAAGCGATCGTTCACGTCCGGGGAGGCGTATCTGTCTGAGAAATAGCTGAAATCTCTGACGAGTACGTTCTTCACCAACTCGGGATCGCGTATCAGGATGAAGGGCTTGTCGAACACGTAAAAGCCCATATAGGGTGATCCCTGGCATTGCTCGTAAAGATCCAGGACGAACTCCGCGGATGATTTTTTCAAGAAGAAGCAATCCCAAAAATTGCCGATAAACGGTAACGGTGACATCTCCTTTATCCCGCGTTTCTGCCAATACTTGAATTTTCTCGTCATATAGAGGTAAGCGAACGTCCAAAAGGCGAGGAATAATAAGATACCATCGAGGCCCCAGTACGCCGTTAGAATCGCCATTTCCTTTCGACTTCTTTTTATACCTTTGCGAGACTATAACTGCCGGAGACCGGACGATCTCGCGTTAGAAACGATATCGCCGACTAAACTTTTAATTTTAACGTCTATCCGCTTTTCTTTTCTTTTCTTTTCCTTCGATACGATTTTATCTTCGGCGTTGCTATAGCGTATTAACTTCTTAAGAAACGGAACGTCAGAAATTTCTCAGTCTTGCCGTATCGAACTTGTATTTATGAGGACGTATCCCTCCCGAAGATTCTCCTCCCTCCTATAGCGTGTCTTCGTTTCTCTTATGTCATCGTTTACTCGCGAGATAATACGTTTATATTTTTAATAGACGCTTTACGCTCTCCGTTTGAATTCCAATAAATATCTCTATTCCGCTTGACGCGTTATCTCAGCCGGACGTACGCGTATACGTATGCATATGCGTGTGCGTGTGCCTGTGCCTGTGCCTGTGCCTGTGCCTGTGCCTGTGTGCGCGCGCACACTTTTATAAATATATTTATAATAATTGTAATCGTCATTGTTGCATCTCGAACGCTTTCCTATTGCAAAACGCATTCCTCCGAGCGAGGAATCTTCATTTTTCGATCCGATCGTCTTTGGATTCTCTCTTAATCTTGCGTCCCTTCGTTCGTTTCATTTTTCTTATTCCTCGATGTTGATAATTGCCCTAAGCTGACGGTCGGTATCCCGACGAGTTATAATAATTAAGAAAGAACGATCGAAGGAAAACGTTAAGTAGGATGTTATCGAAATAATGCCTCGTCATATCGCTCGCGTATCTCTTTCAACAAACTTGCAGAGTAACGTTCTTCCTTAGCAGTTTTCGTAATTATACACTTTACTTCGCTCGATCGTGCCCCGATACTCGCGTCGTCGGGAGAAGAGTAGCCGTTCGACGCTTACGAAATCGTCTCGTTCTCTTTCCGAATCGTTGGAAATTTATTTCTCGTTTATTTTGTTATTGTACGCGAGCGTACACAACAGTAGAAAGAGGGTAAATCCGAAATTGGGGAATACTCGGAAGGGCCAAAAGTAAGGATTTCATGAAAATATTACGACGATAGGAAAGTAAAAATCTTTTATTTGTCCCTTTTCCTTTCGCAATATCCGTGCCGATATCTGTACACGTATGTATATATGTGTATATATACGTGTGTGTGTGTGTGTGTGTGTGTGTGTGTGGGTGGGGCGAAGGGCGAGAGGCAGATATTCGAGTAATAGAAAATGTAGGAAAAAGAAGAAGGATCAATCGATCTTGAGTTTACTTATGTTTAGATACAATCCTCCTAAAGCCGTAATGGTCAACGCTTTGGGATCTAAGCACATAGGTACTAGCGTCTTCTCGCATGGCGAAACTTGGTACCTTCTTAATATCTGTACGAGTCCGTACTTTGATTCCAAAAGACCAAGCCGAATTCCTGAAAGAGGTCCAACGTCGAACGTTAGAGATATTCGAGTAGGAGGAGGAGGAGGAGGAGATGGTCGGAGAAAGGTAAAAAAAAAAAAAGAAAGAAAAGAGCTCGTTGTAAAGAAGAATAAAAAAAAAAAAAAAGTCCGCGCTTACCGATACACATGCGAGGGCCTTCCCCGAATGGCAGATACGTGTACGGTATTATATTTTTTTTATTCTCTTCGGCGAACCTTTCGGGGTCGTAGACGTGCGGTTCGGGAAAATATCGTGGCTCGTAATGCAGTCCCATGTTGGATACGTAAACTGGCGTTCCCTTTTCCAACGTCAAATCGTGACCGGGTACCTTGTAATCGTCGCCGGTGATTCGTTCGATGAACGGAAATACCGGATACTTTCTTAGTGTCTCCGAGACGACCATATTCAGATAAGGCAAGGAGACGACCTACGAACGAATCGATAAAGAAACTAAAGTTAGGCGTTCGTATATTAACGTTCTCATCCATTCACCGTGTCGTAGGTAATTCGATCGTCGTTGCTCCCGATAGCCTCGAGTATTTCCTTCCTTAATCTCGTTTGAATTTCGGGATGCAGAGCGAGCTCGTACAAGGAGAAGGCCAAGGTCGTCGACGAAGTTTCGAAGCCGCCGGTGAAGAAGACGGCCGCTTGGGCCACCAAATCGTCACCGTCGAATTCTAAAGGAGAGACACGAGACACTGTGTTCGGAAACGACGTATAATCTCTCGAATTATTATATATCGTTACTCGGACTCTTATATTCGGACTTACTGAATCCGTAAAAGTCTTGCCCCTCGTAATTCGTTTTCAACTCGATAAGAAGATCGATCAGGTCGTTCTTCTTCTTCGTTCCCGATTTTATCCTATGCTCGACGTTTTCCCAGAAAACCCTGCGAAGGAAATCGCAATTCTCTTTCCCGAAGAAATTCGGCCTTACCAGTTTTATCAAGGAGGGCATCAGGAACATGGTAAGAATCTCGAAGCCGCGGCTCCAAGTGAAATCGAAGATTTTCTTACCGCATCGTCGAAATTCCGCGTTCGGATCGTTGAGCGAGTTTACTCTCAAACCGTAAGCCGTGATACCTATCAGATCGGTCGTGAATTTGGCGCAGATATCCTTGACATCGATCGTTTTTCCTTTGCCTGTAATCGAAAAAGAAGAAAAAGGAAGAAAGGAAGGAACGAACGAACGAATTTATATACGTCGCACGTCCACGCTCGCTCTTGCTCGTATCTCACCTTCCAAAGACAAAGATTCTAAATGCGCGTCGAGATCGTTACCGACGTGGACCATCAGATCGAACATTTTCTTCAATTTGCCGCTCGTAAAGAAAGGCGTCAATTTCGATCGGAGAGTTTTCCATGCCGGATTTTTTATCATAAAGAGATTCGCCCAACCAAGTCGATCTTTGATATTCGTTCTCGAGTACTTGTCGGCGAAATGGTCAAAGTCTTTGACGAAAACGTGCTTGACGAGTTCGGGATCGCGAATCAAAAAGAATGGCTTGTCGAAGATATAGAAACCCATGTACGGTAAACCGCTCGACTCGTCGTGTAAACCTTTTATGAATTCGCCGGGAGATTTTTTCATGAAGAAGCAATCGGCAAAGTTACCAAACAATGGAACGGGCCTTATTTCCATGACGTTGCGTCTTTTCCAATAATCAAAATTTCTCGTCGCATAGAGATAAATCGCTATGGTCGCGAGGGAAAAGAGCACGATCGTACCGGCGAGATACCAATAGACGTCGATAAGTTCCATTATCCCGGATAATCTTTGAAACGTTAAGAGGACGAAAAAATAATTTACTCGGACTTTGTACGCTTCTTCGTACGTAAGATATCGAATATATTAGAAGAGTATATATTAAAATGTATTGTCACTTCGTCGGATAGTTTTGGATTCCCTTTCTGTTATAGGATATCGCGTGCGTTACTAAGCTTTACGATACGACTGAAGAACCATCGGATATCGTTCGGACCGCGTACAGATAAGAGATGCCCTGAATAATCTCCGTTCCGCTACGCTCACAATACTATCAAATATTATCTATTATTTCTTTATTTTCTTATTGTTGACCAAGACGCTCTCTCTCTCTCTCTCTCTCTCTCTCTCTCTCGATTCTCGACGTTCCTTTTTGACTTTACTCGTGAAAATCTCGTTCGATCGAGTCGTTGTCGGATAATAATTCTTGCCAATTTTTCTCTAACGCGTTACGCGTTATACGCCTTATCCTTCGATAAAGGACGAACCGTTGTCGTTTAGAAAGTGGAAGACGTGTCCCTACGATCTAAGATATTCTCGTTTAGGCGAGTTTAGTAATTTCGTGCGGATCATTATTCGTCGCGAAACATCGAAACCCGCGCACGTCCTTCCACCTTTCGTTCGTACGCCGAACTCTCGTAGGACGACGACGACGACGACGACGACGACGACGACGACGATGACGACGATTTCAATCGAACGCGTCCTCAGACACTCTTTTATATCGTTCCATGTCTTTCTCAATTCCATGAAACGTAATGTACGATATAACTGTTCTAATCCAGTAAATTCCTAATATAACGATATGAATGACCGAACGAGATACCTCCTGCAATAAATTTAAAGTTGTGATAATACCATGATACGGTCGACAGTTGTTTATTATTTTGGAATATTATTCCGACGATAGGCGCGAATGAAAACATTCTGAATCGGTTTCTATGCGTTTATCGTGAAATGTGATGACCTTTGATAGTCAGCACCGCTTTTCCTTACGTAAAGGAGTGACGGCGAAGAAAAAAAAAAAAATAATCGTCTATGAGGCGACAGCGATTAGCGCGCTTCTCTATTGCTTCGGCGATACTCGTAATAGTTCATCAAATTGTTATTTCCAAACGCGAGGAAAGAAGAGAAAAATTTTATACGCGAGTAATTTCATGTCTCACGACGTATCTCGTGTCGGCTCGACTAATCACGCAAGGTTAAACTTTGTTTCGTCGAGTATCTTATCCGGTAGTTAACTACCTCTCTCTCTCTCTCTCTCTCTCTCTCGGCCAGCTTTCCGGCAATCGGCACAAAGTCCGCGAGGCTTTCGGTATAAGTTAGTTCGTTGCAATTCTCGGGTCACGTAACGTCACGATACGAGGAGCTTAGCTAGCGTTTTTCTCGCACGCAAACTTTCGAGAGTTCGAGAGTCTTAAAGTCGATGAAATTTTTCTCTTAGATTTTTCTTCGAAAAGAAGAGGAGAGTTTCGCTGAGGCGAGCGAAACGGCGTAAACGTTAGCGCGTACGCAACCCATACGCATGCGATGTCTTCCATCGTCCGATTATTTAGCAAAAATCTCTTTCTCGTGTTACGCCGCAAAACGGACGGCTTACACGCGAGCTCGCTCGCGAGAATGCTCCTTCGTGACGATCCTGGCCGCGGGCCGAGGATAATGAAGGAGAGAATATACATTGTAGGAAATCGTACGGATAATCGTCTCGTGTATTCAAAGGGAGATATCGAGTAGAAAGAAAAGGCCGACGTGATCGCGGCATGATCCTTCGTAAAGGGGAGAAGGTTCGAACGTTCCGGCAATTTGTTAAACTTTATTATTTCTCGATAATGACCGTTAAAGTAATAATTGCCCTTTGACCTCGTACCCTCGTACCCACGATTAACGAGAGATCGCGCGTTAAGTCGACGATATCGTTCGAAAGGATGCGAGACTCTTTCGATTCGAAATACGCGGGCACGAACTCGACCGGTCGATAAATCAGATCAGCCGGTTTGATATCGATCGTCGATAATTACGCGCACGGAAGAGAAGAGTCGCGTCGCCTATCGGCGTTTTAGAAAACTAAAACTAATAGTTCCTTCGGTTTCCGTCAGATGGCAAATGCGTGGCGCGGCTTTTAAACGAGATTCGAAAGCTTACGATAATTAAACAAAAATTTGTACTCGACGTTCGTTCGGCGAACCTCCAAATAATTCCTTCGACGTTACCACACGCTCGCGAGGAAAATAATCGCAAGTTTCTTTTTTAAAAGTCTATTACGGACATAGATTCGAGGAGTACTTTGCGTTCTCTTCGATTCTCCTTCCTCCTGGAAACGGATCGAAGGATGGAGCGCGAATTGTACGACGGTATCGCATCGGTCTGTCGCCTCATGAATTAGACATCGAACGAGTCAATAAAAGTTTTCCAATGTCGTTACGTCCGACGTGTAAGAGCCTATCGCGCGTTTAACTTGCGAATAATCTTGCGAATAGAGAGATAGAGAGAGAGAGAGAGAGAAAATCGTTTCCATTACATAATAGGCGTATCAGTCCGACTGGGGATACTAGCTTACGAGTTTCGTCGCGACGACTGACTATTCGATCGTCAAACTGTAGCAGACGCAACCCAGACGAAAGAAGGGCATTCGAGAGGGAGGAATAGGTGGAGAGGAGTTGTACCGGTGGTGCTCGATTTTAAGCTCGCGTAGCTCGTAGGAGGCGTCCGTCTTGTGTGCGCGTTTATAACCGTGGCCGTGGATTAGTAGCGCGGTATGCGCGATGCACGATGTTTAATGCATGCCGCTCGAAGCGCGTTCGCCGGGGGCGTGGAAAATTGAATCGGAATTTGGATCGATACGCGACAGGAGCCGTAGGAACTTTGCTTATTCGATATCTCGACCGGTCCGCGAGGGGTGAATCGATCATAGGATAGAATAGAAATACCAATTTTTTTCCTTTCGAAAGTCCAAACTATCCAATGACATTCTTTTATTTTCTTTTCATTTATCGCATTACACGTTACGTTTCACTTTCGCGTTTACTTTTCCAAAAGCGGAAAATAAAGGAAGGAAGGAAGGAAGCACCTCGCGACCTTAATGCGGCGCGTCAAACTTCCTCCTACTCGTTAGCTCTAGAACGCTATTGCGAGCGCTCTCTCTCTCTCTCTCTCTCTCTCTCTCTCTCTCTCCCTCTTCGTTGAGGATAGTTTCCTCTCTGCCGGGCACATTTTCCAACGCGCACGAACCAACCGCGGATTGGTCGAGTCACTTGACGGACGGACGGACGGACGGACGGACGGCCGTCGGAAAAGCGAAACCGGAAGCGGCCAGTCGCGAACGCGGAATCCTCTCGAAATTGCCGCTGGCTTGGCGCCGCTCGCGTTGAGCGTATATACGTGACGACCACGTAGCAGGAGAATAGAATTTCCTCTTGAAAGTCGATCTACTACCTTCGTTCGTCTCTACGAGACGTTGCAAGTGTACGAGGGAGAGAGAGAGAGAGAGAGAGAGAGGACAAAATTAATCCCGAAACGATCCTAC
This sequence comes from Dolichovespula sylvestris, assembly GCA_918808275.2. Classification (NCBI taxonomy): domain Eukaryota; kingdom Metazoa; phylum Arthropoda; class Insecta; order Hymenoptera; family Vespidae; genus Dolichovespula; species Dolichovespula sylvestris. The sequence continues at coordinate 4,175,435 of OU964986.1, read as the reverse complement.
GACGAATACGAGCTTCTCCTACGAAGCTTGAATTTCTTAAAAAGAGAAACAATTATCTTAAAACAATTTACGAAGAGGAAGACAGAGTTTTATCGTTGAGACACCGATTTTACCTTTGGTAAAGACATAGTCTCGGTCGGTTCGAAAGGCGCCACGCGATCAACGAGAGATATACGAGAGATTCTTTCGTGAGAGTTACTCGCTTCTTCACTACCTTTTTCTTTCTTTCCGTTTCTTTTTTTTTTTTTTCCGAAATCGCTTTCGACGGACGCGTTTCCCAGGGCGAGTGCACGTAGGAAAATAATCGAGGCCCCGAGCAGAAATATATATCCCTTCTACGACATAGTTTACGTGCGTGGACGCGAGCAAAAGGGTTGTCGGAAAATAGCGACTCGCCTTCCTCTTATTCCCGTTCGTTCGTACGGAACCCCCCCAAAAGTCCTACGGTGGATTTATAACAGAAAATACACGCAATAAAATCGCAGGTACACGCACGGTAACACCAATACGCACGCAATAAAAATCGTACGGACGACGGCGCACCGCGCGCGCGCGCGCGCGAGAGAGAGAGAGAGAGAGTATAAATTCGCTCTCGGACAAACGGCGAGAATCCTTTTCTTTTCTTTTTTCTTTCTTTTCCTTTTATTCGTTTCGAAAAGGAAGACAACGGAGGAAGAAGAGGAAGAAGGAAGAAGAAGAAGAGGAGGAAGAAGAAGAAGAAGAAGGGCGCGGTCGCCCTTCCTGACATCGCTACGATTTAAATATTATCTTGTAAAAGGGGATGGGTTTAATGCATTTATAATTGTAGACGGGAGTGTAAGGGCGGGCCCGGGTCATCGGTCGGACATCAGTGACCCTTCCGGATGACCCCGAAGAAAAGGGGTCACCGTCCACCACGTTCTCCGTAACCTTTTCCTCGGCGAAGGATGGACAGTTAGGGCCGGAAAGCGAGCGAGCGAGCGAGTCGATCGACGCACCAGTAATTCTCGTTCTCGATTCGAGGCACGGGCCTTACCGGTTCTCCTCCTGTCAGCATTTTTTTCGAGTCTTCCTTCGAGCGACGCCGGCGCGCACCGTCGTCCCTTCCTCCCGTCCCTTCCTCCCTTTCCCCTTTCGAGACCGGCACTAGACCGATAAAAATGTCCTTAAAGCGAGAAGCTTCGAGGAACGTAGAGAAGGGCCCAAAGAGTCTTTAAGACTCGCGTCGAGTCTTATCCAGCGAAGAATCGCGTTTCGTGATCCGACGTTAGGCCTTGCGTTATCCTAGCGTTATCCCGTTCGCGAATAAACCTTTAAAACGGCCGAAGCGTTTTCGCTTTGGAAGGACCTGCCGATGTAACGGTTCGTTGGAAAATCGAAACGCAACGCGACCCTCCGTACGTAAACTGCCGTCTCTTTCGAGTTCCTCTCAGCGATGTTTCTTCGCGCGTATACTCGTGAGTTCTCGTCGGACCGACCCTTATTTCTAATCGTTTGGGAGGTCAACCGAGACGCGTGCATTGCGCACGAATGTTCTCTCTCTCTCTCTCTCTCTCTCTCTCTCTAGCGCGCGCTCTTGCGTTTTTCTCTACGACAAGCCGGCCCGTACCATTATTAGCCTCCTTATTTCACGCAGCCCTTTTCCTCGCGGCCATTACCTTTCGTCCACCTTGGTCCGAGCATTGTTCTTCTAATTTATGCCAAGGTGCCTCTAACCGAGTCCGCCGTCTCTCTTTCTCCCATTCTTTTCCAGCGATACCGAAGCTTTTGAATTATGGAGTCCGCGGTACTAAATCTTCAGGGCTAATTGAATTATTGCCCCGAAATATCTCGACGCTCGCTTTCGAAAGTGGACTTCCTCCTTCTTTATTTGGTTCACGCGCTCGCTCGCTCGCTCGCTCGCTCGCTCGCTCGCTTCCTTCCTTTGTGCGCGATCGATCCGTCGTTGTTTTTAGGGACAGGCTCCCGTGTCTCGCGGCTACAAATTCTCCCAAAGAGTTTCGAAAGCGTGAGAGACTAACTCGCAAGTAGGTATATACACCGAGCCCTTTCCTTCTTCGAGGCTCGCGGCTATCCTTCTTGCGATTATTTCGTAAAAGTATGCCGTTTTCCAGTCTTATGTTTTTTAAATAACATCGATTCCAAACCTTTTAGTATTTTATACGGAGACGGAACGAGAGAGAAAGGCTTTGGCAAACGGGTGGCCCGAAATTCATCGACCGACTATTATCGACTTCCAAGAAACCCTCGTAGAATTTATACGCTCCGAGCGGTTATTATGAGATATTAGTCGCGGATACGTGAATAATGCGACGATGACACGATGACATTAATATGATAATTCGAATTTATACGAAACTCCGACGTGATTTCCACGCTCAAGTCCGATAATTTCGTGCTGGTACTGGCGCGTCTACGTCCCCGTTTCTCTTTCGGGAAGGCCGCGATATTATAATAAAGAGGAGGAGGAGGAGGAACAGACCGCCGAGTTAATCAATCTTTCGAGCGTTAATTTCTCCCTGTCATTTACGAATCGAACATTGTTGTTACGACACTCTAATAACTCCTCGGCGCGGAGTCGAGGTTCCTCCGAAACTCGAATAGTTAATTAGCCTTTCCCGGAATCGGGGAACCAGCTTGGTCGAGAATCTCCTTGAAATCGATAATAGATCCGCCCGAAATCGCTCGCGATTCGTACTTTCGATCGATCTAACGAGATCGAGACGAACGCAGGCGATCAAAGTGGTAACCTAGTGGGGCACGTTACATAGCCATTTCCTCGCGACGCTAAACTCGTAAGCAGGTCGGAAAATCGGCCGTTACGATAAATCCTACCGACCAGGATACTCTCTCTCTCTCTCTCTCTCTCTCTCTCTCTCTTTCTTTTTCCTCCGTACACACGGATAGGATCGTCCTCAGCCTCCTGAATGCGTACGAGCGACGACTACGCGACCGAGGATATATGCGTGTGCGATTCCGTTACGGTATCGCGAGAAACGGTACCCCGGGACTTTGTTAAGAGGCTACCCGTAGCAACGGATAACGAGGACCCGAGAGTGACCTAGGGGCACCCTGAACGACAACGTCTCTCCCGTGGACGACCCTAAATTAATATTCAAATCCGTATCAACGGTTCATACGCGGACATGCTTTCGTGCCTCGGGCGATACTCCATTTTCAACGGACGACGGACCTTTAACCATTGTCACGCGGGACTTTTCGATGCGCCGCGTGGCCGTACGGTCGACGTATGGTCGACGTACGGTCGGACCGAGGACTTTTCGAGGACCTTTCGTCCTTCCTGATCGTCCACCTTGCGCGGATCGCTTCCTTTCGACCCGTTTCTCGAATCGCGATCGACCATTGGTCGCGATTTTGTCCACACCCCGGGATCGTGACGAAGAAGACAACGTGCGCTCTCTCTTCCTTTTATTTCTTTTTTTCTTTTTTCATCGTTTCGCCGTACTTGGCGAATTGCGACGCCAAGACTCGAAATCGTCCGTTACGAGCGTGTCAGAACGTTGTTTAGCAAATTTCCACGCTCCTCCGTCACGGTTCGTGCCATTCGATCTCTCGGCGATTTATATACACGCACGTGTATGTGTGCGCGCGCGCGCGCGCGTCGTTTTTCGAGCAGATTTATTTACGAAAAAAAGAACGCGCTCGCGTAAGGAAAAAAGACGCGCACGGTCGTACGGACGAGTAAATATATACCCCCAAAGGAGGGAGGGCTCTATTTTTGGTTAAATTGCGGACAAATGAGGGCGTCTCTATGCGCGAACGATGTCGGAAAAAATCTAAGAGAGAGAAAAAAAAAGAACAAAGAAAAAAAGAAAAGATAGGGAAAGAAACTCTGATTCCCCAAGTCGTGTTACAAAGTATCGTAAGGACGAAGTAAAAAAAAGGGGCAAAGAGAGGAGGAGAAGGAGAGAAAAACGAAGGAGAGAAGACGGGACCGCAAAGAAACGAGATGGAGAGAATAGAGAGAAAAAGGGAGAAAGAGCAAAAGCGAAGAATTGAAAACGGCACACAAGCGTATTGTCCTCGCATCGAGAGGAATCGTGAAATACGATCGCCTTTTAGTAAAATGAGACCAAAATATAGGGTGTCGACCCTGCGCTTCCCTCTCTCTCTCTCTCTCTTCTCCCTTCGCATCATCTTCCCTCCTCTCTCTCTCTCTCTCTCACACACACTCGCTGGCACTTCTCTCCGCCATTCCCCGTAGGAACAATACGAAAATGCCCGTGAAATGACCATTCCGACGCGTCTCTCTTCAAAAATCGCATTGTACTCGAGATCTTGGGCGCATTAGTGCACCCTGATAACTTTCCATCTTGACATTCGATCTCTCGATTTTCATGCTCGATATGCCGTCGACGAAACTAATGGATTTTCTTTTGCATTTGGAGAAGGATACAAGGACGTTTTAAACGTGGAATTCTGATAACGATATCACCTAGGAATCTCCATAGTAGGAGCTTCCACGCGAGTTCTCGATAATTGAAGTTTTAGCCGCGACTGTATGTATATTCATACTTTGATAGTTTCGCCGATAGCGTAACGAATTTTGAAGAGGAATTTGAGCTCGTAGCGAAGTACCCCGGCTCCGTGAAACTTTAGAAACGAAAAGGTATGGCTTTCCACAGTCCATATAATTGCCGAGTGTAGCAGCGGCATCAAACTACGTCGTTGTAGGTCTTAGACGTTCGAGGTTCTCACCCCCTTTACCGAAGATAAAGGATATATCACCGGTATAATACGGTCGAGAGTATACCGTCCGTAATAACAAAACTGGCAAAGTATCCAAATCTCTTTCGTTCGATCGTTCGAAGAGCGAATTTATTGCTATAGTTTGACATTTGTAATATTTATTATACGATAGATATTTAACAACGGCGTGCAAACGAATCTAAAGAGATAATACGTTAACTCTTATTCCTATAGCGATCGATTTTATCTATGGCCGATCGATGGCAAGCGACGTTATCGAGAGTACCTTCGAGTAACGAGAGAGAGAACGGCGTTACGTGAAGAAGAAAAAAAAAAAAACTCGCGGTTGAGAACCTCTTTGAGGAATCCCTTTTCATCCTCTCCCGCACCCTGCAGTGCCTGCTGACTCAGCTGGAAGCACAGAAAATTCTTTTTCTCTGAAATGCGCTTTCGGCCGTACTAACGGCAACAGATTCGAAGCGTACTATCTCTGTCCACGACCTTCACCACCGACGCTTTAAAACTCCTCCCGAGAGTTTAGCGCTCGTACCGACGATTCGCCGCAACGTTTTTTTTTTTTTTCTTTCGACGGCTTCCTTTCGGCGACCTGGCGGCGAAATTTCAATGTTTCTCCGAATCGCCTTTTGCCGTTAACGTCGTTCGATGAAAATCTTTTATCGTTACTTTACTACCGAGCGAGCGAGCGAGCGTGCGTGCGTGCGTGCGTGTCTCGTTTACGGATGAAAATTGATGGCCGAGTCTTTGAACGGTTTTTTTTCCAGATATCATTACACTAAAGGGGCGCAGATGCAGCAGCATCCCTCCGAGCCACCCTTCGCGCATCACCGTCCTAGTAGTCTCTTGGCGAAGGAACGAACCGAGAGACCCTCCGCTCTCTTCATCCATCCCACCGAATAGAATGGAGCCAGAACAATCTTCCCTTTATAGGAGAGACATACGAAGCTATTCGAATCCTGGGAACCGTTTTTTCTCTCTCGGCTCTTTCTTCTCCTCTTCTCTGTCTTTCCGAGTGCAATTATTTTCACAGCTTGGCGTCCTCTTACGCCCATAAAGGACAATGCCCCGAAAAACTTGCGAGAAACGAGAGTCCTCGGCCGTGAAAATTATCATGTATCGGATAGAACGATCCAGGTTTCCCGACGATGGGTTTTAATCCAATGAAAGGTCCACGTAAAATCCACCTATCGTATATTCATTCGCGCATCGAGTTAGGAAAGTACCGCGAGCTAGCTCTCTCTTTAAAGATAATCGTTTCGTAACGATCGCGTACATTATCGCGTAGTTTGTGCGCAGGTACTGCCGTCGTACTTTGCCGTCCATGTGCATCGATTCGACAGGCGCAACAAGTGCACACTCGGTTAGTTTCTTCCGATTCCGCAGCTGTTCCGAATTCATGGATATGCAACAGTAGGCGGCAAGGAGTAAAATAAAGCTATTCGCGCGTTACGCGATTTCGACTCGTTTTTATTATCTACGAGGCAGACCAACCGGCTCGAAAAAGGGTCGCTTTTATAAGAGGCTTCGGTGAAAAGCTCCTGACCGAGCGTCGAGCGCCGAGCGCCGAGCGCCGAGCGCCGAGCGTCGCGAATGCCACGTTACGACGGAGAAAAGAGAAAGGAGTTAAACGTGGGCCATGTTAATGACGTCCATGAAGCCCCGCAACAGGTTCATTTCTCCAAGGAGCACCGCGGCACAAGGAGGTGCGCGGAAGATCCAACGAGAAATACATCGCCGCGATCGTCGACCGTTTGTCGTCGTAACGGTTGATAAATACACCATTCGCGGTACGTGGCCCTTGGATTCCTTCTTTTCGGTATGATATACGAAGATCGGAGAAGAAGAAAGGAACGTTCGGCGAACGATGGAAAAAGTCATCGATATTTATTTCCCGGTAGCACCGTTTACGCCTAGAAATGGGCTTCTTCCTCTCGCGTTTGAATCGTTTATATCGCCGAGCGAGCCAAGTTTCTTCGTTCGGTGGATACTCGGACCTAGCGATCTAGCGATCGATCTTGGGAGAGACGCGTTCTAATGGCGACAGCTGTTTGGTGAGAGAGAGAGAGAGAGAGAGAGTCAGTGTGACGTCACCGTAGAAGAAAGATCACTCCCTTGCAGCATCCGACTGGAAGGAAGCGGAAGAACCAGCGAGAGGACTCGCTACTTTCGCTTTTCCCACCCTTCGCTCGCTCGCTCGTTCGTTCGTTCGTTCGTTCGTTCGCTCGCTCGTTCGTTCGTTCGTTCGTTCTCTTCCACGCAGCTGTCTTTTAACTTTCTAACCCACCTAAGCTACTTGCCCGTATCTACCCTTTGGAAAGACACATTGTCTTTCGAATTTTATGCAGCGCCATATTCGTCGGATTAACTCTATATATCGTCGTTAACGAGACTCGTCGAGGAAAGGACGAGTTACCTATCGTCGAGTACCTGTCGTTAATTTACCTTCTGTTTGCAGTCACATATTCGGTTTTATTACTTGTTTGGAAAGGAGGAGGTACCAAGCGTCCGGTACACACGGATTACACGCTCGTGTCTCACGGGTCAAGATTCATCGTAGGACCATTAGCCGCGCTCGTCTAGTAATCCGTCAAGTAGCTTCCCGATGATCCTGGAAAAGCAACGAAGCCGGTCGAACGAGCTGTCCACGCGAATACGAGTTGACCTTTCACGATCCCCGATTCTACGGGGACTGACCGTTGACAAAGTTCGTCGCCTTTACGTCTTCCTCGGTTTCGAATTAAGGAAAGGACCTGCGCGACCGGTGGATCGAGATCCTCTCTCGTTCTCGTACTTTGGAACGAATTTCATTGTCAAGAGGATCTAGCAACCTGTACCGGGGTAGCGCGCGTGCTGTCCACCGTGATCGTGATCCACTCGAAGCCGAGGACTCGATCGTCCGGCTCCGTCCGTCCGCTCTTCTCAACCGGTCAAGTAGTCGGTGGGCCGATCGCTCGACTCCGATGACCCGTTGTTGATCCCACGGTGATGACCCCCCCCCCCTCCCCCCCCCCTATCGATGATGAGCAAAACGATACCCTGACTCGTGCTAACCGGCTCTATCTCGAGGCGTATCGCATATTGCTACAATAAGGATCAGGATGGTCGATCGTAGACCACGATAGGAAGGAAGGAAGGAAGGAGTAATTAGACTCGTTAACCGTGAATACTCTTTATCCCATACTTCCGCGTGCTTCCCTTATTCACGACCGGATCTACTTTGCCCGTCCTGAAAAACTCTGCTCGTCGCTTTATACTTTTATTCGTTGGATGGATTTGCATAGGATTTGTCGTTCCGATGACGTTCTCTTAACGTCCGGTTTCCAAGGATGAAGACGTTATTTTCCCTTCTTCCTCTACGAGATAGACAGTCGCTTTCGCACGGCGACAACGGGGTATAACGCGTGTAATCGTCTAACGGCGATCAAAGAGAGAGAGTTCGACGAGTAGCGAGGAAAGTCGTAATTCCTTGCTAAATCGTAGAAATCGTCGGAATTTTTCCAGAGGTGTGTACGTTACCGGTATTTGCATAGGACCCGTGTACTACGCTCTCGGTACACGTTCTAGGAAAAAATCAAGAGTCACGGACACTTACGGATGGCTGGAAGGATTTGCTTTTGAAAAGCGGACGCAATACGGAGAAAACGTTCGCGATTGCTCGGAGACGTTCGTGTTAGGTCCGTCCGTGAGTGTCTCTTCAATCAAGAGAGACGTCGTCCTTAAAATTCCTCTGGCTCTTCGTCTTTCCCTTTCTCCTCCCACACCCCCCATATGTATGTACATTTCCTATTACGCTAACTGCGACGACCGCATAGTTCGTTAAATTTCGAAATCTTTGCGAATCTTTGCGAGCCGGAAGAACCTCTCGGTACGGGCAGCTTCCTTCGAACGAATATTTCAAAGATATTCCGACGGGCGTTTGTAAATGCCCTATCATCGCCGGCGAGATCGACCGCGGCACGCTTTCGTTTCTTCCGCGTATTATCTTTTTCGTTTCGTTTCGTTTCGTTTCATTAGCGCCCGAGCGCAAACTCGGTCGGTCAGTCGGTCGAAATCAGATCGTAGCGAGAGTTCGGATAAAAAGCAAGTAGGAGGGAAATAATATTAGAAGGAATCGCGCCGTAATTCATCGAGTAATCGCGTCGTTCTTACTCGTACTCTCGGTATTTGTCAGGCGGAATTCAATCTTACCGACCGTTTCTTTTTTTTTTTTTTTTTTTTACGCCGGATTTGCATACGTATAACGCCACGTAGTACCTCCGTTAAAACTGGATCGTTGTAATCTTTTCCTAGGCAACCCCAAAATGCAATCCGAGCTCGACGGTAGGGGCGGCTTTCGGGTTGCAGCCGCGTCGCTGCAAGAAATCGTGCCAGCTTTGATTTGCTCTCTCTCTCTCTCTCTCTCTCTCTCTCTCTCTCTCTCTCCATCTCTTTCTCTCTTGTTCTTGCTCCGAGGGTTACCATCCAAGAAGCGATATCCTAATGGGACCGTGACAGGGACCTGTTGGTTGGTCAGAGGTCCAGACGAGAAACCGGACGTTGGGGCCTAGAGGTCAATTCGAGTCAATGGACGCGCGAGTTCGAATCTGCTGCCGGAACGAGTCAATCGACGTTCGACCTTCGAACTTTTAGACAAAACCAACAGGCCTTTCGAACGTGTCCTTTTTTACGCGATCTTCGTCGAACAGATCTTTTCAAGGATATTAATTAAAAAAATCGTTGCGCGCTTTGCGAACGGTTCGTCGTTTAAGCGAATCCGTTTTTTACGTCCTTTCACTTTTTTGATTATCGCATTAAGTACAACGCTCGTTGAATTTGACGCGCGTTGAGAGCAGGTGCATCCCTTCCGTCGAAACTCCAAATCTTTTTTCAGCGAATCGTCATTTAAATATTCCTGCATAACGTGCTTCGTATTAAAGAGCGTTATTTCCTTTTAGAAACGGACAAGACGTAAAGAAAAACGAAAGATGTTTCTTTGCGTCTTTTCCTCGTCGTTTACGGAAAATAAGTGAATATCCGTAGATTCGACGAAGAAAGAGATTCCGTAAAGTTCCCTCGTCAGATTTTTTTGTTTTTTTTTTTTTTCATTTTATAGGACAGCGAGCTCGTTCTTCGAGTCGTCTAGCGTGTATTCTACGTCACGTAGTATCTTCCCTTTCTCCTTCATCCTCGATTGTCTCTCATCGACGGATACGCATCTCGAAAGAAATATGCTCTAACCGTTTACCATTATATACGATCCGTGCAGCGTCGACGATCAAGGGGCGAACTTGTACGTTCAAAAGGGGTACGCCAAAAACAGTATAGCACCTAGCATCCTATCGAAGGAGACGCTTCTTGTCTAACACACGTACGCGTGCGTTAAAATAGATACGGTCCAAAAAGCGTTGGTAGAGAGCGTAGCGCACGAATGAGCACGAAACGAAAACTCGCTCCCTCCCCTCTCTCTCTCTCTCTCTCTCTCTCTCGCTCGCTCCTCGTGGAAAGGGTGACTGTTCCCGAGGATGCTGTGAGAACGTTCTCACAGATAGAGTAGATCACCTGTAGCCATTGTGTAGAGCATCCCTTCGAAAAACGAATCTTTCTACTCCCCATACCCGGTACGGCGTCAGATAAACGCGATCTTTAAACGATATAGCTACCTCGTCGATCCTCCGAGAGGGCGATAAGGTCTCTTCAAAAATCGATTCGTTTACGAGATATATGTTTGACTTTTGAATAGAAAATTTGTGTAAAATGTTTCAAGGCGAGAATAAAATTCGTGTCTCTCTAGCTAGGAAGAATCTGACGGTTATTCTTGCATGGACGAAGGCGTAGAGAGTAGGGAAGCGACGTAAACGAGGAAGAGTCGAATGGATTTGGAAAAGAGATCCAAAGAAGAAGGGCAAAGTAGGTGCTTGCGAGCGAGAGAGATATAGGGGAAAGAGAGAAAGAGTGAAAAGCCTAGCTCCGATTCTCCGGGCACATCATCCCTTTTACATTTTAATTTCTCCCCTTTTGCACCGGCTTTTCAAACGTCTCTCCCCACTTCCTCGATATACCGAAATTCACCCTCTCTCTCTCTCTCATATTCTCTCCTCCTCCTTCCCATCCACCACGACTAGGTGGCATCCCTTTAACATTATAATGTTCCCTCGCTATTTCTTTCCTTCCTCAGTGGCTATCTCCCTTCCTTTCCAATACGCTTCTACCCCTTTTCTAGTCGCGCAACGTACCGATTTATGGGTTAGGAAGGAGATTCTAAGGAAATGTTATGCCACCGGCCCGGAGTATCAATGCGAAAGCCGTTGAACGGCGAACTCGATCACGATTTTCGAATACGTTCGCGGGATTATCGAGTACCTGGGATATGTCTCTCCTATATCGACGATAGGATCGTGTCTACGTAAGCGCGAGAGAAAAGGCGAAAGGCCGAGTTGGCTTAGAATTCTCCGAGAGGAGGAGAGGATCGTATCCTAATACCTGGCATATATTAACGGCCACGAATGAAATTGGATTAAAGCGTTGGAATCGTTAGGGCGGATTTTGCATACATCTCGAGCGCGAACCCCCCTTTCCCCAGAGTTTTCCTTTAACGCTTTTCTACGATTCGCGTACGACTCCTATAACGGAAATACTTTGGCGCTCTCGTCGCGTAAGCTCGATCGTAAACGCGACTCGACGAAAATCTTTTTATTCGTTTGCTCAGAAAGAAATTACAAGTAAGTTGGAATGGCCGAACGAGACGAGCAAAATATTTCAAGTTGTTGGGCGACGCGAAAGCCTTTCCCTGGGTTTAACGGGTGATTAATGATTTTCTCGACGGACTCGTACCGTCCGACCTTCTTCGTTTCCTCGAGGGTAGGAAAATGCGGGTTGTTGCTCGTGTACAACACGTCGCGGTACACCCAACAATTTATTTTCGAATTTGCGAGCAAGAAGTACTCGCCGGAGCACGTAAGGTAATACGTGCAAAAAAGGCAACGCGTAGTCGTATCGAAACGATAAATTTCTCCCCGATCGTCGGACGTTAACGTTTACGAGTCGATCCGGTAATTCGTGCACGGAGCGCGAAATCGTTGGATTAAGGGGCCGAGCAATCGTCGGCACGTGCTAGGAGACCTCTTTGACGCTGCTCGTAAAGCGACGACCATTGGTCATTGTCGCGAGCGAGAACGCGAGAGGAAGAGAAGAACCGGTTACCTCCCGCCAAGATGAACGCGCAGCCACGTGCTCTCCGAGACGTGGTCCACCGAGCATGGAAGAAGTGCCGATTATGAGCAACGCTCGTGTAAGACCCTGTAACACCTGCCGGCTCGAAATAAACGTGCTCTCGAGCTCGCAACACCAAGGACGACGTCTTTCGCTTTTATAAAAGGGAAACGATACCGTTTCGGGAACGGGACAGATTCTTTCTTTCTCGTTGGAACGCATTTGTTTCTTTTTTCTTTATTTATTTCTTTTTTTTTTTTTCTTTTTTTCAACTTCGATTCGATTCGTACACTTTACTCGTAACAAATTACGCGAGGATTCTTTAATGGACACGCGCCACGGGCAAAGATCTCGGCCAAAGTCAAGGCGAAGTTCGTTGCTCGCGAGAGTGGGCCAAGCATGGAAATCCGTGCGATTTGCATACTTTCCGTTGAACGACAGTTGTTGTCGCTTTCTCTCTTTCGTCGTCTATCTTTCGAGTCTCTCTCTCTCTCTCTCTCTCTCTCTCTCTCTCTCTCTTTTCCGTGTATCTATTCTTTCCGGTCGTCGGATAGTCGGCCGAGTCCGTTGACCGTACGCGATTCGCTACATATATTCTGAAAAGCCGGGCGTTGTCTACCTAGCCCCTTTGCTCCTTCTCCTCTCTCTCTCTCTCTCTCCCATCGTCATCATCGACCATGGTCAAATAGAAGAAGCAACGAGAGGAAGACGTGCCTTGGAAACGTTTAAAAAGGTTCCTACCTTCGTACCTTCGTCATCGAATGCTACTTACATATGTACCAGGAGCGCTACCGAATTTTTTACACGAGGAACAATAGAAACATTCTGACCAGTGGGCCCGCGTGCCGTCGACCTGCCAACCGAAATCGGATAGGATCGGGCCAACAGTCCGATCGGGAGAAGGGGGGAGGGGTAGTTCGGCGTTCCGTTCCTCGACGAACGACTACTCGATAAGATTCGCAAGAACGTGAGTTTTGCTTTCCAAGATTTCCCCTTATCCCTATTTTCTTTATTCCCTTAGCGACGCGTACCGTGGCGTAGAACGTGGCCGGGGGAATTTTTTGATTTCTTCGAGGAAGCTCAATTTTCGCAAATAGAATCTACGTTTGGATTTTTAAATAAGATTCCAAGAGAATCGAAAAGTCGATAAAACTCTTCCCACTCGATTACGTATGACAACACCCAAATCATGATATATCGCTTTCTCGAAAGTTTCCAAAGAAAAGACAGTTCGTTTCAACTTGTTCACGAAGCTTACTCTTATCGGAAAAAAGTTCCCGCGTCCTCGTTTACCCGTTTTCCTTTCTCGCATCTTCCACGGACGATTTCGATCGATAACGAGCGATACTCGCGAATATATTCTCGGCATTCGCAATACGTTTTATATGCACCGAAAAGAAAATGTCTTCGATTCGATTAAATTCGAGCCTTTCGCTTGGAATCTTTAAGCTGCTTCGCGTATGTTCCTTTTTTGTTTTCTTTCTTTAATAGAACTTTTCGAGAGATGCCAGCCAAGAATTTAGTTTTCTCCATCTGGTTTTTCCACTCGCTCGGATATAAGACCGTTTTATCGTCGCCTCCACTATCTCTCTCTCTCTCTCTCTCTCTCTCTCTCTCGCTTGCCTCGCGAGAAAGAAAGTTCAGAGTATTCTCTCCGTAAACCAATTCCCTCCTCACTTTGTCGGAGCGATCGAATAGCGTATTGTACTCTCCCGATAGTCCCGACGTTATCGGCAGAGTTTTCAAATCGCATCGAATTCAATTTATTAATACTCCGAGGGAAGCTTATTTTTAGGAAAGGAAGATGGGAGAGGAGGCCTTTCCTTCGCGAAGTACGGCGTTAACGCGGACGCCTCTTTTCATCGGGAAACGTGATAGATGAGAAAACATTTATAATTTCGTCGAGCGTGTACGAAAGGGTCGACCGCAAGAGAAAACCGCAGAGGACGGAATGTAGTTCAAGTGCAACCCTTCGTTGTCGGGTTGTAACGCTCGAAGGTGGAAAGGGCCCTCCACACGCGCTTTCGTCGTCGGAAGATAGTGGCGGGGAGGGGACCGCTCGCGTTCCTGCGATTAATCAGGATTATCCGAAGGTCCGAGCGACCTCCTGGCCTCGCGCCGCACTTCCCTCGATAACCGCGTGCGATGACCATCCGTCATCGGGGGAGAATCTCCCTTGCGGGTACCTCGCACCTCCCTCGGAACGAGGACGATTGGCTCGCGAGCCTCTATAAACCGGACGATCATTACGGTGTCATTAACTCGCTGACGAGCGTGTAATCGTCCCCACCACGGGCAAGAGGTCAGAGGGTGAGCAACGTACGTGTACCTCTGGCCAAGCCGAGGCCACGTCGGTAAGGTCACGGCTCCGTGCTTCGCTTCGTTCGACCCGATCGAACGGCTCCTCCGAATTAATTGACCCATCCGAGCGTGATCGAATCGTTAATCGAAGGAAAAACTCGGAAAGGAAAAATTCGGACCCTCGATTCGCGCTCTTTCGCCGTTCGTTCGGATCATCGATTCGGATCAACTTTTCACCCGATCGATCGCTATGAAAATTAAAATGAAAATTTTTGTCGTATCGGAAGATATTACCCGTTACCGTTACGAGCAGATTTTCCGGTGACGCGTGTAACGAAGATTGCGCCCGTTCTCGTCCTTCCGACGAACGTAAATTACGAGGAGCGTGGAACTTGGCTCGTCCGCGCCCTTAACGAAAGACGGCAGAGGATTACGCGAGAAGGATACCGCGCGCGAAGCTGCGACTCGAGATGCAGGTCATTTCGTACGTCCCCCTAATGAAAACCGGAAGAGAGATAGCGAGAAGTAGAGAGGGAGAAAGATAGAAGGAAAGCAAAGAACGCGCCATTGTCCTGTAAAACGTCGAGGACCAGGTGGCCGGGATCCGAGCCATTACGTTCGTGGATTAATTGTGATGCAAAAACTCGAGATGGCTAACGAAATGATAGAAGTGTCCGTCTCTAAAGCAACCGTCCGCAGCACAGAAGCTGGACTTTTTGTCGACTGGCCGAGAGCAGCATAAGTTATCAGCGTGATTAAACAAGGGATCGTGGCGATGCATCTAGGAATTCCTCCGGGGACGCGGTACGGTCGAACGAAGGGTTCCTAAGATGTCAGTTGGTAATCCGTCCTTGGAAAATACAAAAGGGTCTTTCGGCGGGGAAGAGTGCTCGGAAGCTGGAGGGAGGGAGAGGGAGAGAGAGAGAGAGAGAGAGAGAGAGAACGGTCATAATATGGGCACGTAAAAATATCTTTCTCGACCGTGGAATAGTCGATGAAAGATAAGATTTATCGAAACAACGTAAACGGTCGACAGAGATATTTTATACCGTGCGAATTAGCACGGGTTTATAGATTTTACGCGATAACTTTCGTGGCGGTTAGATCATTAAAATTTCGTGAGATCATCGAAGTTTGGTTGAACGTGAAAGGACGCTCGGAAGCGAGCAAGTCGGTCTTACGGGGGAGATACGGAGACCCGTTTAATACGAGCACATCGCTTTAAAGCTCTTGGCGTGGGTGAGAGTAGATGGCCCTAGGATGGTTGCCACGGCGGTGGCTGCCACGCGGTGGTGTGAGTGGGTTTTGGAGGTTGGTGATTCTAAGAGGTCCAGCGCTCGCACACGTGGGAGCCGCTTGGCAGGAGGAAGAGGAGGAGGAGAGTGGAAGGACGAAGGCTGCTGGAGGCTCCGGTCCAGGGGGCGCCGGTATTGATCTCTTGGCCCACCTCCTCGACCACGGCGAAAGGAGGATGCTGGATGGAGGGTGGACGGAGGGTGCCCAGGGTGTGTAAGATGTCAGCGTGCGTACATACAAAGTAGAACGGGTCCGCGCTTCTCTTCGTCAAAGACGAGACGCACGCAAGTCCTCGGGTTCTATCTTCTACGTTGTTCCACTTAAATAAGTTATCTCGCACGACGTATACTCCTAGTAGACGGATTAAGAGCACCGTCCTCCGATATATATATATGCTATCTTTATATACCGTATAATAGTATGCACCAATACGTGTGTACATACATACATACATACATACATACATATGTGTGTGTGTGTGTGTGTGTGTGTGTATAAGTCTCGAAAGGGTTCCAGGGCCGACGGAATTTCATTATGATTTTCAAACATTCCAAGTATTCTCACCGTCTCCGCGAAGGCCGTAGCTTCGGTAATAACCTTCTTACTACCGTTCCTTATTCTTTTCTCATTTCTTGGAAAAATTCTTTCTTTCGAAAGACTACGAAATATTATATCACCGGTTAGAAATAGTTGTAGTTGTAAGTTAGGAGCCTATATCTAGTCTAATACGAGGGTAAGTTCCACGAGAGTGTCTTGCGATATGGAAATTGTCTGGGGCATCGTTTAAAAACTTTATAATCGACTTATCGTTTCCGACGCGTTGGAAACGACGAGAGAAGCCAGACGATGATTTACACCTTGTTACGAGATTGCCGATAACCCCTGGCACCCTTCCGCCTTACGGAGATCGCATCAACTTCTTTGCTTACCCTCTTGTCGTACGAGCGTGAGTCAGTTACCAGGAAGAAAGGACAGAGGCAGGCAGGCAGGCATCAAGGACACGGACGCGTAATTATCCACCACCCACGCGTACACGGTTCAAACTCCTTCCAGCATCCAGCTTCCATTATCTCAGGGACGGGGTGCCAGTTTTGCTCGTTACGTTCGTGTATTCGAGCGAGCTAGCTAGCTAGCTAGCTAGCTAGCTCTCGTACCTACCTACATACGTACGTACGTACGTACGTACGTATAGTATATACCTACACACCAAAGCTCCTGCGCGTATACGCGCGTAGCGTGAATAATGTAAGGAGGGCAAGGAAAAGGGGGATATGGCTTGGGAAAAGCCGATACAGCCTTTGTCCACCGCACCGAAAGTTCCTCCCTCGAAAACAAATTAATTTCGTTCGAGAAACTTTCTTCTCTCTCTCTCTCTCTCTCTCTCTCTCTCCCTCTCTCTGTCTCTCCTCTTTAAGGAGAAAACGCTTTACATTTTGAAACGCGGTCTCTTTGATAACGAGGAACGTAAATGTGGGTCATTGAAAAAGCCGATAAATTCTTTGAAAATTGTTCTTTTCGAAAAGCAGAAAAAGGACGTTTCATCGAAAGATCGATCGAGTGCGTCGGTCTCGATTGATCGTAAACGCCAAGGAATGAATGATCGAGATAACGAATTTACCTTTCCGCTGTTCGTTATATCTGAAAAAGAAGTAACGAAGGTAAGGTGCACCTTGTCCAGGATTTCGCACGTACGAGAACGTACACACACGCGCGCGCGCAAAGTAAGCGCGTGAAACAAGAAGAGCGACGTTAGGAAGGTTCGGCCGGCCTAAAACATACGCGCGAGCTTTTGTGGGTGTGTGTGTGTGTTTGTGTGCGCGTGTGTGTGTGTTCGTAGCAGCACTTGCGCGCAAACTTGGCGAAGCTCCGGGAAGCAATTTACATGGCAGCATCTCCTCTCCTCGCGATCCCGTAGTAGGTGGACGCCGGCGAAGGGTACGAGACGGCATTGTAATTCAAGTAATGTAAGCTTTATGCAAAATACATGTTAGTTAGGAGTGCAGGAGATGGAGCCACCCTTCGCCGCTCTCTCGCCTCTCTCATTCGACCCTCTTTCGTCCCTCTGCCCCTTCTTACGTTCTCTCTCGATCCCTCTCCTCGAACGTATTCCATCTCCGTCGAAAGTTCCTCCGGGGTAAAGCTCCCTGCTGCTTGCCTGCCACTGGCTACTTCGCCCACACGTAGTCACACGTGCTCCACATCGACGTTATTTACATACGCGCATATCCGTGTATATGTAGAGGCACACGTGACGCATGGAAAAGTGTGTGAGTCGTACGGAAAATGTGCGATCCTACGGAATTCTGTAAAGGTCCGCACGCACACGCCTTTGCGATCTCTTTCGCCTCTCTCTCTCTCTCTCTCTCTCTACCCCTCTTCCTGCTCGACTCCCGTCGACCACCCTTCGTCTTTTCTCCGCTTTCTCCCTTTCGTGTGCTTATACGCCCGCACTGTACCTAAACCTCCCTTGACCAAGGGCTGGACCAAGCATTGGCGTACTCGACCGATTTCACCTCGGTCTCTTGATATTTTTAGCCGATCGACGGATCGCGAGACGAGAGAAAAAAAAAAAAAAAAAAAAAAACGATGGGTCAGTATACCTCGATCCTCGCTCTATGAATTACGAATCGAAGATGGAAATAAGAGGGGAAATAATTTTCTAGATATCATTCTGAACCCGAGTAGTAATGAGTAGGTTCAACCTCAATTACAACTTGTAGAAACGTTTTCGATCTAACGAATTCATTATCGTTAATTTCCGTTCGAGTCGAAATTTCGATAACTTGGAACGTTTTATAGCCTTATTCTCGATCCAACTTTGGCTTGCGGCTCTTTACGCCAATGCGGGGGTGAGAAATAGCTAGGAGGGTGTTGGCCGGATGTAAAAGCGAAAGGGGTTGGTGGACCTCGTCCACGGCACACGCGAAAATTCTACGGCGCCTCGCAGCGCCACCGAAAAACGCCACCGGGACACCCAGCCCCGGGAAAAGTTCGTAAATAATCTGAAAGGCGACGGCCCCTACCAAAAGGAAAGCCCCTTCCTCCTATCTTTCGCGATTCCAGAAAATCGATTCTCTAACTGCTTACGGTGAGGCGGGAAAAAAAAGAGAGAGAGGAGGAAGAGGAGGAGGCGTACGTGCAAACTGATTTTTCTTACACTTCCAAGTGAATTAAGTTAAAAGGAACAAATCAAAAAATCATTTTCATGAGCTCGACTCCAACCTGGTCCAGCAATTCCCTAAGATCTAATCGCCCCGGGAAAAAAAAAATTCGATCGATCGATGCGTGCTAAGATCCCGCGTCTAATTTGCATGGATGGTAAGAGACGAAGGAGAGACGAAGGTGGTAGCGACGGGCGTTGAGCTTAGGCCGAGTTTTCGACTCAAGATCGTTGCTTTCGAAAGGACTTTCGAGCGGGAGGAGAAGGACGAGATGCTCGGCCGTGCGAGAGAGAACGCGGCGGCGTTCGCCTCACCCCATGGGGGATGCTGAACCGTTCGAGAGATGAGCTACGGCCAGTTCTGACCCCCTCGGCTGGCAGAAATTACCCCCTTATCTTCCAGCGGCAAGGCCGACGCCATACACTGAATCCTAATGCCCAATCTCGAGATTAACGTGCAGCAAATTCGTCTCCGCGTTGGTTCTCTCGGTCTTTCGCCGATTCGAAATCTGTACCAGTACGGAGAAAAGTCGATGATCGTAAATAAGTTACATCGAGTCAAATGCCACTGGATAAAATACGCTGAACAAAAAAAAAGAAGCTCGAGGGATAAGCCGAAAATTTGGGCGAAGCGACGATCGATGCGGAAACGAGGAAGGCAAGGATAGAGCGCATGTATGCGTGCGCGTGTGTGCGTGCGTGCGTGCGTGCGTGCGCGCGCGAGATGAGAGAGAGAGAGAGAGAGAGAGAGAGAGAGAGAGAGCCGAAATCCGGCCCTAGGACGGACACGGAGCGGATATTCCGTGACGCGAAGATTAAAGCTCGCGCGTAGCCGCGAGCGTAGATGTATCCGAGAGCACATTTACGAACGAACGTACGTAGAGACTCGGCTAACACATGCACGAAAGTGACACTAGCTTACACTCGTGCACGCCAACGCGCGTAGAATGTAATTAAGATAAATTAGCGTTAAGGGGAATCGGGCTGAAGCTCCGAGGGTGGAGGAATGCGAAAGGGTGGACGAGGAAACGTAGGTGTGTGCGTACGCTTGTAGAAGTCATCTGCGAGGATAGAAGCCGACGTAGAAAAGGAAACGGGAGGAAGGGTGCTTTGCGAGGGAGATTTGCGAGGGCGGCTTCGTCGAGGGATGCCGGAGATAGGAAGAGGAGGAGGAGGAGGATGAGGAGGAGGAGGAGGAGGAGGAGGAGGAGGGCTCCCCCTCCTAGAGGGAGGCATGCACGTACCGAAGTTGGCGCGAGAGAGCCTCGTCGACGTTACGGCACGCTGGAAGCTTAATGATGCGTGCCGTTGCCGCCAAACGAGCATTCACTGATAAAACGATGACCAGAGGGCGAAAAGAAAAAGAAGGGGAGACGAATCTCTTTCCGTGCGTTGGCCAAGGTTATCGGGGAGAGAGGAAGAGAAAGAAGCGATTATCGATCCGACGCATCCGGCATTATGCACGGTTACGCACGGTTTCGAAGGCGAAACTCCGTGAAGGAGCGCTTCGGTACGCGAGACCAATCCCCCGTATCGTTCGAGATATCGAGAATATCGGCCTCGCGATAATCTCCTGCCGAGCGTTAAACTCTCGCCGATATCTTTTCTCTCCCGCATAACGCCTTTTCCCGTCCGCGCGATTCGTTCCACTCGTCGCGCGATTCACGATTCGTCGGGAGAAGACAACGTTTCTACGAACGTGGGCTACGAAGAGAAAGAGGAGTATGCGCCGACGAAGAGGATAGTCGCGGATATCTCCTGCGCATAAATGACCTATTTACTTTTATCTCAGGTACTACCAGGATCTACCAGATCTACGGGTCCATCGACGGGTATGCCTTCGTCTGGCGTTAATTTTCAGTCTCGAGACGAGGCTCGCGAATCGGCTACTTGGCCTTTACGAGCGCGTTCCAACGATATCGCTAGGAGGTTTGGACAGTAGGGAGAAACAATGCCTCGGGGATGGTGCCGTTGATGGACGCTTCCGATAGCGTTGAAGGGTACCGTCCTTGGTAAGGGACGAGAGAGATAGAGAGAGAGAGAGAGAGGGTAAAGACGCCCGATGAGAAAGAGGAATAACGCGCGGAGAAGTTCCTCTCTAGTTTCTCCGGCTATTATATGATTTAATTAATTAAGTTCGCAAGACCCTCGGTAACGCATTCGCGTGATTAATAACATTGTACGGACGGGCCACTATTAGCTCGGCCTCCGTTTGTGGATTTACGACCTTGTATATATCCATATAATATGTGTGTGTGTGTGTGTGTGTGTGTGTGCGCGCGCGCGCGCGAGTAATGTACATATATTCAGGCATCACCTGGTCCAGTCAACGCCAAGTACACGCGGAAGATGGTGTTTTTGTTAGAGCAAAGCCATTGCCACTCGAACGCGTTACGATAGCGGCGACGATATCGCGTTAGATTTATGGATTTACTTGGAACTATTCCACCTAACGCCATTCATCGCGAATTTCCACCTCTCCACGAGAAAAAGATGAGAAAGCGGAGATACGATAACGGACGTATGAGGGTGGAAGAAGACCCGGGAAGTAGGAAAATTCGGTAAAAATGCAAACTTTTTAAACCGACGGGGTCGAAATCGTAAAAGGGGAAGAGAAATTTAGCTAGCTCGGTCTTATCGTTCGAGAGCCGAGCTCCAGCCGTCCGTTCTTTCGAGATAAGCCGTGTCCATTTACGGTATCTAATCTTATGGAGAATCCCCGAGAGGGGCCATCTACCCGAACGTACCTCGTCATTTTAAATACGAATATATCGGATCGATCCTTCGAACGATCCCATTTACTTTTCGACATTATTAATTATTTATCGGAGACGAAGGTGAGATACGGGGATAAAAAATTATGGATCGTAGTATGGTCGTTGATACTTCTCATTCATCACGTTCGAAAAAATTGACGAGCATTAAAGTGGAAACAATGCGAATATGCTATGTATGTTATGCACTGGCTATAATGTTCGATGAATAGGCCGCAATATAGGTGGGATGCAATCGCTCCCAGGTTTGTTCACGAACCTACCCCAACAAAGTCGCAGCGACAGCAAAGCGGCTCACCCCCGTCGGTGCTCGGAAAAATGCCGAAACACGCCGGCAACGTGCCTTCGTACTCCCAACCGACGCGAAACCGCCCCTATGTCAGCCCTCGACGAGCGGGTCATTGACATGCACCCTCATAAAGAGACTGCAGATCCCGCGCTCTCGTAAGCAGATACCGGTCGGAACTTTTGCATTATTTCGAGATAGCTTCGGAGAACGAGAGAACGAGAAGAAACGAGAGATAAAGAGAATCTTCTTTAAATCGATCCAACAACTGGAGTAACTCCGACGTACCCTTTTATTATTTTCATTCCATCTCATTATCTTCGCCATTTCTAATCGTCTACCCCTTGTCGCGAAATGGCATCGACGAGCCTATCGACGATCCATCTTTTTGGGGGTGATCGTTGCGTTGAAAGCGCATTGATTATCGAACGCGATTATCGATAAAATGCATATACTCGTGTAACAAGCAACGAAAGCGTTACGTGCGGAATTTCGTTCATAACGATGCATCGTTTTTTTTCATTCGCCGGCCAAAATACGAGTGACAGCAACCGGTGAAAATAGCTCGATCACTACCTATTGTCGAGAGAGGTAACCAGAGAGAGAGAGAGAGAGAGAGAGAGAGAGATAACACGCAATGGTCTCTTCTGCTGGAATAAAAAATTCTAGCCAAGCGCGAATCTCGGTCATTTCGAGGAAAAAGAAAAAAAGAAAAAAAAAAAAAAAAGAAAAAAACGAGATTTCGACGATAATTCGCGTCGTTTCGCGTTGCCTCTATACCGACGAATTGCGCGAAGAGGAGAAGGAAGAGAAGGACGAAGAGCGCCCGTCATCGGGATAAATCATTCTCGACTGGCAGGCATTGAGTAGTCTTGCGGAAGATTTTCTCACACTCGGTGTCGGCCAATCGCCGCTCCGAATTTCGGAAGCAAATCTACACGCTCGACCAATCGCCAGACGTCGAGAGATGATCGATGACCGCAGAAATTACCGATTGTCGTCATCGTCGCCGCTGCCGCCGATACCGTCCCCTTCTTTATCCGTCTTTCCCCCTTTCTTCTATATCCATAGCACTTGTATTTTTTGAACTTTACGACCGACGTTCTTTAGAAAGTTTCTCGGTTCCAAAATATTTTCATTTCCTTTTCCTTTTCTTCGTTTAAGTTTCTCTTCGTAGAATTTCATATTGTTTATAAATATAACTTTAACGATAGGTTATTTTAGAGATAGATTTGGTCATTACGTCGGAAAAATTACATTGTACGGTTACATTTGATTTAATCATTGTTAAATTATTTATTACTCCATTTATTACCTGTCTTAAAAATTAATCTACGAAATTACTATATAGAATTTATTTGCAAAGAGAAAGTTATAGAAACGTACTATCGGCTTAGTCCTACGAGATACCGTTTCTTGCCTACCTGAACTTTGAAATACAATGCGACATGACGGCGGTCTTTAAAGCTCTTTTATGGATCTTACCGTGTCGTCGGAAACACCCAGTATATAACATTGTTCGCGAAACAAAAGAATTTCCAAGCCTCTTCCTTTTCTCTCTTCTTTTCTTTCTCTTTCTAGTTTCCTCCCTTGCGCTTTCACTCGCCACGGTAACGGCCAAGTGCACTTGTACCTTTAAATCGTCGTGGTATACAGTTATGGTAATTATGATTACCCGAATTTCCTTTGACCTACGCCTAATCGATCTTTCGGATTGTGGGGGGCGGCAATACGCAAAAAATTTTCTTTTCGCGCTTTTCTTTACTCGCGCGTACTCGAAAATATTTGTTTCTCGACGTTATTTCGCGAGAAACGTCCATGTTATTTTATCAAATACTTAAATAATAGACGAAAAAAGGAGGACGCTCGGGTCGATATCCTCCTCGACGTCTTTCGCGAGAACGTACTCGTCCGTTTTCAAATCGCACGCGAGTAGAGCGTGAGTTGAATTTCGATCGGTGCTCGCTTATGGACGCGAACAAAGGATTTTTGTCTCCTCTACCGTTTCGTTCCGTTCCTTTCCTCTTCGTCCTTATCCTTCGTTCTCCGCACTCTCCTCTCTCTCTCTCTCTCTCTCTCTCTCTCTCTCTCGTAGCTCGCGTTCAACGAGAATGAAACTCGTGGAAAAGGCGATGATCGGCGAGTAAAAGATAGAAAAAAGAGAGAACGAGTAAGACGACGACGACGACGACGACGACGACGAAAAAGAAGAAATCCGAGTCGGTCTCTCGTACGGCGGATTGACGACGCATCGAAAATTAATGTGAATACCACGAAACTGGTCCCCGCGGTATTCGCCGACGGGAACGGTATTTCTGTATTTACCAATAGTATCGATGATATTTCTTCGTTTGTTCCGACGATAAGATCTCTCTCGCGGGACGGCAGGACGAAAATTATAGGTTATCGCGGTTTGAATTATTTCCTTCTCGACGAGAGCCGATAGATCGGCTCGACGAGGATCGTCGTGGTCAAGACGGCCGCCGCGACCTGAGACGAGCGGGGCGTAGTAGATCTTATTATTAGTTCGGGAATTAGTATCGCGTATATACGCGCTCTCCGTTAGTTAGACGAGTCGAGACGATCGTATCGATTCCCTTTCTTTTTACCGTTCGACGCTCACGGATTTGGTCGATCCACGAGGAGACGCGAATCATAAAAACTAATTGGCCGGCGCGAAATTCATATAACGTACTTGCTTAATGAGCTACGACCTTCGACAAAGATTTACAATCTCTTTATTTTATTTGGATTATCGCGTAAAACCCGCTTGACGTTAGTTTCACGTTCCATTATAAAATGTCAATGTATGATATTACGAAAAAAAGGATTGGAAAGATTTCAATAGGTCGAACCTCTCCTACGGAACTGTAGCGATAATTAAAAAATATCGTTGAGGTCGAACGCGAGTATTCGGCCGAGACCACGTTTCCCGATCTTCCATCTTCCTTCTGTCTCTCCTCTCTTTCTATCTCGGCCGATACTTCATTTTTCTGACGCTCCTCTTTTTTACTTCTCTCGAGTTGGCTTCGATAATTAAAGTGGACGGCGTTTCGCATAGAGAAAGAGAGAGGAGGAGGAGGAGGAGGAGGAGGACGACCTCCGCGGCGGCGAATCGCGATTAAATTTCGAGGAAAACGTGTGAACGAACTTTAATTGTGCCGCGGTGGTCCAAACAAAAGAAGCTGCATCCCCCTTGAGCTCCTCTCTCCTCTCGGCGAGAGCACGGCGCGCTTCGTTTACCTCCTCTCGGCTCTTCGCCTTCTACCTCTCTCGACCGTTCGCCCTCTCTCTCTCTCTCTCTCTCTCTCTCTCTCTCTCTCTCTCTCTCTCTCGCTCTACAGCGAGAGGCTGTACGAGCGCGTGCGCTCGAACGAGATGAGATGGAGCGAGAGGGAGAGAGAGAGAGAGAGAGAGAGGGAGAGGGAGCGAGGAGGAAGGCGGGAGGAGGAGCACTCTCAAGGTTAAGGCGAATCGCGCCGCGGATGACGTCAGGATGCAGTTAGACTAGTTTTAGTTTTAGTTCGAGGTCCAGCCTCCCTCTCGTCCCCCTCACGCTCCCTCTTTCTCGCGCCGCGCCAAACTGGACAAAGGATGTTGTGGGAACCATGGTGCCGACGAGTCTCTCGCGAATTCACGCCAAAGAAAAAGGGGTGTGGAGTTACTTTTAAACGCGATCCCCTCCTCCCGGCTGAAGGGGAGATTTTTTCCAACTTTCTCTGGGATATATCCTCTTTTCTTTTACCTCCGAAACATTCCCCTTGCTCCTTTCTTTTAATTACCTTTCGATCGTTCGAGACGCCGAAAAAAGAGGCAGGCGGTGACCTCGAAACGTCAGGCTGGAGCGCGTTTGATAAATTGGCTCCTTTTGCCGGTCCGGTTATCGGTATTATGAGAGCCGGACGAGCTCGCTCGCTCGCTCGCGCGCGTTCGAATATTCTTCTTGCGGTGTCTCCGCGAACTGCAGAAAATCTTTTTTATTTCCTTTCGAGTCGAATATTTCGTCCGAGAGTTGCGTCCGAGTCGGCTATTCGAGTCGTTCGGTATTTCGGTGCCCCGTTCGCACGCGCTTAGATTGTAAATTCATTGTCCTCAAGAATGGAAACGTTCCTGCTCTGGCCGTGTTAAAGTCGACGCGAGACAAAGATCGTGTCCCGATCTTTCGTAACTCTGTCCTATCGGGTACGTATGTGTAGGCACGACGTACGTAAGAATCGGTGATCGCGCGATTACCATAAGAAGGGCTGTAATTTCACACAATGCTCCCCTTTCTCTCTCTCTCTCTCTCTCTCTCTCTCTCTCTCTCTAGTACTCGACAAGAACGTCCGGATGGACGAGTTGATCGTGTGCGTTCGAGGTAGCGATCAACTTTCTCGATTTCTCAATAAATTTTCAATGGCTTATAGGAACGCGCGCGTGTCCGTTCTTATACTGGGAAAGGTTGCGCGGCCGCCTGTCGGAGAGAAAAATTTGATACGGAAGAAGGATCGAGAGCGGTCCTTGAATGGATCTCGAACGTGTCCCTTCTAGTTTCGTGTACGGAAACTAGGCGCGAGCCAATCTATTTTTCGTCAGGTGTGCGCCTAGGGTCAACGCGACGCGTCGTTTTTTTTTCTCCCCTATTTTTTCTCGAACAAAACCCTCCCCGAGAGTCATCTTCGCGTACGTCCGTGTTCGGCCACGTTTCGTCCGAGTACAGTCGTCGCGATAGATCCTTATTCTTTCGTTTCTCGCGTAGAAAACTCGTGCGCGGTTGATCGAGCCACGGTAACTCGATACAAAACCTGAATCCGATGAAGAAGGTACGAGAAATCTAAACCGAAACGACGGACCCCTTTGACGCGGAATAACGCGTTATAATAGAAGCACGTTTTGTGATACGTCCTCTTCTCGAAGCGTTATAACGAGACAAAGAAAAGAAAAAGCCGCGAGCGGACGAATTTTTGAATCCTCGCAACCGACGTACATCCTATGTAGCCACCATTTTGTTAACCGACTTTTAAGAGTCATTGCACTCTACGCGCGATAAACACTCGGCTATACCTGTGGATAATGAAGAAGAAGAAAAACGGGGAAGAAGAAGAAGAAGAAGAGACTAAAGAGGAAAAGGAAAATAACGGTAAAGGCGTAAAAGCGTTTATCTCGTGCGAGGGAGAAAGGAAACGAGGAAGGCTGAAGAGATGCAAGGAAACGGGGCGACGACGAAACTGACGAGAGAGAGAGAGAGAGAGAGAGAGAGAGAGGGAACGGAGGAAGGTCGGGTCAGAAGAAAAAGGAAGAAAGATGAGGGCATTTGCCGTCGGGGTGGACGATTAAAATTTCAATTCGTTTTCCTCGCGAACTGAGTCAGCCCTTCTCGTCGTTCCATCGTCTTTCGCGAGGCGAGAGACTCGGAGTGGTGAGGTCCGGGGCAAGCGCCATGGACCGCAGAGCCACCACTTTGTTATAATTTCCTTTAATGACGCGACCCTGCCCTCTTTTCCGCAGTCCCTTCTCTTCCTCTTCCTCCTCCTCCTCCTCCTCCGACGACGACGACGACGACGACGACGACGACATCGACGAATATTTTTATTACTTTTCGCTGTCTAGCGGTTGCGCCACGACGAGCTTCGCAACCTTACTTTCTCTCTCCCTTATTCTACTTCTCGTCTCTCGAACCTTGGGTCACGAACACTTTGGCAGCGCCAAAGTATAACAAGATTTTACCACCTTGATTAAAATATTACGCCCGGATTGCGATCCATTTTTTTAATCGAAAGTAAGCTATGAAACGGATAACGCGAGAAATCCTCCTTCCAATTTCCGATTCGCGCGAGCCGCGAAAGATGGTTGGCTTTCGGTGTGGCGCGTAGGCGACATACGATGTGTTCAGGCTCATCGATATGCGTAACGCGGTCATCGATTTGCAAGCGAAGCTGCCTTTAGCTCTCTCTCTCTCTCTCTCTCTCTCTCTCTCTCTCTCTCTCTCTCTCTCTCGATCCGTATTCGCGAGAAAAATGCTCCACCCGGGGAAAAACAATTCCGCTTCGCGAAGGGGAGGAGAGACGGAAAGAGAATTTGTGTGTGTGCGCGTGTGTGTGTGTGTGTGTGTGAGAGAGAGAGAGAAGGGGTCGCTCGAAATGTACGTCGTCGCACGTGTTACGAGGAAAGCTCTTTCCAGTCCCTGTAGGATCTCGTGACGCTCCTGGAAGGAGGATGAGAAGGTGGGGAATGAAAGCGGGGGAATGGGGGGAGGAGAAGCGATGCAATGGGGACGAGGTAGGATTTCCTTAATAAAATGGGGCGCAAACGCCACGCCAGCGAATATCTAGCTGATAGTGGTTCGGTCAGCTCGGCGTCCACCTCGGAAAATGCCGAGTAGGATGGAGCGGAGAAAAGAGGAGAGAGAAAGCGAGGGAGAGAGAGAGAGAGAGAGAGAGAGAGAGTCGGTTTGCCTGGCTCTGGAAGTCGTGGACGGCTTGGGTGTGTTGCTTAGGCTGATTCAATCTGATGCCGGAGAACGTTCCTCCTACACCCCCTTCCGTTCAACTCCCAAACTCACCCTCTTCTCGCGACGGTAGCTAGGATATTCCTCTCTCTCTCTCTCTCCTTCCATCTCCTCGCACGTCTTCTCCTCTATCGGAGCTACGTATCCTCTCTATGTAGCCTATGTACGTACCCACGTATATGTATATACGTATATATAAACCGTTTTTCCGACGATTCTCGTCGACTCCTTGTCGTTTTACTTTAATCGGATACGATCGTGAAATAGGGTAGGTTTCTTCTTGCTTCTTTCCAAATTCACGTATTCCACGTTTTTACGAAAGAACGAAATTTATCTCGACGCGCGTAAATTATCTTCGGCGACGATCTTTAAGGAGCTAGTTTGAAATTCGCGCCCACTCGGTGCTCGCTCGTCGAACCCAAAGATCGTTATACGTCAAATATTTTATTCCAAGGATTAACGGATGGAACGAACGCATTTTTAGCGTCGTATCCTCGACGAACTCGTAAAGAGGAATCAACGCGTTTCGAACCGTTCTTTCGAAGATACAAAATAAACGTTTCCTTGGCCGATCGAATTTACGAGGGAAAAATGATGGTCCGAGGAAACGAAGAAAGTAAAAATCGAAGAGGGTGCCGAATACCCTTCGCCGACTTGGCATTATCCAAATCCGACACGTAGTCCGACGACAAAGGGGTGCTCGCGATAACGTTGGTATGGAAATTATTGTTCGTGGTAAAAGCAAGCGTACCTCCTTCTCGAATCGATATCGACCCTCGTACGAAACTTTCGTTACATCGTACGATCAGCCTACGGACGCGTTTAGAGTTTTACAAATTCGTGATCGACGGGTTAATAAGTTTTTTCTTTTTTTTTCTCTTTTTTTTTTTTTCAATGAGAATGCGTTTCCTCCGTGATAGGCTTATTTATTTTTAAACGCGTACTATAATCTCGCGAAATCATTAAATACAAACGTAGTCATTATTTTAAACGCGTTCGTGTACGATCGTCGTTACGAATACACGTACTCTTACACACATCTACCACACGTAAGACCATATTTCTATATATCTTATCTTATTTATAGATTTTCTTTTGCGAGCGAGTCAAATTCTCCCAGGATAAGAAATACTCGAGGTAGTCCTCGCTTCCGTTTCGTGGATATTTGTGGTTGTTTACCAAGGCTCGACAACGTTTACCTTTCTTTCGGCGGCTCTTCGTGTCGCATGCGATAGACGGATATATATTATTCAAATCTTGTATCTTACCCTTCTTAAAAATGTATATATATATATATATATATATACATATATAAGCGATAAATTGGACGCACGGTGTAAATTCCATACCTAAGATCAACAAGCTAATGTCGTAAAGATTGCGTTTAAACGAAACTACGATCGTAGCTTAAATAGAGAGATAAATCGTAAAGACGATAGCGATCGTTCATTAATTTACTTATTTCACTATTTTACGCTCGATGGCCCATCGAAAAGCGTGGATTTAACGAGGGCGAGAGAAAAAGAAGAGATAATCGTATCGCGTAAAAAATATATGGATAGATGGAATATTTCACGATCGTAGATAGATCCCGCAAAAACTTGGATTCAATGCGCGATCTCAATATTCGATCTCGAAGAGCGAAGCGCATTGTTTCGATGCTCGAGCCAGAAGGGCTGGGGAATCCCCATAAACTAATTCGTCCTTTATGTAAATCTATCACGTGACTTTAGTATCTCATGAATACATACATGCCGTAGACTTTTTCTCGAAGCAAAGCGAGTGGTTTGAAAATGGAGACTTTCAATTTCATCGAACGGAAGATCCCGCACGACTTTTTTCTTCAAAAACGAGTCACAATTAGAAAGTTTTTAAATCAACTATTTCGTCTTTGTTATGAGGCGAAGGAAAACATGTAAAAGCGAAAACCGGAACGAAAGTTCTTTGGGACAAAGGGAAATAATAAAATTTTTCAGATTTTTATGACTCATCGAGGGACAATTGTAATCCTTTGTTACGAGTAAGACGACGTCGAAGATAATAAGGTGCAATAAAATATATAACAATGCATTTTCTTTTCTTCCAAATAACATTTAGAAAATACTTCAACTGTTTCAACCTCTCATAAATTGTATTAAACTTTCGCTTATATTGTAGGAATTTTAATATTTTTATTTTTAAAAACTCTTTTAATACTTATCCTCATCCACGTAATTTCAGATCGATAGTTTTGCGTCGGAGAGATCGGTCGCGTGATCGAATCTCTCGGATGTTTCATTTCCATCAGGTGGTCGTGCAGTGCAACGTCATAAACGTATTCATAGAGAGCTCTTAAGAGGGAGGAAAATAGTTGTAGGAGTGTCGGAGGGGGGGAGAGAGAGAGAGAGAGAGCAAAGGAGTGTCGCATTCTGTATGCAAAGTGCACGAGTCGAGGAGTTGCTTCCCCGCGTAGAAAAAAGGATATCGTAAAAAAATGCAAGGTTACCCACATTTCCTTTTTTATTCGGCCGAGAGCGGCTTCGTGGCCGGAGTCGGGGTGATGCCGAAGCAAGATGGAGAGAATGAGGGACGGAGCGAGGGAAGCTGGATCCGTTCACGAGATAGAAAGACATAGGGAAGGAGAGAGAGAGAGAGAGAGAGAGAGAGAGAAAAGGATCGTTCCTTATCGTCCGATAATACCTTTGCGATTTTTTCTCAGCCCTTACTTGAGCGAATCGGTTATATTTCATCGAAAGGTCGACGAAAGTTAAAAGTTTATTGCATTATTGCAAAATGAAGTAATTCTTAACGTGATCTGAAATGACATAATGGGGATCGACGAGAGATATAGCGTAACGAACGTAACGTAACTAGTTGGTAAATTTTCATAAAAATAAGGTAATGTGAAAAGACAACTCGACGATATTGTTTGTTTTTTTTCTTTTTTGTTTCATAAACGCAGAAAGAAGACTCTGGCGATCGTTTGGAAAGACCCCAGTAGATGCGAGTTATAAATCGGTCGATTTAGACTTTAGACGAGCGACAAGGTCAAACGAATCAAAGTCGCGAAGGGATTAAAGTGGAGGAATGGAAGGAGGTCGGGGAAGGCAGGTTGACTCCTGCGCTAACGTCGCTAACTCTCTTCAATCGAGAAACTCGAGCTTCGACCGTGGGAGTTTTCGAAAAATCTCACCCAACAAAGTTTCACGAGTAGCAAGGACGCTACGCGCTACGAGAGAGCATACATCACAGCTGTGCGAGGATTCTCTTGTCGCAAGCGCACGCGCACGCGCACGGAAGAAGAGATAGAACGAGAGAGGGAATTGCTTTTCCTCGCGAGAAATAGAAGTGGAAGAAGAAAGGAGAGAGGAGAGAGTGAAAGAGAGAGAGAGAGAGAACGATGAAGAAAGAGATGGAAGAGTCCTTGCGTAGTCCTGCAGGATCCTACATCGTCTTTCGAGACGACGATGACGACGAAGTGGATGTGGGAGCGAGAGAGAAGAGAGGGAGGTCCGGAACGCACGGAGACGGACTTGGTGGGGGTAAGGTGCGCTCGACGTCTCAAATTTGGTTGGCTGTCTCGAGGCGCTGCCAAGCGGCTCCCACTCTCTCTCTCTCTCTCTCTCTCTCTCTCTCTCTCTCACTCACTTACTCTCTCATTCCTCGCTACGAGGAGGAATCGCTGTAGATCGACCGTGCTATACCGTAGAGAGGGTAAGGGTGAGAGAGAGAGAGAGAGAGAGAGACTCGAAGAACGATGAGAGTGGGAGTCTCGCAGTGGTAGGGCGACGTTCGGTGATGTAGAATGAGAGTGTGAGTGAGAGAGAGTGAGTGAGAGCGGATAGAGGGAAGGCGGTAAAAGAAGGAAAGGAAGGAGGAGTGGGGAAGTAGCGGAGGCAGCGCCTTGGCGCGCGAGCTACCAGAGGACTCGAAACTCTCGAATTCCAACCGACAGAAGAGTGCCGGCTCCCGCACGAAGCGGGTATGGATATCGTTTGAGAGTGAATTCAGGAAGATACGCATAGAAAAACAGTAAATGGTGTACCAGTGAGCATGAGAGGGACGCACGAGAACGATTTGTGGACCATCGAGTTATCCACCAACGTCTTTATCGAGAGATAAAGTAATTACGATTGGTGAAAGCGATTAAATCCACCTCATTGTAGTCGTCCTCCTCGTCATCGTCATCGTCATCGTTGTTGTTTCGGTCTCGGTCTCGGTCTCGGTGTCTCGCGCGGCTATCCAAAGTGTGTTGGTGCGTCAAGAATGAAAAGGGAAATATAGAGGACGATAGTCGCGAGTGATACTTTCGACGGTCGCGACCGCGGAGGGGATAGATCGTAGCGGCGCAGCGAAGGTCAAAGTAAAAAGTGAAGCAACGTCGTGACAACCGATGGTCCAGCTAAGGGATCGTACTCGTCGAACAGTGCGATCGTTCTTCGAGGTGTCCCGCTTCGAGATCATCGATAGAAAGGAAACCTTTGCCATGTGAGAAAGATTCCGAGAGAAAGAAAGAACGTCTTCGCATTTTATTTCTTTTTAAGTAATTGTCCTTTATTTATTCTTTTCCCTCGTTACTTTTTTTTTTCTTTTTTCATCATTAGTTCTACCTTTATCTTCTTCTTATTTTTTCACTCCCGCGACTGATCTCTTTTTCAGAGAACGCGCGCATATTCGAGACAGAGTTGAAGACACGACGCGTCGCAAGAGCTCCGGGACGCTCGATGCTTCCGTTGCTTCTACGGTTCGTCAAATTCGTCGTTATTACTTTGGGAAGGGAAGAATGACGATGCCGTGCGCGGCGAATCGGCAAACGTCGCAGAAGCCAATGTGCTTCACGTTGATCCGGACATTTATGATGCGTTTAGGTGCGATCATATGATAAATGTAGAACACGCTGTATCCCCTTCTTTTTCTTTTTTATTTCTACTTTTCTTTTCGTTTCACCATCTAACACTATCGAGATAAGAGGCTATATAAAAGCTATGCTTTCGATTCGATCCTCTCGAACACGTTCTTTCTGTGATGTGCCGTATGTGAAAATATTAGCATTCCTCGTCGACGATCTTTTAATAGTAGATGTAAAATAGACTGAGAGATTAATAGACTAAGGGAGAGAAAGAGTCGGATATAAAATTAAAAGATAATCGCAGTGGAAGTGATAGAGAAGAGATAAGTCAGCCTTCGCGGTCCAAGCGCGGCCGCGCGCGTCCCCTATGCGGACCTTCTCCGCGCGCTAATTCGTCCGTCCGTCCGTCCGTTTCTTCCTTCCTTTCTTCCTTCCTTCGTTCGTTCGTTCGTTCGTTCGTTCGTTCGTTCGTTCGTTCGTTCGTTCGTTCGTAGAGCAGAGACTCTCCGACGTAGAGGATTATAGGTAAACGAAGACAGATGGACCGACGGCAAGAAGAACAATAATACGCAAAAGAAGAAAATCATAATATGAGTGAGATGACGAGCGTGGAAAAACAACAAGAGCACCAACAACAGCAGCAGCAGTACGTTGGTGGCAGTTCCAATTCGGAATATCACTGCAAAGATTGCGATTTATATTTTGAGAGCGATAAGAGTCTCAGGGTGCATTTGTGTTATCACCAAGAAAATCTGTCTACTCGTTGGACAAACCAAGCTCAACAAGAGGAGAGTAATAACAATAATAGTAAGGCTGGTAATCATAACAGTGGTGGTCACGCGAATGTTAAACGCGAGAGCGTAACGGCACCGGCGGACTCGTGCGAGTCCTCTTCGACGTCACCTTCTCAGGAACCATCGTCTTCGCACCATCATCAACAGCACCACCATCAAGAGCAGCAGCAGCAGCAACAACAACAGCAGCAGCAGCCGCCGCCGCCGCCGCCGCCGCCGCCGCAGCCGCAGCAGCAGCAGCAGCAGCAGCAGCAGCAGCAGCAGCAACCATCGCAGCAGCAGCAGCCATCGCAGCAGCAACAGCATCAAGAACAACAGCAACAACAACAGCAGCAGCAGCAGCAGCAGCAACAACAACAACAACAGCAGCAGCAGCAAACGAGTCAAAGCTATAATCATTTTCATACACCAATGTACAGCGAAACAAATTACTTTATACAAAACGACTCGGCCTACCTCCTCTCCCAACATTACTCATCATCTCAAGACGACGTTTCGAACAATGCCGGCGTTACCGGTGGTGGAGGGTACTCGCGTTACCATCCGTATCAACATCAACAACATTTTCCAACGGAACGTACCTGTTCTATCAGCTCGACGAGCCCGCAAAGTCCGCCGCTTCAGTGCGACAAGTGCGGTGCCGTTTACGAGGATGCGAATCAACTCGGCGAACACGTTAGAACGAGTCATTCGAACTCGCCTAACGTTTATCCGGGTCAACCGCAGTATCAACAACTAGGCGGCAGTCCTCAACAGCAGAATCAGCCGCAGTTGCACTCGTCTCCGACTCAACCGAGTCAGCAACCGCAGCAACAGCAACAGCATGGTTACGAGTATAATGGTGGACAAGCGATGAAATCGTCGGAAGTTAAACAAGAGCCGGAGGAACAGGCCGAGATCCTAGATCTGGATTCTCACAAGGTTCAGACTCATAGATACGAGGAAGAATTGATGAGGCTTCATCATCATCAACAGCATCAACAAGACTTACACATGCATATCCATCAGCAGCAAGTGCTCCAACATCAACAACAAAGACCGGGATCCATTCCGGTAAGTTCTATGTTGGGTTGGCCACCGACCGGTCAACCGCACGAGTATCATCCGGGTCTTCCACCTATGGGAGGTATGGACAACGTTTCCGATCAAGGACAATTCATGCGAGGTCAACACATGCCCGTTGTCGAGTCATCCCGACATCCCGGCTCTCCCATTATCACCAGCACGCAAACGATGCCGACGCATCAGTTGCCAACGACTCTGTTGCAACAACCACCGAAAGCTCCGCCGTTGGCCAATCAATCGTGGAAGAGTAACGAGGCACGGCGGCCAAAAACTTACAACTGCACTGCATGCAACAAGTGGTTCACCAGCTCGGGCCATTTGAAAAGACACTATAATACAACCCTTCATAAGAACGCGGTGAAACAAAGCAATCAACCGGATCCTGCAAATCTACCGATAAGCGCGCATCATCATCCCGGGAGAGATAACGGCGTCGGACACGGCGGACACGGACACGGACACGGACACGGACACGGGCATGGAAGCGTTAGGGGTACCGGCCCATCGAGGTCATCGCCAGAGATATCAACCTCTGTCAGTCCCCCAAACTTGATTGCAGGTCCCTCGGGCGAGGCGGCGAGGGGCCTGCTGCACACGCCCACCACCACCACCACCACCACCACCAGCACACTCTACACCAACAACAACAATTCCAGCAACAGCAGCAACAGCAGCAACGAATCTTCAGTGGTAGTTCTTGCTCAGCAGCAGCAGCAGCAGCAGCCACAGGGTTCAATGGTTCTCTTGGGATCCACAATGTTGCCCCTCAATTCCCCGGGTCAGTCGCCAATGGCAGCGCATCATCAACAAATGGGCTCATCGCCGCCACACTTGGTTCACCATCATCATCATCATCATCATCGGCACCAACATCAGCAACAGCAGCAGCAGCAGCAGCAGCAGCAGCAGCAACAACAACAGCAACAACATCATCACCAGCAACAGCAGCAGCAGCAACAGTTACACATACCAATGGATTCGCCATCGGGTCAAGTCCACATGCATCATCCCATGAATTCTCCTATATCGGCAATGCAGCCGCCGCCCCCGGGGCCCCATCTGAGTTCGCCTTCGCAAATGGGCTCGTCTCACCCTCACCACATGACTTCGCCTACAACGTCGGGCTCGGTTCACCCAGCAATGGTTTCGCCCCCTGCGATGGGGAGTACTACGACCCCTCAACAGGTTTACCCAAACGCTTTGCCCCCCCACGTTACAACTTCTACCAACATGGGCCTGCTGGAGTCTATCACCATCCAACTAACTACTACTGGTAATTCGCTATTGCCGATTTCTTCGGTCGAGCAACAGCAACAACAGCAGCAGCAGCAGCAGCAGCAGCAGCAACAACAACAACAACAACAACAACAACTGCAGCACCAGCATCACCATCTCCATCAGCAGACCCAAGATATGTTACCCGGTTTTGGAACTTTTAGTAACCATCAAAGATCTTTGCCGAGCTTCACTCAATTCGGCATCTCCGGGTTCTTGGTAGGCCACGATCAAGTACAGGCCGTTAACGTGGGGGGGCTAAGTCCGGAGGAGAATCGATCTCCTCAAGACAGATCCTTCGAGTCTCCCGGATCCAGTTATGATCAATATAGAAATTCGTCGCCGCGATACGAGTCCTTGACGAATATGGATATGTCGACGATGCAAGTGAACACCGACGGCATAATCGTTAAACAATATGAGATCGAGAATCAACAGCAACATCTCGTGCAGCAATTGCATCAACAAATAGGCGAACAGGAAGCTAACAACAATCTACCGCATCACGTGCAGGCGAAGGAAGAACTCAATCCGAACGTAGGCCTGCAACTAGAAGAAAATCCAAAATCTAAGATTGCCGGCATGCTCCTGACCAAGGAGCATCAGGTGACCAGCACGAACACGGGCTCCCACTACATCTCCCAGGACGGATTACACAAGTGCATCGAGTGCGACAAAGTTTTTAACAGGGCATGCTACCTGACTCAGCATAACAAGAGCTTCCACTCGGGCGACAAACCGTTCAAATGTAATCAGTGCGGCAAAAGATTCCCCCTCGAGTACCTGCATGCGAAACACCTGCAGAAGCATGCCGGCGACAAACCGTACAAGTGCGAGATCTGTCCGAAGCAGTTTAACCACAAGACCGACCTCAGACGGCACATGTGCCTCCACACCGGGGAAAAACCATATGCTTGTGATAATTGCGGAAAAGGTTTTATCAGGAAAGATCATATGATGAAGCATCTCGAAACGCACAAAAAAAAATCTAATAATCAGAGTGTCCTTCTGAGGACGTGATTAAAGTGGATTTGCTGGCACGGCTTTCGTCAGCGAAGACGACCGAGACGACCGAGACGAGGAAGACGAAGACGAAGACGAAGACGAAGACGAAGACGAGGACGAAGACGAGGACGAAGACGAGGACGAAGACGAGGACGAAGACGAGGACGAAGACGATGACGACGGCGAATGCTGTGCCCCGATGCAACTGAGAAAATAACATTGAACGATATTAGCGAGATATTTGACGTTTTCTCAGTGCATAGAATTGTTTTTGATTTACGTATGTATTTATATTATTAATAATTTTATTAATAAGTTCTATTCCATATACTATATAGTCATTCTTTTTAATCGTTGAAAGTTTTACAAAATTCAAGTTAAAGAATTGACGTGAAAATGCGTCACTATTTTACTTTTTATTTCTAATTTTATTAGTTTTTTTTTTTTTTTATTCTTCGAAGGTACGTCGAGATCTGATTTATCTTTTTTTCATTTTTTTATTTATTCTTTTCTATTACTTATTCTTATTCTCCCTCCCTCTCTCTCTCTCTCCCTCTCTCTCTCCCTCTCTCTCTCCCTCTCTCCCTCTCTCTCTCTCTCTCTCTCTCTCTCTCTCTCTCTCTCTATCTATCTTTATCTCTCTGTCTGTCAGTCTGTCTACCTGCCTGCCTGTCTGTCCTCTGTCTCTGTCTATCTCTCCCTCTCTCTCTCTCTCTCTCTCTCCCCCCGTCTGTCTCTCTATAGGTAGTACTCGACAAAGTGATATTTATTCGTAGGACGTATATCTTGACGTTCGTAATAGAATCCTTGAAAGAGTCGCGATATTCAGAGTCGATCGTAGATAGCTTACTTTTTTCGAGAGCAGCTCGACTCGAAAAATCGCGATCTTTTAGGACGTTTCGATTTATCCAATTTCGACTATTATATTTTTTAAATCGTTTGTATTTGATCATTATTGATCTCTATTAATAATATCGACGAGACGTGAAACCTTCGAAGTTTATCGGTTGTATATAGTAGATTAAATGTATAAACATATTGATTGTAATCTATAACTATCAAATTCATAAATATCATTTTCAAAGTGATAATAAAATATTAGTAATATTCGTATTTTACAGCATACATTATAGCATACTTGAATGTAGATTAACGAGATAACGTGTTAAAAAAATAGGTCGAAAAAGATGTAACTCGGATCATAAGAGTGTAGAATAATATTAATTGATAAATTTGAGGATAAAGTTTAATCGGAGAGTATACCGCATCGTGCGGTCGTGCGATTATATGCTAAAACTTATATAAAAATTGTCAATAATCGACGAAATTATTTTCTCATTATTACAATATTTTATAGTTTTCGTAATAATTTATTGATAAATGTATTTTCTTCGGAGTTTCATCTTTTTCTAACTAAATTATAATATAATTGCAGAACGATAGCAATTTAATCTAAGTGAAAAAAAAATTTTGTTCGTGATTTTGGATCTAATGTTGTTAACGATCTATTTTTTTCGTTATTGTGATTGATCCAAAAAATTAATTAATTTTATATCATTACAATATGCTTTTGCCTTTCTACTTAAAATCTATCTGTAAGATTTATCGATGAACGAGTATAAGTTTTCAAACTTATTCCAACCAATTTTTATTTTAGAGTTTATAGGATCGTCAATCATTTTAATATCGAATTTTCATAAAATAAATTAATCGTGACTCGTTCGATTATTGTTCCTTATTTATACTATGATGAATCATATTAAGAATATTAGAATTCCGAATAATTAAAAATTCGAGTTGTCCTCGTCTATGTCAAAGAAATTCTCTTCGATAGACGAGCGATAGGAATAAAACATTCGTTTCGCTAAAACGAAATTACGTCTTGTTAAGTAATTATTTTTGTTGATCGTTGCTTCTTCAATCAAAAAAGTGTTGATTATATTAGATTCCGTTGTTTCTTCTTATACATACTCGTGCTTCCTTGTTGTTTCCTCCACTTTTTCTCAATCTTGTATATTTCAAAGTTACACGTGTATATAACTACGATTATTCATACTCGACCTTTCCCATTTTATTAATTGTTTCATTAGGGTCGAGTTATTATCGGTAATATAATTTGTACATATTATATTATAGATATAGATAGATAGATATATATATATATATATATATACATATATATATAATATATGTATGTATATACATACATGCATGTGTATAAAAATATGTACATACATATGCGTATATGTATATATATAATATATATTCGTATATGTATATATTATATTTGTGTGTGTGCATAAGTATATATACATGTGCAGAGATAAATAGAAAGCAAACAACGTTACATTGTCTTACATTTTTTTAGTTATAATTATAGTGAAATAAAAATGAGAAGCGAAAGCGTTGATGAATAATATAGAATTCTTGCCATTTTTACTATGTAATGACACCCAGAACAGACTACCTCAATGATCAGGTATTTAACGATGAATGAAAGAAAGATAGAAAAGTTGAAAGAGCCAATGCAATAATAATATTAATATTAATAATAATAATTATAATAATAATATAAAAAATAGAGCGAAGCGTACATTTTTACTAAGCGGTGCGAGAACACTTTTTACATTTTTTTTTTTTTACTGTTTACTGTTGTTCTTGTTATCCCGCCATAGAATTACAAGCGAGAATAAAAGCCTTTGAATAATAATAACTATCTTCTATAACGTCAAGAAATTCGCTCAAAACGACGAGTCTTCGACGACGATTCTTGTCGAGAAAGTTTGAAATTTGTCTAAGCCATCTT
The DNA here is from genome assembly GCA_918808275.2 of Dolichovespula sylvestris. Taxonomy (NCBI): domain Eukaryota; kingdom Metazoa; phylum Arthropoda; class Insecta; order Hymenoptera; family Vespidae; genus Dolichovespula; species Dolichovespula sylvestris. The sequence goes on along the minus strand of OU964986.1, from coordinate 4,135,463 downwards.
AACGGTAGAGTATTTTACAATAGATCTTCGATTCAAAAGATAAAATAACTTGTAAATGTTTCTCTTTTGGCTACGTAATATTACTTGAACCGACATTAATCGTCTTTCGTTTGTTCCGAAAGAATGAACCAGGGACTAAAGAAAAGAAAAGATAAGAAAAGAAAATAAGGACGCTCTTTCCTCTTTAACTTCTTTACACTGTGTTCCTCGAAATCGCCCGCCGATCGTAAAATCCTCTAATAAGCGTAAAATAGCGGAGTCGTTCATATAAATTTAATAGAGAGCGAGAGGGACGGGAGAGAGAGAGAGAGAGAGAGAGAGAGAGAGAGAGAGAGAGAGAGAGAGAGGAAAGAAAGAGCAACACAAAAAGGTGGCGGATGGCATAGAACAACGTAAACTTTAAGAACATATCAACAGTATTACTGTAAACTCCCATTTAATTGTTAATTATAATTGATACGTTACTAAGGGTGCATATGGTAATGAGTCAAAAGTGAGAACGATCAGTATACATATTTGTAATTCATATCATTGTCATATTCTTCATGCAGAGTTTTGAAAAATATGTAAGCGAAAAATGGAAATCTAACGAGGAGAGGAACGTGTCATCCCTCTTCATTTCGTTTAAAATCATGCGAGCGAGCGAGCGAGCGAGCGTGCGAAAAAAGATATTCATTTCTGTTAATTAAGACGACAAAGCGCCGACGAAAGCTGTCATTGATATTTCGAGATATGTCTAGTGTTTCTTGCGCAAATTACTATTATGTATAATATTATTAATTAAATTTTCAATAATATTGTCATCGTCGTCGTCATCATCGTTATTATTATTATTATCGACTACAAGAAAAAAAGAACGAATCGTTGATATCTACTCCGAATTCCGTTCGATCGTGCGTGGTTGTGCCAAATACGATATGTGAAAAGAATCGTTCTCGAGTACGTTCTCGAGAAAAAAAAAAAGACAATTAACGCGCAAACAAGAGAAGAGAGAAGACGAGAAAGAAAGAGATGCGTTTATAAGCGCGCGAGAGAGAGAGAGAGTATCCGCGTTTATTGCGTTTGCGTCAAATAAAGAGAAGAATAACGGAAGAGAGAAGAGATAAGAAAAAAAGATATATTATTACTTTTTCCTTTTTTTTCGAAATGATCCCAGTGCATGTCTAGTGCCATATAATGAATTATGAATTGAGAAGCAAGAGAAACGCGCGCCGCGCGCGCGAGAGAGAGAGAGAGAGAGAGAGAGAGAGAGAGGGAGAGAGAGGAGGAAAGGAAAATTTGTATGGCATTCGATTTATCACGGTGAAAATCAATTTTAAAACCCATCGTCAAAATTACGAAAAGACGACATAATAGATCACGCGGTTTCTGTTCCTTTTTTATTATACGTATTTTGTAATGCTCGATTGATATAGTCGTTTCCCTGATGTTTGCTATTAAATGCGCAACAAAGAAGGCAGAAGCGAGATTAATAAAGAGAAGTGATAAAAATAGTTGGAGAATATATAAAAAATATACTATTACTGTGTATATTATTTTATATAAATTTAATTTTGTTTTCATACATAAATATATTTTATTTGTCAAACCTTTGTGAACCTTATTTTGGATTGTCCACTTGTTGCTTATACAAGCTGCATTGTTCTTTTTAACGTCCAACTTGGTCTTTTCTCGTAAACTTTGTTATAATTAGATCCATCGCTCCTTTTTCCGATACTTCGATTAATTTATTATCAGCCGAGGTATTGATTACGAAAGAGCAGGTTTCATTAATATTTGATTTCGGTATTAATTTAACATAAATTTTCTTCTCAAAAGTTCGACGAACGGCACGGAACGAGTCCTCTCGTGATCGCGATAGATCGATCGTACTCTCGTATATAATAGGATAATAAATAAAATTTGATTTCCGAGGTGGTAGTAGCGCTTGTAAATAACTAAGATCAAAATAGAGGAGTAAGAGGACGAGCGCCGTTCGAGTCTTTTCACGGCCGAAATCGCGATGTACCTTCCGTTTCTACTACTCGTTTGTACGATACTTTTGCTTCTTCGTAAGCGCACGCGCGTCCGTTTTTATTGGCCAATTTAGTTAATGACCGAGTACGAGCGTGTACTACCACGCGTTGCGTCGCCACGTATCATTCGCGAGATTCCATGAAATATCCATGAGATCGTAGGGAGAATCCTTTTGCATCCCTTTCGTCCCACTCTCGCCGTCACCTTTTTCTCTTTCCTTTCTCTACGTCTCCATTTCCAATCTTCATCTCTCTCGCTCTCCGTTTCTGTCTCTGCCTCTGCCTCCGCCTCCGCCTCCGCCTCCGCCTCCGCCTCAGCCTCAGCCTCAGCCTCAGCCTCAGCCTCAGCCTCAGCCTCAGCCTCAGCCTCTGCCTTTGCCTCCCTGCCTATCGTGCGTTCTTACGTACGCCGAGTACCGCTCGTGCTCTCGTAACCTTGAGCATTCTGTAATTTAGCAAATCGTTGCGGACTCGGCGAAAGGAATCGCTCGATTCGCCAACGCTTCGACCCTGCACGATGATCGTTGCGAGCAAAGTATCCTTTCTCTCTTTCTCTCTTCGCTGCTATGAGATGCGTATTTCGCGATAAATTAGAAATTACCGTGCCGAATGAAGAGGCCGATAAAACGTCTTTCCTTTACTTTTTCCATTAATAATAATAATAATAATAATAATAATAATAATAATAATAATAATAATAATAATAATAGTAATAATAATAATAGTAATAATAATAATAATAATAATAATAACAGTAATAATAGTAATAGTAATAGTAATAGTGATAGTAATAGTGACGATACTCTCCACTATCATATCGAATAGAACGCGTCGAAAGTGGCCGTATGAATGCAAAGTAGAATTATCGTATATCAAAGACAAAGTATTAGGATTATCTCGTTTTTCTGTCCCATTTCGAACAAATTTTTTTTATCGATGTGCTTTTCAAGTATAAGGATAATCGAAAATCTCCGAACGAAGGATCTTTTTTATTCTTCGAAAGGAAAAGCGATTATTAACTAGTGAAAATAAAATCGATCCGTTCGTTTCTCACGCGGCGATACTTTACATCGATTAAAACGACGCTACTTACACTTTGTTCGGCGTATTCGCGAGTCTCGCCGTAGTAGTTAGACTTAGGCAACGTCCTACCTGATGACGAAGCAATATTGACGCGATCTATCTATGATTTATTAAGGATAAAGAGAGTGAACGGCGAAGCGAAAGAAAAGCGAGAGGAAAAGATGTAGTAAAAAGAGATGAATGATTTTAGCCGTAAAATCCGCTACCCTCATAACGTGCGTCTACCACATTTTTATGTTTTTTAATTCGTTGAGAACGAATGGGATTTTTGCATTTAAGATATTAGGTCATTGATATCGCAAGTGAAAGCCCATCGACGAGCTGCGTGGCGGCTTTATTTGTTTCCTGCGAGTGTTCCACGACGATCGATCAAATCCATCGGAATTTTTTACGAGGATAAACGATCAAAAACCAAAAACCGATCGTCGGAACACGAAAAAATCGCTGTTCCCGTATATTATAGATACGTACGTAAATATTTCCTTTCCTTTTCTATCGCACGAAAAAAATTCGTAGTAACCAGACGATCTCCTATTCGAACGGAAACTTTACGTCGTCGTATAGAGGCGACCTTCGAAAAGGCGATCGTTCAAGACGTAAGAAAGAAAATAATAACTCTTGTTGTGTACGCAGCGATAAATCAAAGCCATCCAGTCGCGAATCGACCGAGAGACGAGGACAACTCGACGCGTACACACACGCGCGACATCGGAGCCGAACGACTATCGATTTATTTATATACTCGTATTATACATAAATATAACATATATAAATATAGATATATATATATAAATATAAATATAAATATAAATATAAATATAAATATAAATATAAATATAAATATAAATATAAAAAATATATTCGTCCTTTCAAGAGGAGCACACTGCCGCCACGTGAAGATGATAAAGAGAAGATAAGATGAAACAAAAGTAAAAGAAAAAAAAAAAAAAACGATAGAACAAATTTAATGATCGATCGATTGTATAGTTTCACGTAAATTCGTATACGCGTATATGCGGTTTTCTTTCCGTATAGGAACGTATGCGAGATTATCGTGTTTATAACGTATCTCGATGAATGCCATACACAAGTACCTCATGATACAAAATACATGTACAAATGTTCATACGTTTTCAGGATATTAGCTAATTAATAAATAACAATATCCAGATCACACAGAGCGGTCTCTAACCATTGGATATCACCCTACTCCTACCGCAGTTCCTCCGTCGTATCTATCGCGGCAAGACCTTACATCTATTTACGTCAGAGGGATAATTACGACCGGACGTAATAGTAAGAGAAGAAAAAAGAAGAGAGACGACGTCAGAATCCGCGATACGCGCGTATGCGAATAATACCGTCGATTCATTTAACTACGCTTTATAATACCATCTACTTTATTTTTATCGCCGTCAGATAAGGAACTTGAAAGTTTTGCGTCGATTTTCTTTAAATAAGAGTGAAATGAAGTATATTAAATTACAATTAACGAGATACATGCGGATATCCTATATCGTGTACAATGTAAGAACAACGCGTGCTTGATCTTTTTTGCCGATCGCGAGCCTACATTGATCTTATTTTGCAATATCCTTCCGTGATCGGTACTCCGAGTTTCTTCTCCACCTTTTCTCTTTCCCTTTCCCTTTCCCTTTCCCTTTCCCTGAAAAAGAAGACGCGAAGCTTGTCCCTGCTCATTGCCGCTTATTTATCTTTCAAAAGTCGCGACTGGCTTAACGCTACGAAGATTACCAGCGCTCTCGCGCATCCTGTGATAAATAGCAAGATTACGAGACTACGTGTCGGCCAATGAACGATGCGTCGGCCCGTGGACCATATGTTCCTCTTCCAAGGCTGTGAGACCCTTTTGCTCCAAGACTTGCTTCGACGTCCGTCTCTCTCTCCTCCTCCTCCTCCTCCTCCTCCTCCTCTTCCTCCTCCTCCTCCTCCTCTTCTTTCCCTCTCCCTCTCTCCCTCTCTCTCCCTCCCTCCCTCCCTCCCTCTTTTTCTTCTGAAACGCCGAGCTCCAGTTGTTCCGATGGACATTGCCCGGCTCGAAACTACGAATCGAACGACTTTCGCAATGTCTCCTCTACACTGAAAGGCTTGTATTCGATTATATGTGCGAGAGAAAGAGAGAGAGAGAGAGAGAGAGAGAGAGAGAAAATGAGAGATAGAGAAAAAGAGAGAGAAAGAGAGCAACTCCCAATTGAGACTTAAACGGGTCACAGAGGACGGAACGTTTCTATTTAATTCTCTGTTCTCTTTCTATGCTAATCCTAATCTTTTGTTGTTTTATTTTCTCGTTTCTCTATAAAAATTTACCAGTATTATGTTTTTGTATTTCTTGTTGTACTTTTTTTTTTTTTATATATTTTTTCTTTTTCTTTCCTTCGTTGCGATATTCGATCGAATAGAATAATTTCTCTTGGGACTTTTGATCGGGTACATAGTTATTCGAAGAAACGGTTGTTTATCAACAACGATCTCGTGACATTGTAATACGAATAATTTTGGTCGTCGAACATCTACGCGAGGCTGTTGTGTTTATAATAATACGCACACGTACACGCATGCCCGTGTTTGCCTTTGACTGAAAAGCAAAACTGACTTCATTTCACGAGCGAAGGTTGACTAGAGCGCACGAAGCGAACTACGTCGTCATTGGAATTACATTGTGTTCTCGTAAGTCGTTACAATTTCCTCCATTTATTTCGATCGAGATAATAAGCGATAACGATTAAGCTATTACTTCTTTATTACGTTATTACAGAATTATTTATTATATTCGTACGTACAAATACTTGAAAGTAATCAATTTCGGTGTAACTTTAAAACTTATTTTTATCGTGTATTCAAATCGTTCCGTTCGTTTGTATCCGATCGTTGGTCTAAATCTCGACTCCTCGCGCGATTCGTGTATAGGGTTCGATTTTAGTCGACGATGCGTATCGAAAGATTTTTCCCACAGCGAAGACAGCTGTCGTAATGAGTTGCATCCTCACGTTCTTTCCTTTCTCTCTCTCTCTCTCTCTCTCTCTCTCTCTCTCTCTCTATCTATCTATATATCTATCTACCCATAGACGCAGACTTTTTCGGAAGACGATATATACCCCTACATGACAATGCAACTTGGTACTTCCTTTACAGCTTCGCAGTGTCCGAGAACGAGCGGGAAGAAAGAAAGCCAGGATGAAATTTGAGAAACGAGTAGTTTTGGAGAGCATAAATCGTCACGATAAGGCAGATAAATCCGAGTTCGATCGGAATTCGCGATGCGGCTGCTCGACGTTGCCGCCTCTGACCCCACCATCTTTTACCGTTTCGAAATACGAACATGAAAGAATACGAATGAGATACGTTCGAGAATCATTCGAAAAATCGTCCAAAGTCTCTTTAACCGCACGGACGAAGGAACGAATTCATTCGAACCTGATTTTTCTCCCTTCTTAACGATCCGAAGGGGATATATTTTTTTCGGATACTTCTCTTTAAGGTCACCTGACAAATATTTAGCTTTATCGTGGTATCATAAGTTATAGGAGACCCCGACAAGAGTCTCGCGTGAGGTAGGTCGGGCTCTCCGTTATATCACGATCGAAAAGAGGTCAAAATTAATGAATTACTGCGTTTCCCCCAATGCTTGTTCGTAATTAAGAATCGAATCGATTAAATAAAATGTACTAGTGGATGTAAGAAACGAGGATGAATTTACAATAATATCAAATCGATCGATGACGTCTTGATCGAAGGAGAGTAAAGTTGGAGCAAGTATAAAAAAGAAAAAGTAAACTACTTTTCTTCGAACAAGGCGTTTCAATATGTTCTCGCATATGGGCTGGACACGGTAGATTATAAGGAAATCGGTGCTCGAGTCTCACGAGCGTCCATATGTCGTCCGATTTTCCGCGTTTTCCTTATGTCCGTCCATATGGGAAGTAGTTTTTCGACGACGCCGCGACGCCGTTACGTAAGTCGTTGATAAAGAAAGGGGGCAGGAATCGATCGTTCTCGTCGCACGCGTATATCTCATCGTTCAAGAGCGAAAGCATCGGAGAAAGTCGACGAATAAGAAGCGCAAAAGATCGTATTTGCGTCTCACGCCGAGCGGCGTACGCGAGTTTATTTTCTTTTTTTTTTTTTTTTTTTTTTTTTTTTCGAGGCTTTCCTCGAGAAAATAATACAACGGGTACGCGTGGAATATGTGCAACTCGATGACGTAATCAAGGTGATCAACGTCCCAAAAGGCGTCGTACGTCGGAAGAATGTTATTTTTGTATTTTGGAGGCCGATTACACACGAACGATATCTTTGTATTCGAACGTACCATCGAATCGTCTCTATTTGTTTATCAACACCGAAGGTTTCTAATTGATCGACAAAGACGCAAAGGATAAATCGATGAAACGACACGATGACTCACGTACGACAGCTAGCGAGACAACTAGAGGTGACTAGAGACGAAAGAGACGTGGCTCGACTCGAAGCGGTAGCATCTGCCACTATCGGTTTGGAGTTTGCGCTTCCCAGGCTCCCGAGATGCACCTGGTCCTCCGTCTGGTTGCCGGTGCATTCGCTTCTCTCCTCTCTTTCTCTCTGTCTCTCTCTCTCTCCCCCCCCCTCCATCTCTTTCTCCGTTTCTCTCTCCGATCGTCCGACGCGGATATGCTCTCGTAAACCTGAATACGGCCAAAGAGAGGGACAGAGAGTAAAACGAAGATAGAAAGAGAAGGAAGGTACCCTAAATCGGTTCGGTAGAGAGACACACCCCGTCGTAGGTGAACTCGGTTCATCCTTTGGAACATTTCTTTTTAATCTTTATACGATCTTTTATATCAGACATCGAGCTTCTCGATTACGTATTTTGTTAGGTACGTTTAAACGATCGAGCTGCGTCCACGACGATTCCTTTCTTTTCGATTAGAGCTCGAAAAGAAACTCGTTTGGAGATAGTCGAGAAAAGAAGAGAAGCCGACGTCACATATCGAGCGAGCAAGTATGCACGCGGCTGCGCGACACGTGGTAACCGAAAAACAGGCACTTTTGACGCGCATATACACGTACGACTTCCAAGAAATTGGTCTTTAACGACTCCCTTATTCGAGAGAGAGAAAGAGAGAGAGAAAGCGATAACGTTAGGAAAAAGTTTAGATCTGGTAAGAGATATAAACGTCATCTACCGCGAGGCAAATTAATTACCCTTTCGTGCGAAATCGTAGCCGTTGATAATAAAAGTTAGAGCGATGACTATTCCGAGGATGGGATCGTCGCGCGAAGTGGCCTGCCTGGCCCTCGCCTCGAATCGACCTTTCGATGCTCGTGCCGGGACCGAGGACGTGGCATTAGTAAAAACGCGATATTGTCTGACTCAACAGGTTGCCGGCACCCTAGAGGCCACCGACCACCCCCTCACGGCTACGGAGCGCCACCCCATCGACCACCCCATCGGCCACCCCATGCGCCGCCTCCGTTCTGCTCTCTGTATTAAATAAACCTGACGATGGGGTGATTTCTCTTTTTCTCTTTCTCTTTCTCGTTCTCGTTCTCGCTCGCGTCGATCGTCGAAGGGATTCGGAACTTATCGGTCGCTTAATCGATTCCGTTCTCTTCGCTCGTCACGACGAATTCTTTTCGAAATCGGAGATAACTTTTTACGAGTAACACTCAACATGGAATATTTATTTTATTTCCAACGAAAACATCCCTTCGTTCGATTTCACGTGTTTATGATTTTAACGTCCGATATTATTTTTAGAGGCTGTTCGAACGGCAAACGCGAGCGCTTTTTGTACTAGGAGCGCCGCTTATCGCTTCCGAGCACCTCCGTACGCGGAGGTTAACGATGTTTCGTTTCGAAAGCAACGCGCCATGTGTCGCGTCCAAGAGGAGAAAAGGACGAGAGTGAAAATCCCAATCAGCTGTTCCCCAGATCCTCGAGCAAACAAGGGATTTCTTTGGACAATGGAAACGTATATGTGTCGTCGGTGAGCGAGCGAGCGAGCGAGTCGCACTCCAACGTCACGTGTAACTCGTCGTTTCTTGGTTCGCAGCTAACGCAAGAGGAGAAGGAGGAGGAGGAGGAGGAGGAGAACACACGTAAAAAGCTCTCGAAAGGGAAAAGAGGAAAAATCAGAGATCTCGCAGAAATTGAATGCGACGCTTGACGTCGCATACGTTTTGAAGGATGCATTCGGTAACGGTCCCCGACATCGACACATTGTCGATTAAAGCGTGCGAAAAGCGAAAGAAAAAATAGACGAAAACGTGCGTACTAACGGCTAGCTTGGGAACCATTCGAGGTGTAACCCTTTCTCCGTGGATATAAGGTAGGCAAAGAAGAAGGAAAGGTAAAAAGCGAGTCTTCGTTCGTTAAACGATCGTCTCTCATCGAAACGTTATCCAACCCTTTTCGGGTTAAGAGAAAATTACGTGCAAAAACGATCTATATCTCCTGTCCCGTTAATAGAAAACGATAAATCTTTGCCCTTCCGTGCGCGATCGAAATCCTTTAGACGGAGAAAGGACGGGTATATACTCATCCGCGAAATTTAGCTCCCTTTTACCGAAAATTTAGACGATCGTCACCGTGATTCCTGGGAACTTTGTCACGCGATTTTGAGGATCGCGAGGCGTAAACGCGCCTTCAACCCTTCCTTCGTTCTCGCTCTCGGCGAGAGAGAGAGAGAGAGAGAGAGAGAGGTACTCGATAGAGAGACCCTCGATACCACCGCTTCTTCCCAAAATAATTCATACTTTTATCCGTAATAAGGAACTCTAAGAGGGCTCGTTTTACCACGAAGCCGTGAAAATTTGAGAGAACGTCGACGGTTTACGTTTCCATCTTCCCGTTGCCCCCCTTTTAAACTCTTCTTGTCCGGGCCATCGAACGAACGTTCGCATTCCCTTCTGTTCTCTTCCCCTTTAAACTCCCCACCTCTACCCCTTTGCTCTTCCTCGCGCGGATGCACGCACGGTGGATCATCAAACTCTTGCCCCCCGTTTTCCCACGGAATCCTTTCTGCCTCTTTTCCCAAAAATACGTTTCACGATATTCTTCCTTGAGCGTACACATGTCTCCGTATTGGCTGGTGCCTGCTGCTTTTACCCGGTTAAGGGAAAAAAAGAAGAAAAGGGAGAGAAGGGTGTAATCCATTTTTATACGGACGAATCTCGAGGTAGCGTTCGCAGCGTCGCCATTCTTTTGTCAGAGGAACTCTAAACGAAGGAGGCAAAAATTGGATATTTTACATAAATTGCGAGAGACGAATTACTTTGTCGCCATGTAACAAAAGCGACATACAGCCTGATAATTTGCCGAAGGATAGAATCGTAATACCCGAAAGTTTTAGTACCGGTTGAAAATTTGCGACGATAGAACGTTTCTAGGAGGAGGTTTTCGGAATGCCGATGAGAAGCAACGAACCGGAAGAGGGCTGTCTCTAGGGGCGACACAGGCGATGGAAGCGCAAGTGCACGCGGAGAAGAGACAAAAAGAGAGAGAGAGAGAGAGAGAGAGAGAGAGAGAGAGAGAGAGAAAGAGAGGGCAGGTCTTTTCCAGATTCCCCCAGTGCTTTTTTCATTCATTCACGCACTTCACTCTCCTTCCTCTCTTTCGCCGGCGATATCTATAGGCAGGATATCCTTCGGTACTACTATTCTTGAATCGACGACCTACATACGTTCCACGAAAGGCTGTGTATCGGTCTTCCTTTGCTCGTTCACCTTCCTCCTTAGCAGCTCACCCACGGAGGATCATGGGAATGCGGATGATTGCCCTGGAAACGTTTTTTTCTCTTCCTCTCTCTCTCTCTCTCTCTCTCTCTCTCTCTCTCTCTCTCTTTTCGCAATTTCTTTTGATCCTTAGACGACGTCTATCGTGTTCGTAATAACGGTGCCGTTTCCTTCCAGAATCGATCCATCTTACAGAAAAGTTGGAACGAATTGACGAAAGCTCGAGAACGTTCGGAAACTCGATTCTCTGCGCTTGATCGGAAGGATTTTGAGTACGTCGGAGTACATAATATCGTAAGCGATGCGATCAGAAGAGAAAGACGTTGTCTCGGAGAAGACGTAGCTAAAGTTTATCGGCAAGCTGACGTAGAGGAGAACGTCTAAGGACGACGTTGAAAGGCAGAGTAGCCCCTTCGGTGCACGCCCTCGCGATAGGTTCTGCCTCCCAAGGGCTGTGAGGTTTGAGTCAAAGAACCCGATGTATTTCGGATGCACGTATACACGCGCACGAGCTGACGTAAACTCTCCTGCAGGCACGATATGTGTGACGTGCGAAGCAAACCTTTTTGTCACTGTACCGCGGTTCTGGTCGCGTGCCGGACCGGAATCCATCTCTCTCTCTCTCTCTCTCTCTCTCTCGCCCTCTTTCCTTTTCTCCCTTTCGCTCCGGCCACGGCAGGTCCAACCTGCGTGCAGGAGGGTCAATCATGGATTAACCTGGTTACCCCCAAGATGATACAGGAAATGACCAGTGACCGAACGATCGAGAGCGGCAGGTGCCTTCCGGTTTTCCATGAAAGCAGGCCTTCTCTTGACCCACCGAACCGGATCGCTTCTCCCTCTCCGATCGGACCTTTTTTAACAGGATTTCATGGCGACGATGATTCGGTTCGTCGGAGGATCTTTCGAAGGGACGAGTCCGAACTGGAACGAGTCTACGCGTACGCTTCGAGGCGACGCTTTATCGAGATGCGGTGCGTAAAGTGGAAAATTAATCGAATCGTCGATTGCTAATAATAATCTCGTTTTAGATTTAGGACAAAAACGGGGTTATCGGAGATATATTTTTGTGCGTCGCTTCGCCTCGTCGATGTATTTTTATTAAAACGTGTGTGCAGCGCGCGGGGAAAAAAAAAAAGAATATATTTCGCGCGAAACGGATCGTATTCGTTAATGCGATAGCGTTTAACATTGCCGAAATTACAGAGTGGAAACGTAGGCGAGAGTCTCGCGTTAAGAGGGAGCAAAAAAATTTCAACCGGTGATCGATCGTTAATATATTTGTTTCGAGAAAGGTCGTCGAGACGAGAATAGTACGTGACGTTGCTCGACCGTGCGTAAGATACGTAATAATTGTTATATAAGATACAAACTCCGTAAGAAACGAAGCATTCGTAACGCTTATCTCGTCTTTATAAAATCAATTTCAAATTTTCTGAAATACTTTGTTTTTTGATATTGGAATTTTCATTGAGATTTCAAACGAACGTCGGCGTTGACGGGCGTCGAAGAAAAATTGAATAGGAGGAGTCCATCGGTGACGAAAGATTACGCGTAATTGCTCGTGCTCGTCCAAATCCTTTCGAGAGGAAACAAACGAAAAAGAAAACACGTCCGAAGGATATTCCGCTTCATCGGTTCGCAACTTTCGAGACGATTATACGCGCTCTCTCGGCCGATTCTTCTTTCCAAGTTGTTTCGCCCAGGCAAACAGCCGTGCGTCGTTAATATTTCTTTTCTATTTTCCATATTTAACGGCTCGCCGTCATCAACGTCCTTGTATTCGACGTCGTTAAAGAATCTCGTATATAGCGGACGAAATGAAATATCGTTGTCGATATTATTTCCCCGAATTTTCTTCTTTTTCTTTTCTTTTTTTTTTCTTTTTTTTTTCTGGTTTATAACTACATTTTCTTTCCTTCTCTCGTCGTACTTTTTGTTTTCCAACGTAAGCGGAACGAACGTGAACTTTACAAGGGTTGCCGAGGAAATATCGACCGTATTGGGCATTTTCCTAAGAGAACGTGGGTAAAGTGATAAAGCGATCGAAAAAGAAAACTTTGTCTCTCTTTCTCTTTCTCTTAAACGTATCGTCGTCGTCGTCGTCGTCGTCTATTCTCGTCTCTCGTTTACGCGCGTAGTTTCGACTCTGTCAGAAATTGGAAATCTTTCAGGAAAGTCGGTAGGATAGAGGATTATAAACGAGCACGTGGAATACGATTTACATCTGCCCTACCGCTTTACCCGTGGGAGCTAATACAAGTTCGTAACGCTGTTAATTACGATCGAGTGATTTATTAATTGTCACGAACGTTGCGCGCTCGTCTAATAGCGTAGCCAAGCAGATATACAACGTATATAAGTAATACAAACGGTGAAAGCAGATCGAAGATAAAGCGACGCACGACGTACGTACCATCGACGACGTAGACGCAAATGCGATAATAATGATCTCGGCCGATTAAACTCTCATCGTCCCCGATCCTTTCCAGAGATATTAAACGACGTAACGATTATTTTTACAAAGCTTACAGAATCGTTGATTTTTTTCTTATTTTTTTTTTCTTTTTTTCTTTTTTTTTTTTGAAGAAAGAGACAGATGAAAAACCAACGAACTTAGAAACACCTTGAATCCGCGATAGGATGCCGATCCGAAAAGGAAATTTCGTATTCTCAGGTATCCCGAGCAATATATTTTCATCGAGAAAACGCGTTCTCGCGAGAGCATGCACACCTAGCGGCACGCCAGAAACGTTACGCTAACAAACGATAATTTCTGCCTTACGGTCGATGTATCGAATTATTGCGGATTTCGAGAGGTCCCCTCACGTCGTTTAGGCCAATCGTGAATCAAATCGCATTAGCTTCGCAGATGCATATTCATGGGAAACGTATGGCGGATTACACAGGTTTCGTTGCACCCCGCCTATCGGAGGGGTGTTTTGCATCCCCTCGAAGGGGTTCCGAGGCATATTTATCGAAGTAAAACGACATCGTAAACGTGTACCAAATTGGTTCTCTCTCCTTCCCTCTTTTCTTCTTCCTCTCTCTCTCTCTCTCTCTCTCTCTCTCTCTCTCTCTTTTTCGCGCGCGCACGCTCATCTCTTCCGTCTACGCGCGTTCCAACGGACGGAATTTGATCGATTTACGAGCCCCCGAGGCACTTCCCCAACCGGGACAATAAACTTTCTCATTTTTTGATAACAGACGTCGTTTCGACGCCCATATATAACCGGTCGAAAGTGAACGAGCGGCTATAGGTAGTAGATGTGGGTCCATTAAAAAGTACCACGGAAAGTGAAAAGTAATTCGGGATCGGTGTATCTCGCAACGAGGTCTTTTAATTTATAGTACCACCGGCCTTTTTGTTCGTAAAAGTGCTGTTTCGCCGAAAAGGAAAGATATGCCTCGCGGACGAACGAGAAATTTGTTTCTACGAATAAGAACGTAACGCAATAAGGAGCATAAAGTCACGTAGAACTGTGAAAATTTATTTGAGAAAGACGACTCGTCGCTTGGAATCCGCGGACGTGGGACAAAACGCCTACGTAACGTCGTCGTCGTCGTCGTCGTCGTCGTCGAGACGTGCGCACGCTGCGGATTCGGAAGGAACGAAGAAAGGCTCGGGACATGATTATCCAAAGTTCATCGGTCCTCTTCACGAACTCGTAAGCTTTCTAAGTCAGGTATTAGAAACATCCTGGCGAAGTTATTCAGCTCGCGCCATTCGTTTTCTCTTTTCGTCTCGATCTGTCTTTCTCGGTCTCTTCGTTCCCATCGGCAACGTGACACGCACGCTTCCATGCGTTTTGTCTGAGCGTGAATCCCTTCGGAGGATTATGAACCGCGAGTGCGTCGAGAAGGAGCTTCTCCTCCCCCTCTTTGACCGAGTCCTTCATCCTCTCGTCCTCGTCCTCGTCCTCGTCCTCGTCATCCTTCGCACCTATCCTCTCCAAACCTTCGCGACTCCTTACGCGAACGCTGTATCATCGATGGGGATTATCCCGTGCTAGGGAGAGGGTTGAAAGAGGTGAAAGGGCTCGGTAGCGTCATTTCGTGCGAACCGTATGCTTGCGAATCCCCACGACGAGTTTTCGCATTCGTAAGAACGAGCGACGATTATTTCCAAAGACGTTCCTTCGAATTCTTTGGAATTTGAGAACGTACTCGGTAATAGGAAATATTGAATTATTACCAAAAGCATATTTATGGTATTCGACGAGAGGAACGGAATTATCGTAATCCCTCTCTTTTGGTTCCCTTAATTTGTCAGCACTTTTTCTCTCTTCGATATTTTCCAAGTAATTTTTGCTCGTAACGTTGCCGTAGTAACGAGATCGTTCGTGTCAGGAGAAAGTTTCATTTTGAAAGCGTTCGGTAAAGTAAACGATGCGGGCTGAAATTTTTGAAAGAGATTTGCAAGAAGCGTCCGAAAAGCTGGGACCTCCTGGGACTCTTAGAACAATAGGAAACGTCTTTGCAGCGAACAGCTGAAGTATTTACGACCCTAAGGAAGGTTCCGACGGTGTTTGCAGCGTTACAAGATTATTGATGTTTCTTCATTCCTGTGTTTTTGGATATACGAAATAATAATGATTAGAAAAAAAGTAGAAGAAGCAGAGAGAGAGAGAGAGAGAGAGTGAGAGAGGAGAAAAGAAAATGACATGAGAGAAACCTAGTCTCGTACGTACGAGGAAGGCGAGGAAGCAACGAGCATCCCCTGACGATGTTAATGAAGCCAGCCCTTAATGAATCCATTCCAAAGCCGTGGAGATTCCGAGATAACGCTGATGGATACCCGCAACAGGGACTCTTTTAGAAACGAAGATTAGTCCTACTCGGGCAGAGGTTTTTCTATTCGACAATACCTTTTCCATCCGTGTTCGAGAAAAGAATTTTCGTCGAGTTTTTCTTTTTTTTTTTTTTTTTCTTTTTTGTCTTTACGCGTTGACGGATTTACGACCTTTTTTCGTTGTGCGAGCCATCGAGTTTCGATGCTCGTCACTTGCATTTATCTTTTCTCCAACGATAAGCAAACACGAGAAATTCTTATCGCGGCTAATCGTTCGTCCTATCTCTCTCTTCCTTTTTCGACAAAAATAAGTGAATACAATGAAAGTTACGGTGAGACCGATTTGCGCGAATACGAAAAGTTGGAAAAAAATCTTTTCTCGGAGAAAAATAAAACTCGAAAGGAAGAAACGTTCGCGCATCATCTTCGATAATTTCGAGGATCGTCGGATGAAACAATCGAAGACAAGAAGGAACTACCCAAAGGGGGAAGCGAGGGAGAGAGAGAGGATTTACCGACAACTACCATCTCGAAAGCCACGGCTGCCTGCCTCTCGTCTCTCTGTTATTTGCCGAGCGATCATCGGACGAAAAAGCTTCTCCTTGCGGATGCAACTCGGCTACGAGATTGCTAGCCTTCCGCGCACCGCCGTAATTACCAAAAATCGAGCAAGACGAGCGAAAAGCCATCAGTGGCTTCGGTGCATTTCTGCAATTTTGGCGCGGTTCCATTGACGCAGAACTCGCGCACGCGCGAGCGCCTACACGCGTACGCACGAAGAAAAGAAACGTCCTTCGTAATACTTGAAAAGTAATCGATTTCGACGGGAAATCGAGCTCGGATATACGCGTTTCGATGAAAGATATATATATATATATAATAAGGAGAACAAATAGGAATACGTACGCATAAATGTAATTTATTACGCGATACAAAAAATGCACTACTCTCTTCCGAGTCGTAAGTAGGTATAAAAAGGAAAGAGGGCCGGAGAAAAGGGGTTTATTATCGTCGGCCGGCGAGTCCGCTCGAATGAATAGAAATAGAAAGTAATCGAGATGCGTCTTAAGGATGGTGGACCGTGCTCGGAGAATTCAGCGAGTCTTAACGTTACGACAGGTGAAAAGAGAAGGCCTTGGCTTCTTCGCTAAACAATCGCGTTAAGATGAACGTTCTTGAACGTGGAGCTCGATCCATTCGCACGCCCGTGAGAGAACGAAAGAGAGACAGAGAGAGAGAGAGAAAGCTTTCAATGCTCGACACGATATTTATCTCGCGATTAAGAACGCGCGCTCAAGTTGGAAGGAATAAAAACAACAGGGGGAGAAGCAAGCAGGGATAGAAATATATGCGTGGAAGCAAAGCGTTCCGAGCTTCCTTGCAACGGTAGGAAAAAGATGAATTGCGTTGAAAGTTTGACAGGTAGCGAAGAGAAAAAAGTACGATGCATCTACTAGCGTAAACGCGTGAGAGAAGAGAGAGAGAGAGAGAGAGAGAGAGAGAGAGAGAGAGAGAGAAAAGTATCGTCGTACAATATACGAAACGAAGGGAGAGCCTTGAAAAAGGTTTCGGCTTAGCCTTTCGAGGCCCCCCTCTTCGCTGTCCTCGGCCTTTCGTTTCGTTCGGCGAATTTCCTAACGTTTGCCACCCGCTGTTTCCTCTTCTTGCTCTTTGGACAATGCTTGTCCGACCATTGCTGACGACAATCGTGCGGAAATCGTGACGGTTTTACTGCCGGTGAAAATCCATGCCGAATGTACAGACTGCATTCTCCGTCTCTCTCCCTCTCGCCTTTTTCGTTTCGCCTCTCTCTCTCTCTCTCTCTCTCTCTCTCTCTCTCTCTCTCGATCGCCCACGTTGTCCGTTCTTCCTTTTTCCTTTTCTTTTCCCCTCAGCCGGGATGTACGTCCCTCCCTCGATGTTACAGCTTCGAACGCGATGAAAAAACGTCTTGAAATCTTCTCGCTCGACGCAATGCTCGACGTTAAAGCAGAACGATTCTTTTGGAAAATTGAAAATGAAATTTGAAAATTGAGAGAGAGAGAGAGGAGAGTCTATCGAAACGCAGTTTCCGTCGTGGAAACTTGGGTGGCAATGGAGGAAAAACATTTCCATAGAGAAATATGCGAATTTAGGAATTGGACTATTTTCGAAAGAGAGGAAACTGTAAAACGGGTAAGAAAAACGTATGCGTTATGACCGATTACCTAAATTGTTGAGGAAAAAAGTATAAGGAAAAAAGGAGGAAGGGCTATTCTCTCTTTCGTAAATATTAATACGAGGTCCGACCATTTTCGTTGGACGCATTACGCGGATCCTTCCTTTTTTTCCCCCATCGGAGCGTAACGCGTTAAGGGAAAGTACGTTTGGACTCGGGAGGGCGCAAACAAATCCTACGTTCTTGGATCTCCCGGGAGAGCCCACCCTCCTATTTTCCGTCCGTATACGTCCACGTTCACGGTTTTCTCGCGTCCGACATTCGTTTTGCCCTTCTCTCTTACATTCTCTTCTCCCTTTGCGATTTGTTGCGTGGGCATTTTCGATAGACGCCTCGCGACTCTTTTCTCCGGATCGAGAATGAATAATTTCTTTCGTTTCGTCCCGTGCACATACGCGAGACCCTTTCAAAGATATCTCGAACGTCGTCGATATCGTAAAAACGTCCTTTATTTTTTCTTTTCCACCTACGTTTTTTCCCCATATTTCGTCCACCGAATTCGAACCGAATCGGACGTCGTTTAGTTAAGGACTTAACGATCGGGGCACACGAGAAAGCCAAGATAGCGAGCGAGGAGGAAGGAATAATTGAAAGTAATAAACATAAATCAGTGCTTTCCTTCCGTGCGATTTGGAAAGTCTAGCCATTAGGGAGCGTCGCTAATCGCAATTTTCGGAAAATTCAACCACAAGCGGAAAGATGTGAGGCGGTCTCTGTAATAAAAGCCCACTGAGAGAGAGAGAGACAGAACTTGTGGTACCGTCGCACGTGTTCGCAAAATGTTCTCGGTATATGGCCAACGGTGGTTGCGCGCACACACGTTGCTCTTTAGCGTGCGCGCCCTATGTGTGTCGGTACGTCGAGCTCTACACAGAACGAGAGAGCGAGAGAGAGAGAGAGAGAGGAAAAGAATGAAAAAAAAGAGCGAGGGTGGTTGCTATAGCAAACATACGTGTTGGTGTCACACGTACGAACGAGAATCGCAACGAACGTCGTTTTTCTCACCCTCGGTGACCCACGCCGCGTAGAAATATGCCAGCATTGTCGCAATTAGTTGTGTGCCGCCAAAAAGAGGAATGCGGAATATTCACTCCCAACCCTTCTTCTTTCTCTTCCTTTTCGCCTTCTCTCTCTCTCTCTCTCTCTCTCTCTCTCTCTCTCTCTATCGTCCATTCTTTCTTCCTTCTTCGTTCGTTCGAGCATAGAAAGAGAGAGAGAGAGAGAGAGAGAGAGAGTGAAAGAGAGGCAGGAAGGATTTAAAGGTACAATTCACCAAAGATTTTCAATCAACGTAGTAATCGTAGGGATAAAAAATGAAGTAACAAGTAATCGTATAATTTATTTAAACGTGACATCAAAAGCTTTGCGGATCAACGACAAGTATCTTTTTACATTATCGATCAGGATCCGGCACAGCCCTTTCACTAATTACAAGAACGGACGTTACGCTTACAAAGGAATTCCCGATAGTTTTGGAGAAAGTCCCAATTAGGGTGGTCCTCCAACGTCGAGCGGCGTTAGTCTCGAACGATTTTCCAAAGGAGGAAGATCTGGATCGGAACTCGATGAACCGAGTACTAATCCTTCGTGGCACCTGAACAAACAGCGACTAAAGGAAACGACGTACCGTCGTTGGTACGTCGATATACGTTTGTTCCTTGGACACGTTCGAGAAAACCCTTTGAGGAGAGCAAACATTTTTGCAAAGAATTATAACAAAGGTCCGTAATTAACGAAACCCATAAAGAAGAACGGCAAACTGTTTCTGTTAAAAGAAGAGAAGAGAAGAGAAGAGGAAAGAAAAGAAAAATCTTTCTATCCGAGAAGCTTATCGGAGAAGCTCGTTACGATGTCGTTTTATCTCGCGAGCTCGAAAGCACGATAGCTTCCAGAGAGAAGGAAAGGAGGGTAAGTTGGAAGAGTCCAGTCTCGGAAGGTGGTAGTGGACGAAGTATGCGGCTATCGATCACCGGTCCAGCCCTGCGGGCGATGGTCTCTCCTCGCAAACTCGCTCGGCCCCTTCCCACTTTGTCCTCTTCGCCCTCTTATCCTCATCCCCTCGAGTTACACTACCGAATTTACCTAACGTAGGCGCGCCAGAGATATAGTCTCTTCCTTCTCTTCCTCGTTCCGTCCTTCCTCGTCTTTCTTCCTTCCTTCCTTCCTTCCTTCCTTCCTCCCTCCCTCCCTCCCTCCCTCCTCTTACCCGACCTCCATCGTTCTCTCTCTCTCGTCTGGTTTGCGACTCTCCCTTCGACGCCGCTTCTCTCCACTGGTGCCAACATCTCCATAGCTCCGGACCCTTTGAGAGCTCTCCTCGAAGAGGCCTAGGACGGGGCGAGGGGATGGAGGAATGTCAGAGGCCGAAGGAGAGGAATATCGAGGGAGTAAGAGAGACAGCTTGTTATGGACGTGATGGACCCTCCGTTCGTCGTACCTTCGGGCAAGACGAGGAGGCAGGAAGGGGTCGGAGAAGGAAGAGAGAGAAGCTTTTAGAGCTTGGAATATTCAGGAGACGAAGCTTGGACAAGCGAAACACATCCCTACCGCGCGTAGCCGGAGTATATCGACGCGCTATCTCTTCCTTCGCCGTCACACGCCGGATATCGAATCGACAGGACGAAAGCAGCCCCCTAACTACGCTTATCCCAACTTTCTCCTTTTTCCACGAAATCTTTTGCGATCTAGGAGGAAATAACGTTTTGATTATTATCCAATTTCGAGGATTAATATCGGAGCGATGGGACGCGCGGAACCTTTCCTTATCTAAATTTACAAAATGTCGCGTTACGCCGATTCGAAGGATTCATTAGGAACGCGTCGCATTTCCCATTTGCAGTTGACGTAACGTGAAATTAGCAGAAAATTAATGGAATAACGAAGGAAGGGAAGGGAAGGTGGGGAGACGAGCCGGGGGGAGGAAGAGATTTGGAAGGAGAAGGGCCGTCGTTAGATTTGACATATTTCGTTCTATAAGCGTATTCGAGAGACGACATAGGGGGTGCGTGCTCGCGAAAGCCAAGCGTCTTTTGATTTCGTATTCAGAGAACGTGGCTGTCTAGCGGCAGGACAACGGGTCCTGGAAGGACCTCTCGGCAATCAGCGGTGGTCCGCAGGCACTGTTTGTCTTTGCGCGTGATTGGCGCCTTGCTTTGCCGTTCTTGTTGGTCTACCATCCGGGCCGCCTTCCATCGTGCTCTGTTATATGCGAATGTTTATTGACGTTTTCCTTCAACGGCGGACCTACGTGAATCGCCGTTCACGATCGGCTCGAAAAATATAGCCGTGGAAAAATATCGAAGAGGTGAATTACAAAAAGAGAATATACCAATCATTCGTGCCATCGGCGAACCCTTCGAAACGTTACAAGCTTAAAAATATCCGCGAAACGTTTTCATTCTCTCGTAGTCTCTCTGTTATTCCTTATAAAATGTCTTATCGAATAACGTCGTGCGTATCGATCGAAATTTAACGAGACGATCGATAAAAGTATCCCCAGAAGCTCGTTTTTGCTCGGCTCGAAACGAGCTTCGTTTCCATGCGCAACGTTTCCTCGCTTCGTAGTGCTACTATCTACACGCGCTAGAAATTTGGCCGCATATAGTATCTCTCGCTGTTTCTTGTGCCCCCCGTGCCTTGGCCACGCGCGCGCGCGCGCGCGCGTGTGTGTGTGTGTGTGTGTGTGTGTGTGTGTGTGTTCGAGAAAATACGAGGGTGCACGTGTGCGTGCGCTCGCGCGATATGAGGTCCTGTAGGAATTCACTGGCGGGCGTAAATTCTCTCGTGCTCCCTTCTCCTTCTTCTTCTCTTCCCTTGCCCTCTCTTTCTCTCTCTCTCTCTCTCTCTCTCTCTCTCTCTCTCTCTCTCTCTGTCTCTATCTCTCTCTTGCACCTTTACGTATCTTCCCTTCGGATGGACTTTAGAATCCACCCCTTAGCCAGCCATTTCATCTCTCTCTCTCTCTCTCTCTCTCTCTCTCTCTCTGCCCATCGCTCGCTGCCGCCTCCAGCGACAACATTCTGCAGTCCAACGAGGGTGACCACCCCTCTGTGAGCAACGAGCCGAGCACAGTGACGCTCAAAGTCGAACTCCTCCGATATAGACCGTCACGATAAAAGATTGACTTTTTCGAGTAAATTTAAACAAGTCCATAAAATGTGGTCTCTTGGTAAAGACGAAGCTTTCGATTCTTCGTGACATCTTCAACGATCGATGCGTCTCGATCCATTCGTCGTCTTAACGATCGTTCGATATATCGGAGCTCGCTTCGTACGATATTCCATTCGTTCTAAATACGATGTAATTAAACGATAAGGTCGAAGGAAAAATGTTTCGTAGGAATTTTTGTTATGTTAGGAGGAAAAACGAGGTCGGAGAACATCCTGAGCTTGGTAAGTGGCGTATGGAGATATCCAGAGGGCGTTGGATAGCTCGCGAGGGTGCCACGAATGGAGTAAGAGAGAGAGAGAGAGAGAGAGAGATGAAAGACCGGGTAGATTTAGAGAGGGAGAAGGAGCGAGGGGTGATCACCGATAGAAGGTGATATAGGGAAACTGAGGAAGAGAGAGAAAGAGAGAGAGAGAGAGAGAGAGAGAGATAGCGCCGTGAGAAGAGAAAATGAGATACGTGGACAAGAAGATGACTTTCCTCTGGACCGAACATCCCTTTTTCTTGCACCCTCTATACGTAAATACCGCGGGAAATTCGACTATCGATCTACCTTTAGAAATAAAACTCGAGATTAAAGAGTCAGTCGTTAATGAATTCGACACGGACAACGTGGGAAATAATTTTGTCGAACAAAGTCGAGGAATCTCGTGGCGATGGCCACGGAAGGAACGTATTAAAATCGTCAACTTTTTCGAAGAAAAGAAAACGCAAACATCGTTGAATCCCGAGTCGATTCTATCGTTGAACGACAACCGTCCAACTTTTGCTCCCGGCCAATTTCTAGCGGTCTCGCGACGTCCTTGTACTCTCTCGTTCGTTAATAATGCAGGAAGCCACTGTGTCACTGTGTCAATTCCTTTTTGCTTGGTCGACTCACGACAAGCTTGTAACGATTTCCGTTATACCGGACAAACGCCATCGATCTTTCACGAGCCTCGAATAATTACCAAACGTTGAGAGTCTCCTAACGATTTTTCATTTAAAGAGATCGATCCGAAAAGGAGAAAAGCGTGGAGCGTATTACGCGACAAATTATTACGGTTTAATACCGGTACGTTTGAGCAAAACGATTAGTCTCGACATTTTTATTATTTTTATTTTATTTTATTTTATTTTTTTTTTTTTTTTTTTTTTATATCGGAAGAGATCGTTGCTTCTGTCCAACGAAAGTAAAAGACGTAACTCGCGATATCAGGAAGAACGCTCGTCCTTCCGGTCCTTATTTCATCGCGAAAGCTCAGAATTTATTTATCTCACGGCTCAACCTCCAGACGAAATGGCTCCAGGACCCCGTTGTTTGCCCGGGACAAAGAAAGCGTTCATTAGGGGAACGCCATTAGCGGCGAACTTCTCCTTCTTCTTCTCCTTCTCCTCCTCCTTCTCCTTCTTCTTCTTCTTCTCCTTCTTCTTCTTCTCCTTCTTCTTCTTCTTCTTCTTCTATTTCTTCTTTGCTCGTCTCTTCGAGGAATGCGACTGTAAAGCGAGAGCGCGAGGTCCTACGGAGTTGGTAAATGAGTTCCGTACGTTTTGTGACACGCTTATCTCGAATCGTGACGAGCAAA
Source organism: Dolichovespula sylvestris (assembly GCA_918808275.2). Lineage (NCBI taxonomy): Eukaryota > Metazoa > Arthropoda > Insecta > Hymenoptera > Vespidae > Dolichovespula > Dolichovespula sylvestris. Next base: position 4,111,889 of record OU964986.1, on the reverse strand, counting down.
GCGCCGTCCGTTTACCTTCGCCCTTTCTACCTTTCCGTTTGCGATCGCACTCTATTAAAGTTTCAATGCCGAGAATAGGATCTATGGACGTTGTTAATAATCGATCAAGGATCGAATATAAACGTAGGGTAATGCGGAAACTCGATCGAGTCGTCAAAAGGAAAAAAGGAGGAGGAGGAGGAGAGGGCCCCTAAGGAAAAGGACACGATTTCGCCTTTACTCGCGGTAAAGATAAAAAGTATTCGTACTCGGATAAAAGAATTCCACGGATACTTGGCATCGAATCCCGAAGACGCGAAGACCGCGTTCAACGTCGATCGGCATAATTTACGACGTCGACGTAGCGTTATCGCGCGATTCTGATCAGCGGCGCGGAGACTCGGAGCTCTCGCGATGCAAAAACCACGCGAGATCTCGAGGTCGTTACTCGCGTGGAGTAATGAGGGACTATCGAAAGCAGAAACGGCGAGGTAGAAAGGCGAGATCGCACGCGTTGCACGTGCTTGCCGTTCTGATCACTCATTAGTTAGCTCTGGCCGCGGCCGAGTACCGAACCGACGAGGAGGAGGAGGAGGAGGAGGAGGAAATCGCCGACGGAATCTCCGAGTCGCGGAACGAAAAACGATTCGGATTTGGTCGGTCAAAAGCTTTTAGCGTTTTCGATGACTCGTTTTCTCGGTCTTTGCCTGATCGAAAGAGGGACAACATTTTCGTGAATACGAGCACCTCGACGGCGAGTTGGCGAGAGCGAAGAAAACAAAAGAAACTAAATGTAAGCCGGTCCTTTAATTTCCAATGATCGATAGTCGCTCGAAAGACAGGTGGGACGGTATTTAAGGTATTACTCTTGCAAGGAGTTTCGGATTTCGTCTACCTGTCGGTTCCAAGGCGATCGGTCGAAACAAGTGCGCGTTCGTTTTTCGACAAAACCATTCGACTGTACCCTACGACTCGGTGAACACCTCCTCGCTGCGGGAGACTACGGACTCTGCGAGTAATGCAAGCAGCCGACACGCCTCCTTCCATCGTTTAAAGATCTCGCTCGAAGATACGCTTGGCCCCGGTTAGATTCGTTTTCTAAAGGACTACGTAATTAACGTCTTCTTTCATTTGTCTTCCACCGTTAATCTCGTTTCCTAGATAGAGAGAGAGAGAGAGAGAGAGAGGCTCGTTGTCGCGCGTTTCGCACGAGTATCAGGAAATTTCCTTTCGATATCGGATAAGCGGATAGTATCGATTAACATATCCAATATATTTGGACGCGTAGCATGGATAGCATGGATTTGAAAAATAATGAATAATTAAGAGAGGAAAATGGTTTTCTCCGAAAACTTTACGCCGAGGTCTATCCAACGGTGATGGCCAGGATAGACGTTTTTCGTGCTTCGCCGCGCGTCCTTTTCGTTCCGTCTTCGAATCACGTGGGTGGAGCAGAGCTCCGAAGTGACGTTGACTGACGTCCGACAGGCGTTTCCCATTATTTTGAATAGTAGAAAATCGACGAGTCTCGCGCACCCGTCGTGGAACAATACCTTCCCCTTCGTGGAAGACAATTTCGGTGTCGGTACAAACGATATTCTTATTATTCCTTTTATCGGCAAGAAAAACGAGAACGTCTTTAACTCTAATGGGATGCACGTCGTTGGCCAGAGATGACGTATCGTCGACATATAGAAAAATATATACGTTATCGCTGATTCCAAGACATAAACGGCAGAAAGGCGAACGATCTTTAGGAGAAAAGCGACTATGCATCATCTCGGTCGGATCGTGCTCTAAGGCGTTTACATTGGGTGGGCCCTCGATGTAAATCGTTCTCGTTCGCTCGCCCTATAAATCCCCTACGACCTGTCCCTATCGAATTTAACGGCGTATTTTTCGCCTACTCGTTTCGCCAACTCGATACGCTTCGATTTCGACTCAATTTTCTCCCATAGTTTTTCCTATGCGAGCATCGGCGAGCAGTTTAAAATGTGGTCTCCTTCTGGTCTCTCGTCGTACAGCGAGGAAGAGAGAGAGCGTGTGTAGCATCTTTTTCTCTTTAAAAAATAAATCCGAAACCGCTCTCGTCTAAGTTCTCGAGCATCACGTACCGCCATCACTAGAGAACCAGTACATATATTTCTTCTATTGTCTAGTCCCCAGAGTTTCCTATTGTTTCTAGAAATTTATCGCTTCACGGGAAGTTTGGCCACGCAGAAGCGGGTGCTTTCATCTCTAGAAAAGAAGGGCGCGGACTAACCTTCGAGAGAGATAGAGAGGGGCGGAGGGGAAAGATAAGCGAAGGGTGGGGGAGATAGATCCGAGGATGAGCGCGCGCGCGCGCGCGCGCGCCGCCCGATAATTAGTGCCTCTACGAAATTATTTATGCCCGGAATAAATCAGAGGAAAGCTTAATTGCTTTTCTCTTTTGCCAGGCTACGATGCCGTGCGTGCGTGCGTGCGTGCGTGCGTGCGTGCGTGCGTGCGTGCGTGCGTGCGTGCATGCGTGCCAGAATGCGCGCGGGCTAGACCGCTTCTCTTTTTCTCTCTCTCTCTCTCTCTCTCTCTTTAACGGGTATAACGATAAAAGATACATCGAATGCATCGAACGTATCGATTAATCGGAACAAGGAAATCGACGTCGTCGCGAAATATATGACAAAGAGGATCGCGTCTCGTCGTCGAGTCGTTTCGAATCGACTCGCGATAATCTTTATTCGAGATAGTAAGGAGCCGCGATGCGTAGGCGTGAGCGTCGTTCGTCGCTCCATTTGCGGACAGACCAGCGATATTACGAGAGTCCGCGATAAAAGCGTCAGGGGGGAGAGAGAGAGAGAGAGAGAGAGAGAGAGCTTATAGTTTCTTCTCTTATCGACGATGCGTCTCTTTCGCGTGGCAGACCGAACGCTCGACGCCTTCTCAACCGAGATAATATTATGCGAGAAATCTCTCCGAGTGTAAACGCGTCCGTGGGAGAAGGTATATTACCTTAAAGACGAAAGGAGATCTTTCGTTAAACGCTCGTCAAAGCGAACGCGAATCGTTTTTACTTTCCGTTTCGTTTATCGACATTAATGAAGCATTCCCTCTCCTCCTCCCCTGCCGTATTTCCATAGCATGTAATCATCGGTCATAAAGATGCTCGCGGAGGAGAGCATATTTGTGAAACCGCAAGGAACGATGTAGAGAAAGAAAAATAATAAGGAGACGAGATAAATAAGAAAGAGAGAGGTGATCGTCCACGACAGAAAGGTCAATTTACATTCCACGAGAACGATTTTATTTCGAAAACTAAAAGGAAGACGTCCGGAGAGATGGTTTACGCCGTTCCTTCTTGTTCCGTGACGAGACGAAAGGAGGAGAGAAACGACGATGGAAAGGGAAGTGAAAGGTCGAGAAGGAAGGGAGGGAGACTAGAGCGAGCGAGCGAGCGAGCGAGCGAGAGAGAGAGAGAGAGGCGAGGAACGCCGACTGGAAAGTCCAAGGGAGAAGAGGGACAAAGAGAGCGGGGGAGGCTTTGGCAACAGGTTTCACCCCCGTGAAAAGCCCTACTCTTTGCTGGCTCTTCGCTTCTTCTTCATCTTCTTCTTCTTCTTCTGCTGCTGCTGCTGCTGCTGCTGCTGCTGCTGCTGCTGTTGCTGCCGCCGCTGCCGCCGCCGCTGCCGCCGCTGCTGCTTCTTCCTCGACGTCTTTTTCTCTACGTGCTTTTCGAAAAACGTTCGAGTTTCCAGCAAGGAAAAAGCGTTCCCGCGGGAAGACGAGAGCTCCATCTCAGATCCTACGCTCTCCCTCGGTCTCCCCTTCGCTCCTCTCTCCGCCATCTCGTCGCTCGGCCATCCACCGGCGCGTTTTGCGGGAAACCGGTTTTGTCCTACGTTAAATTACAAGACGCTCTCTCGCTCTCTCGTGCTCTCACGTTTTTCTCCTCTTGTGTCTTCCTTCCTCTTCTCCCTCCGCCTCTCTCGTTCCTCTCAGAAAACACGCACTCGCGCGGGTGCGTCGAAAAATTCGGCTCTTGTTTTCCAAGGAGCTTAACCGAAAACGGACTCTGCTCGGGGAACAACGGAGCCTACTTAATTCTTTTTCTTTTTCTTTTTCTTTTAGCGGGAGCAACGGTGGGTGGTAGTAGTAGCTGGTACGGTACAATGAAATTTTCTAATTCCGTGTTATTTTCGTCGCGATGTAATCGTCGCGCGACGAGCGTAAAAAAGAAGATGGAAAAATGGTCGACCGGCCGTCTTTTTTTCTCTCGTTGATTGCCGAACAATGCGAATGCACCCTTTTAAAGACTCTCGAAGAAGGAGCGAGCGAGAGAGAGAGACGGGGGGGGGAGGGAGGATTTTAAAAAAAGAATGGAAGCGAGAAGAAAATCGAAGCCGACATTGTGGAAGCCTCCGTTACAAGGTCGTAACTCAGGCACTTTAGAGTTTCTCGGTTCGTGGTACGCCCTTAGGCGTCCTTTTCAGAAAAAATAAATCTTCCGTTCCGAGAATTTCACGTAGACCAGGGCGGGAACTGTGGTGGTGTTCGGCGCTCGAGTCGCGGAACGAGTCGGCACCCCCGCATCCGAAGAATGGACTCGTCCAAGGCGCGGGGGCGGGGTAGGGGTAGGGGGTAGGGGGAAGCGAGCAAGAAAGAGACGGAAAGAAAAGAGGGAAGAGAGCGGAGAGGGGGCGCCGAAGAGGAGAGGCTCAGCCGGGGGAAGAGAAAAGAGAGAGCGGTGGCTAGTTCAAACCATCCCCCTTCTCTTGCCCCCTCCCTTTGTCACGGCTTTCCTCCTAGCTTCGCCAAGGCCATCGGAAATTTTTCGGGAGCTTTACAAAGGAAAACTTTCGTAGAGACGTGCGAGCCAAGAAAAATACGAACGGAGATGCGAAGAAAAAAGAAAAAAAAAAGAAACGTATGACGCTTCTACCTTGTAATAAAAACATTACAAAATATCCGATTCGAGAGTACTTGGTTATACGAATGGGACACGAGAGCGCGGCTCTCGTAATCGAATCACGTTGCGCGCTCGAAACGGACGAAAAGAGATTCGTTCGATCGCGAGAATGGAGAAAAGAGAGGAGAATGGAATCGGGGAGTGACATGTTCAAGGACGCACGCGCATTTTCGTCGAAGCCCTTTGTCCGGAAAAATCCCTCGATCTCCGATTACGGACTCGCATTTTCCTTCCTCGAAGATCACGGAGAGTAGTCGTAGTTTCTCTCGTAGAAGAGCATGACGATCAAAGCTCCGCACGGAGAAGAACGACGCGAAGCGGGACGACGGTCCGGAAAGAGCGACCATGTTAAAAGAAGCGAGAAGATGAGCGAGATACGGAGCTCGTGGAACGAGCGACAAGCTGCGACGAGCGTCGACGTAGAGAAAGCGTGCGGGAGAGCGAGAGCGAGAGCGAGAGAGAGAGAGAGAGAGAGCGAGCGAGAAGAAAGACTCATAGTCGTCGTTCTCCAGTGAAGCGTTTCGCGAGTTGGAATCCGAGTCGACGTCTCGACAAAAGCTGCGAGAGCTCGGGAACCGGTGTACCGGGAAATTTGAAAGATAGTCCCACCCTCCTTCTCTCGCTCTCGCTCTCGCTCTCGCTCTCGCTCTCTATCTCTATCCCCATCTCGATCTATCTGTAGCTTTAGCTCTCTACCACAAGGTTTTCCTTCCTCCATTTTTCTCGGCATTCTAGACACGGCGAATTTCCGAGCGAGTCGCGCGCACTTGGAGAGAACCGAGAGTGTCCTCACAATCGTTGCATTGTAGTGGTATAGGCAGTGCGAGAGATAGATATACGGAGAAAGAAAGAGAGAGAGAGAGAGAGAGAGAGAGAGAGAGAGAGAGAGAGAGAGACGGCACCGTGATGCACCTCGGAGAATAATATTTACTTCCGGTGCGAGAATCGGTCGAAACGAGTCGCATCCGGCGTACCTCTTTCCCTCTCGCTCTCTCTCTTTTTTGAAGCAACTTTTCCTCCATTGTAATCGGAGACTCCCTTTAAATATCCACCGGCCGTCTTTCCTTTTTCCTCGCTCCTTCCGCCTTTCCTTCTTCTCTTGTTTCCCCGGAAATGCGAGCTCTCCGTGCCGCGCTAGCAAAACCTCCGCCTTTTTTCTTCAACTCTTTTCCAGGCGTTAACGAGACGCGGATAGAGCGCGAGAGAGAGAGAGAGAGAGAGAGAGAGAGGGAGAGCCGAGTATCGAATAAAAAAAGAGTAGAGTAGAGGAGCGAGAGAAAAGAAAGAATTGCAGTTTGGCATCGACGAAAGGCGCCCACGACAGAGGCTCTCGCGGAAGAAAGAGCGAAAATTATACGTTCCAGGTTTAATCCGATTTTATCGTGGAAAGGGCAGGGGCCATGGCCCGCAAATTACGCCTCAATGACGTCCTCCTCTTTCCGACCACCTTCGGCGTACCTCTTCCAAGCCCCTTTTTTTCCTTCTCTTTGAATCACCCTCGAGGTCCGCGGGGCGCGACGATTGTTGCTCTCCTGTCGTCTACCCCCCGGTTAGAAATATCGACTGATGTACTTTTGAAGAAATTCGATATCCCTTCGAAAGACGAGAAGGAAAAAATAACGTTACGCTAATACTACTTAACGAATCGTCAAGTTCTCCCTCGAAGGAAGATACGTACGTTCTCGTTAACGCGAGAAGCGGTCTAAACTATCTATCGAGTGTATGCAAGTATGAGAAAAACGACCAAACTATTAGATACTCGTTATGCCCGCATCTCGAAAAAAGAGAATTTCCCCTTTCGAACGTGCGAAATGAAAAAGCGCGCGCCCCAAGGATCGCCTCGAGGCGTCGAGAAAAGATGCGCGGGCCGAGTTACAAAATGTTCCTCTCTGCGCTAAGAAAGCCCATTACGAGCCGTAGAAAATGACTAAACCGCGTAATCGTAATGCGATCGTAATGCAAACGTAAATGACTCGATCTTCGGCTACGGCGAGCCCTCTCCTTCTAAAGAGATACCTACCTACCTCATTACGCGAAATTAGCGATAATCGCGAGAGTTGCACGCGATTATTTCTACCGGTATCGTCGACGACCCGAAGAGACGCACTCTGCTTCGTCCTACGTTGTTCGATATAAAACGAAACTACGACGTCGAGGTCGTTGATTTTAGAGGTTCTTCGTAGGGTACGGAGTGGTTGGTTTAATTTTCGTCCGATCGATGTACGCGTAATCGAGATAGAATCGAAGGAAGGAGAAGCTCCGCTAGAACGGCTAGAAGACGAAAGTAGACGACGACGACGACGACGACGACGACGAGCATCGACCGTGTGGACCACGTGTTATTTGTGGCCGTACGTTTTTAGCCCGGTTAGTAAGATACGGAGAGCCGAAGAAAGGGAGATGAAAGATTCTCCGCAAGAAAAAGAGAGGGCGAAAGAAAGAAAGAAGCTGAGAGAGACCTTGGGGCACCGTTAGTAGAACCTATACAAACAGGGCCCCGCTCGAAAGCAAATATTTTGTTGTGATGCAAGAATTCACAACATTAATGGACCGTCGTCTCGAACTTGCAGGCGCGTTATGCGATTAGAATTTCCTAGAAACTGAATTTAGTTTCTTTATTTTTCTTTTCTTTTTACTCCAAGGCTACAAAGAGGGAAAAAAAGGAGCAGGCGGAATATCGTAAAAATTCTTAATAAGGAACTATTTGCGATCGTGCTTCAAAATTTAATCAAACGGGGAAACGGACGACGACGAATTGCAAATTGTTAAATCTTTGCGTTCGTTCCGTCAAACTACCTACGTACAATACATGCGCACGTAAGTGGCACGGAAGACGAATAGCGGGGTCTCTCTTTGGCGAGAGTCAATTAAATTCGCGCAGGAAAGCAATTTACAAAAGCGAATCGCACAGAAATTATCCTGCGACATGATATCGCGAGAGAGATGAGAAATTTTTAAGGGGATTTTACGGGAACGAGAACGCTCGCGGGACAATCGAGTTCTCCTCCTCCACCTCGTTCTCTCTCTCTCTCTCTCTCTCTCATTCTACGTTGGTACTACGAATCACGCGTTCCAAACCACCTTCGCAAACCTCCTCATTATCCTCGTTCTTTCTACGAGAGACGGAGAGAGAGAGAGAGAGGCGAAGGCTGCCGCTCTCGCGATTCTCCCTTCTTCCAATTCGTCCTCTGAGAAACGACTTTCGACCAGCGAATTCGCCACGTTCGTCTCGATACCTTCGTTTCTACTCCTTCTCCATCCTCCTTTCCACGTCCTTAGACGATCAAATCGAACGAAAAATTTATTCCAACGGGATTCGCTTTCGATTAGAGAGTTCTCCCGATTGATGTCCATTTTACTTCGGAGTTTAAGAACTTTTGATATTCGCTGACCGATTAAAGGGCCGCCGACCTGGGAGGAATCGAGAAAGATGACAAGGCTCGATACACCCTAATCGCAAGAGAAACTCGCGAGGTTGGATTACGAGTCGGCCCGGAATATTCATTAGAAGGGCCTGCCGATTCCAAGGCGATTTAATTACGCGCGTCCACCTTTCATTAATTCGATCGATCCTGCGGACCCGATTAAACGCGAAGCCCCCTGATACCATTCGTTCGACGCTCCCTTACGCATCTCTCTCTCTCTCTCTCTCTCTCTCCCGTTCCCTTGCCGCGATAACGATTCTACGAAAAACTTTTGCCAGTACATCGTTTTACTATTTTATCCCGCGAATCGTTTTACCTACTTCAAATGCGCTCGATACCTTCGATCTCGACAAATCGAAATTAAATCTTGCGTAAAATTTACATTCTTTGTTTTACGTCGCGCGACGTAAAATCCTTTAGACGAAATAATCCTATTTCCGAGAGAATCGCTTCGTTTTACGTTGCACAACTTATTGGATTTGCTGCATGCGTAGCAAATACAGAGAAAAGCAGAGAGAGAGAGAGAGAGAGAGACAAAGAGGGAGGTAGAGGTAGAAAGGGAGAAAGCGAGGGTGCTGCGGCAACCTGTTGCGGACACTGGTGTAAAGATGTCGTAAATGTACGGTAATAATACGAGGCGCGTAACACGGAGCCGTTTTCGTGGTATTGGTGTAACATCTGGCAACGGTTAAGCCACCACGACGTCGTTACTTTTGCCCCCGCCCACCCTACGAGCCTATTTAATGCAGCCCGTTTCGTGGCACGTTTATTATAAGAACGATACGCATTGGAATGAGTCGCGTTGAATTAGGTGATAAGTTAAGAGTAACACTCTCGACCTTACATTCCCGTTATTATTTTTTCCTTCCATCGTAGGAACCGGCAGAGAGGCAAGGGGGAATACTCTCAGAATCCATTCCATACCCACCTTCGATACTCCCGTAATCCCTACTATTCGGATCTTCCGATGCGCTCCGACATAGTAGTACGATTCTCCTTTTTTGGGGTTTTTATCGAGAACAAAGAAAACATTCGTTGCGTCGACAGCTAACTCTCCGTGAATCGGTACTACGCCAATGGTTTGACGTTCAATTGGTCGCTCGTTCCGTCTCATTTGTTCTCGATACATCTTATTCGTCGCGTACGTCTACGTATCGTCGCCCGATCTAATTAGTATGCGTGACTTTCTCCGCAAATAGCACGACGGAGCTTAAAATACGTGTGAGAAAAGGCGTCTCCTTCCATTCTGACCAATTAAACTCACATTCTTTTCTTGTTCCAGCTCTAAACAGTACGTACTTACTGCCAATGGCATCGAAGAGGAAGGAAGGAAGGAAGGAAGGAAGGAAGGGAGGAAGGAGAGGAGCTCGCGTTCCCTCGACCCTCTCGAAGCTCTCCTCTTACGTTTTTAAAAAGGCGCCGCGCGCACGCGGGACTCCCATATTATGTTGGCGATCAAAGAGAGCAAAAGCAAGAGCAAGAGCACGAGGGACAATGGCTGTCGCCTCATTCACGTCAAGCGAATCCAACGACTACCGAGTTTCGGCCGACGGCGATGCAGTCTCCTCGCGGATCGCGAGCGAGTTCGACGTCGAAAACCGCGTCTAACCAGCTTCCAACCTGCCCCCGCGTCCTCCCCGGGATCAAATTGCATCTCGATTCGTGCCTTCGACTTTTCTTCTTTCCTGCCTCCTCCTCCTCCTCCTTCATGGCTCTTTTTTTTAAGGCCCGCCTTCTTCTTCTTCTTCTTCCTCGTACTCTTCGTACTTATTTTTTCTTTTCGAGTCCTTTTACATCTCTGACATCGTGTAGAATCGTCCGAGCGTGCTTCACGGCAAACTCTCGACAAATAAAGATTTTTCGTTGGTCCACGCCGGATTTCGGTGATCTCGTGCGAACCAGCGAGCGAGGCCTTCGTCGATCTCGTCTCGCGAAGAAGGATGGGTGGCGGACGGTGCCCGATCGGGTGACTGGCCTTGAATTCTTTACGAGGTCGAAGACTTTGCGATTTTGAAAATGGCGTTCCTCGGGCTTCTCGCTTTCGCATCTCCTCCGTGCATACCTTACGAGTATGCGGTTAGATGTATCGAGGAAAATCGTTTCCTCGATTTTTCAATATCCTCCTCCCTTCGAACTAAAAGCGATCTAGTCAGGATCGAAAATAATCGGACGACTTCTTCGTCGAGTTTAAACGACGAACAGGATAATTTTCTCATTCGGTTCGGTTTACGGGAATCTCAGAAATTCGCCAGTTACGCGCAGTCGAGAGAGGGGGAGACGAGAGAAAGAGAGAATATTCACAAGAAGATTTCTCCTCCTCTTCTCGTTTTTCTTCTATATGTTATCCTTCTCGTTCTCTCGCAATAGAGAGAGAGCACGAAACACGTTTCTGGAACGCCTATTCATCGCGGCCGGATTTTTCGTCGGCCGAAAAGCAAACAACACCGCGAAACCTCCAATCAGCACCGATTCAAATATCCAGTCGGTGAGAGACCAGTAACTGCTTTTCCAAGCGGACGAGTACGACGCTCGATGTGCGTGTGCGCGTGTGCGCGCCGCCTCTCCTTCATTAATAAAGACATCGACATCGACATCGACATCGACATCGACATCGACATCGAGCGAGTGGCGATTTAAACGAAAATTTCGAGTCGCCTATATCGAGTTACCGTCACCAGTCACCCTTTCACTTTCCTCTCGTACGTACCTACCTACCTACCTACCTACCTACCCATCTACCTACCTACCGTTGGTACGTCGAGTAGCTCTGGCCCTTTCGAGCTAAAAATTATTCACGACTTAACGAGCACGCTCGTACGCCAATGAACGAAGAGAGAAGAGCGAGAGACAAATTTAGAAGGAGCGAGAGGCTCTTCGTGATCGACGAATCAAGCCGTACGCTCTTCTTTATAACACTGACACAGTGACACCTTAACGTAGGAAACACTTTGAACCTGTTTACCCGGCAAATTCCATCGAATGTGGGAGGAGAAGAAGAAGAGGCTCCGTCGCTTCGCCTGCAATTGGTAACTCGGAACGTAACGTCATATACCGTGTGGCGCGAAAAAAGGAAGGATAGGAGCTACGAAAACTGGTTTTGCGGCACTCTGAGTCACCGTCTATAATGACGAAGCTCGGGAACGCGTTGGAGATTCACTGGCGATTTCGAGACTTTTCGTACGGCACAGTGGGTAAAAGCGAGAGACGGAGTTGCTTCGACGGAGAGAATAAGAAAAAGAAAATCGATAGAGAATCGCGAATCTTTGAGATAATCTGCGCGACGGCGAAGCTTCGATGGAAAGAGAAAGGGAAGAGAGAGAGAGAGAGAGAGAGAGACGAGTCGCCGCTTTCGTTTCTACGAAACGCGCCCCGCGGAATTTGGTAACTCGGCGTAGAAAATAAATTATTCGGAACGCGGCGTTCGGCCTTTCATCTCGCGGAGCATTCGCTCGCGCGACTGGTAAACGATATTTCTTTCGACGTAGGTAAAGGAACATTCTCTCTCTCTCTCTCTCTCTCTCTCCGTTCCGTGTCCGCGCGCCCATACAAATATCCATCCTACGAATTAACGGTGAATCATCCCGATGACAGGAGCAGGTAACTAGATACGTTATATACGTCGGTGGCGAAGGCCTCGGGAGAAACGGTTCCCTCTCCTCTCTTTCGAGAAACGAGCGAGATTCGTTTGTTCGTTCGCGTACGCCTAAGATCCTCCATCTTTCGCTCTTTGCTCGAGTTCGAGTTCGAGTTCGAGTTTCACGGCATCGGTATGGTTTTCGTCCGTACGTATGTGGCCAAGTAAAAGACGAAAGCTCCCTTTATTCCCTCGTCGACTTTTTCTCCGTCTTGATTCTTCTCTTTACCGTCGTCTCCTCTTTCCCCGGTACCCGTAACCTTTTTATATGCCGTCACCCGTTATGCCTCGACAACGAAGGACGGATCTTGATCTCTCGTGAATCGTGGGAGCGTGCCTTCCAATAGAAGTCCCGTTACTCTCCAACCACTCGCCTTTCCACCCTCCGCAACCCTTCCGGCCTTTCGTTTCTCGCCTCGATAATACCGCAGACCCATCGATGGGATATGTGTCAAGTGCGTTTCGCGCTAGAAATATTTGCGGAACGCGTCTTATCTCGATTCGCCATCGTTGCTAGATGCTACTACCTATGGTTTACGTCGACTCGGGGTGGACGAGGAGAACGACGAGGTCCCGCGAAGGAGGGCGGGAGAGAGCGAGAGAGAGAGAGAGAGATGACTGCTTTACGACGATATTAGAAAACCGCCTAAGCAAGGACATTAAGGGTACGATGCACCTGAGGGGAAATTATCGATAATGGTGCGCTCGTTTTCTCTCATTCATTACACGTTATCGCGAAGGTAATAACAGTACCGGCTTGGTAATAACGATACCAGGATCGAATCGAGGATATTTACCTTAACCCCCTTTTTCCTCCCGATTCGTTACTCTCGATCCGTCCCTTTTGTTTCTTCTTAAAAAGTTGCGACGATCAAATCGTTTTGCTTCTAATTACGAGCAAGGATCGCCCGACGAAAAAAAAAAAATAAAACCTCTTTTGATTCGTCGAAAGCCGAAAGAACTCTTGGAGAAAGTTTCGTAATACCTAATGAATCTTGCTTTTTCGAACTTTGGGACGAAGAACCAATTTCATGGATATTCGAGGTAAGAGAGACGAGTGATCGAGGAGAGAGAGAGAGAGAGAGAGAGAGAGAGAGAGAGGGTTTGTTCTCGGCGTTTCATGAATAAAATATACGGTCGGCCACTCGAACTACCAAGGCTCGTCTAAGTGGTCTCTAGGAGAGAAGACTATTAACTGATACATCATAAACTGTCGTTTACGGCGTTACCGGCGTTATTATTCATGAGAGAGCGACATTACGGGCGGAGAAGGCGCGACGCTCCTCGACCGGCGAAACGTTGCATCCTTCGCAAAGAGCGGAGAGGAGAGAGGGAGATAGCAGCTGGCCAAGTCGCGGCGCCTTTCTCGGTTCTCTCTTCTGGACGGATAAAGCGAAGCCGGCGCGTACGTCCTAGCCTGGCTCGAAGCTCGGCGCAAGATCGAAAACGTTTTCCGACCATCGACGAACGTAGGACGTACGTTCGCGTAAAGGGGAGAAGAAAAGTTGGTAAAAATTGCTCGCGACAACGCTTTGAAGTATACTCTCCTTTGGAGGAGCAGGGACCGTGGTCTTTCTCTCGAAAGGAAGATTTACTTTCGCGACGTCGCACATTTATCGAATTACGTTTAGGAGGGCATGGGAAACGATATGCAACGTCCCCTCGGCCGTAACGAGGCGACCCTCGTAACGTCAGGTTTCCTTCGTTTACAGGTGTTTACGGAGAGGGAACGCTCTCTCGCGCTTTACGCTGCACCGCCTTCGAACGAGCAGATTCCAGCCCTCTCGTAATGCTCGGAATATTACGAGCTACGTCGATGCGGAGGATGGCCGCGTTTATCGAAAATCTATCGCATTTGCATGAGCAAACGAGCGTCATGGATATTTTGCTCTTTAAGAGACGGCTGCCTTCCGCTCCTAATTACTTTTACCGACCACCTTTCATTTCGGAATTAACAAACATATTTACGTGCCACCGCTTCCCCCTTTGCGAATCGCACTTACGACCGCTCGCGTTCGAAATATCCGACGTTGTAAGTGCCTTCTAAGTGCGCCGGTTTTGCCGTTTTACGCTTTACTTTGCCGGTTTACGCTTTGCTTGCGAATTAAGACCATTTTTTACGTCCAACGTCCGATCTTATTGATTTTCCTACGCATCGACGTGATCTATTCGACGAAACGCTTAAAAAAAAAAAAGAAAAGAAAAGAAAAGAAAAGAAAAGAAACAAAAACTGTCGGCCTATACAAGGACGTCGTTCGTAACATATTTCTACGACTCTCTCGTTTATTGTTTTGCCAAAGAACGAGCAAACACGTGAGCCCCTAATCCGTCGTTAGAATGTCACGGGACAATGTTTACGTACGTCGATAACATATCTCATTGTTTGCGTCCTTACGTATCGAGCGACCTTTGCTCGCTGTTACGATCAACGTACGTGATAATAAATGTATTCCGTTCATTTGCCATTCGGCACGCAAACGTGTTGCGTAGGCAGAGGGGCATCGCGCGACTCTATATCTCTTCGTGTAATAAATTGAATTTTCCAAGAAAATTTCACCGAACGGATGAATATCGATGAAAGAGATGAGGCGCGTGTGCGTTCGAAAATAGAATGCGATATCGATCGGTGTCTAGGAAGGATTCCAAGATTGAAAGGAAACGAGGCCATTGTGTCCGATCGCAAGAGAGAGAGAGAGAGAGGAAGAAAGAGTATGGACGAGATCACAGGTGGGTCCGAAGAGGGAAGCGAAACAACCTGTTGCAATCAAATTCATGCGGCTACCTGAGCGAGGGGTGGAGGAGGAGAGGCGGTAGGTGGCAGTTTTAGCAGGATGTTCCTCCGTCGTTCGTGGCATAATCGGAGGGACGTGGACTCTGGGGGTCTACCTGAATGAGAGGAGGTTCGGGAAGAGAGAGAGAGAGAGAGGACGCGTAAAAGTGGAGTCTGCGAGAGTGCGAGGGCAAAAGGTGTCACGTGGACCTGCACGGGTCCTCCACGGCACGGCACGGCACGGCACGGCACGGCACGGTTCCACGGGCACGCGCGTTCGTCCCGATTGTGTGTCCCGAAAAAAGGCAAGGAACGGGGGAGAAAGAAAGAAAAAAGAGGCGAAAGGTCGGGGAGGTGGAGGAAAGAAAGCGTATCGCCTCTTCGTCGTGACTCTTGGGAAAAGGAGGAGGAGGAGGAGGAGAGAAAAAAGGATAAAGAGAAAAAGAGGGAGCGAGGAAGCCCCGAATTTAATTCCTGCTATTATTGAAATACGCGAGCCGCCGCCGCCGCCGCCGCCACGTGCCAGCGGAAAGGACGGATCTTTTCGTCCTGCGGACGAATTCGGACCAGAGTGGAGAGAAAGGCGCCTATCCCTCGGCTTCCTTCTCGTTCCTCTTTATTCGTCCTCTTCTTTCTTTCGTCGTCACGCACGAATCGAAGGTGCGCCTCTGGCCACTTCTTCCCCATTCGTCGGTAAATATTTCTTTTTTTTTGCGGTAAAGGGCAGCAATTAATAAATAACGACGAAGCCACCCTATCGAGATGCGACGCTGGGCAAAAAGTATTTATTTGGATGTTACGTAAGTCGGGAGCAAAGAGAGTTTTATCCTTACGACCACATTCGGCAACGAAACCGAAACTCGTTACGTTAAGACGTCGAGAGAGAATATATGCGAAGCCATCGGCGGTCCATGCGGTCTCGGCGGAAAGAAAAATTGAGCCGCCTCCACGAAGCGTGTTCCTGGAATTGAATCAAACAAGTGTTACCACCCCCTTCGAGAATAATATATCTTCCAACGTACAGCGTGGGGACCGAAACGGATAGCTCCTCGGTCTGTCGGAGGATATACCTGATCCCACCTAAAGATCTTCGTAGATTCGTGATTTTCTTTTTTTCGCCGTCTGAAGAATGGCAAGTTTTTCGCGTCGCTATTCGTTCGTAATAATTAACGCGAGACGCGATCGTGCGCCTCGTAGAAAATTACGTTTCGAGGCGGCAAGAAGCAGATGGACTTTTCCCCATTGTAGGAGGAATCGCTCGGCGGCCTTAACGTCGGGGAGCAAAGGGACGTACGGTAGGAGAAGAAAAGGAGCGGAATCTTTTCGGCTTACTTATCATAAAGGGCCGAGATCCACGTAGCGACCGACAGGAGAGAGAGAGAGAGAGCGTATAATGCATTCATATATGCGCGCGGTCCCGTTGACAAGTATTATCCTTTCACGCGATCGTTCCCGACTGACGAACCAATTATTCGGCACTCGGTGCGGACGAGCGAGAGCTACGTATGCGCCTACGTATTCGATCGATCTGGAATTCGTGGCTCGGTGCACGGCATAAGAATCGAGGAGGAGGAGGAGGAGGAGGAGGAGGTGGACGACGACGACGACGACGACGACGACGACGACGACGACGACGAAGAGAAAAAGGAAAGGCTAAGAGGAGCCGTAAAAGTGAACGAAGAAGTGGAATAAGAGGCGCGGGGGTGTTTCGAGAGTTATAATAGCACGAAACATAATCCCGGGGTAAATCTAACGAGTCCGAGAGAGCAGCGCCGTACTCCGATGGACGAGAGAGGGAGAGGGAGAGGGAGAGAGAACGGTCGGAGAACGAGTAGGAAGGTGGAGCGTTTTCTGGCCAAGAGACCGAGACAAGGATGAAACGACCGGCTTGGTGGATCGAGGAGAAAGAGATAGAGAGACGAGAGAAGAAGGATGGGAGAAGAAAACGAAGGTGGTTCGGCGCCTCTCCGATCATTCTTCAGTCTAGCGCAACGACTCACCGGCATTTTTTGCCGCCCCGCCGAAGACGTTAAAATTGCTCTAATGGCGGACCCAAAGAGAAAAGCCGTGCCCCGACAGGTACTTATCTTTTTTCCGACTTCGCCTTGTCTCCGTTCATCCAACCCTCTAACGTTCTTACTTATTCCGTCGTACCTTTCCCACCTTCGACTCGCTCTCGCTCCGCGTACCTCTCTATCTACCGATTTTCTCGAGCGCCTTCTTCTTATCGATCACCGATTGCAATTAGTCGACTCATCGAACTCCTCCCTCCCTCCCTCTCGGCCTTTTTACTCTTTCGATTTTTTTCGATAATTTTCACTTCTCCCCGTGAATAGGTCGTAACGCAACGAGCCGACTCGTCGGACCGTGATAAGATCTAGCCGTTGAGTAATTAATTATTCTCGTACTCGTTTCCTTTTCTTTCCTTATATCTTTAATTAATGTATTCGATTGTAACGACCCGGGTCGTTATTCCTTTTTTTTTTTTTTTTTTTTTTTTTTACCAAGAATATATTAACAATTCCAAGATTGCCGAGCAAGTTGAGAGTTACTGGCCAAACTATAATCCAAAGACCGTCGTCATTATGTCTACATCGTGGGTACACGAGTGGAAGCCATTATCTCGTTTACGTCACGAAGACGTCGCTCGCGTTCGTGCCCGGTGCAATTCAGAAAATCACTAAGAAATAATAAGTCGGTAGTTGCCGGACTCGGTCTCTCTCACTCCCTCTCTTCCTTATATTTATCTCTCTGTCTCTCGAATCCGTTTCTTTCTATCCGGCCAATAGTAATTACGCACGGAACGTGTACAAACACACGATTCTCGATCGTGTAGATACATTACGATCGGTCCGATCACGAGACTCCTTCGGATTCTCGAAATCCTTTCGGTGTTTGTATTACGGAAGAAACGTTATCGTCGATGTCATTATCTATCGTTCGTCTTCCCCGACGATTCGTTTCTCGATCTCGTTATTTTTATACTCTCCGTTCGAAAGTGTACAACCTGTAATTATTTTATAAGCGATTAAATCAAAATAAAACGTGCGATCGAAGCATTCCCACAGACCAAATAAGTGTATTGGATGGCGCATCAGTTTTTACGGTACGGCGCGGTCGTAGAGAGGAAAAAGAGAAGAAAGAAAGGGAAGAAGGAAGGAAGGAAGGAAGGAAGGAAGGAAGGAAGGAAGGAAGGAAGGAAGGAAGGAAGGAAGGAAGAAGCGAGAAAGAAGCTTGGCGCTTTCTAGATGGTATAAGTGGGTCACTGTCGCTTTCAATTAGGCGCAAAACGGCGTGCGAGAAGAAGTAGCCTCTCCTTCGCACATTTGGCGGCGACATTTCGGACGAGCAAAAAGCGCCGACCCTCGCGGAGCACTCTTTCTTTCTCTCTCTCTCTCTCTCTCTCTCTCTCTCTCCCTCTATCTATCTTCCTCCATCTGGATGGAAGAAGAAAGAGGAGAAGAGGGAAGCCTTTCTTGGCGTTCGGAGCGAGTCGGGCCGGTATGCCTCGAGAACGAAACGTAGCCGAACTTTTGAGAAAGGTCGAACGACGAGCTTGCGAATCGACCTCTCCCCTCTTCCATCTTCGCTCGTTCTCTCTCTCTCTCTCTCTCTCTCTCTCTCTCTCATTCCCTCCTTCTCGTATACGCGATATCAAAGAGGATACTGGCAGTCTTTATGCTCGCGCGAGAAACCGGTTTCGACTCCCTTTCATCGAAATATTATATTTGTCGGCGAAGAACGCTTTGATCGATGCGATGTAAACCGACCTATTCGATATTTCCTATTATCGATATACTCTCGCGAGATATCCTCGTAGTAAGCTCTGCAAGAAAGATGCCCCGTGATCTTCCTTTCTCTGCGCGAAACCAAGTTAGAAGAATAAGATGGAGAAGAAGAAGAAGAAGAAGAAGAAGAAGAAGAGAAGCAGAGACGAAGAGAAGAAGAAGTCACCTCTTTGTCTCTTTGTATATCTCGCGTAGCCAGAGATAGTCGCGATGAGATAAACTAACAGACTGGCTCGTTGTCAATTTTTCTCTCGAGACTCGGCCCATTCACGCTCATAATCGGAGGTTTATGAATACGAGGAATAATATCGTGGACGGTGAGATGCCGGAGGAGCGCCTGGCTAATTTTAGAAGCCACGAGAGATAGCACGACTCGATCGCGAGACTCCAAGTTCTACGAGAGCTTCTTGGGTGGCGGATTTGCGAGAGCGAAACCAGTGCTTTCTTCTTCTCCTCCTCCTCCGCCGCTCTCTTCTTTTCGTTTTCTTTCACTTTATACGCCTCTCCTTGGTATAAAAAAAAAAAAACTCTTTTGTCGCCTCGACGTCGTGAAAAAAAAAAAAGAAAAAAGAAACGTTCGATTCTCCCTTGTTATTTCCAACGTTTTATCGTTGACACACGACTACCTTGGAATTCGTGCCGATTAGGAAGTACGACGAAACGATCTAGGTATTATAAAGTTTAGAAAACTCTTTTACTCGGTACTGCACGAGTACTCGCGAACGCGACGCGTCTGCCCAAAACGACAGGAAATGATTCAACGGTCTAGGAATGATTCCCTCCTCTCTAGTTGACCCGAATCTCACGGTGTCTTCGCATTCCTACATCGAAACGACTTTAATATCATATTTTCTCACGACCGTTCGATGTATTAAATAATTAAATATAAAATATTTGTCGCGGGGAAGAAGGAAAGAAAGAGTGTATTTTCCGAGTGCAACTCATAAAACGATCTTGTCAATGCGGTGTAAAGGAAGAGATAAGTCGCGCGTTTGCTCATTAACGCGCTCTCCTTTCTCTCTCTCTCTCTCCGTCTTTCTTCTCTTAGACAAATCCGTAGCTCCCTAGGACGCTCGATCTCGTTACTTCGGCCTGGCAGAGCCCAGAATTTCATCGTGGAAATTAACGAACCGTCCTGCTGCATCGAACAAAAAACATTTATATATAGCTTCCACTTTGCTCGTCGCGTCGAGCGTTACGATATTTGTTTTTCTCCTTGCATCTATCTACACGTAAATCCTTAATAAATCGTCGCGTAACTCTATGGAAAATCGAGTTGGGATCCTCGGAGGATCGATTCTCTCTAATGAGATTACATCGCGTTAATCATCTCTCGTAGAGATATTCCCAAAGGACGCATATACGTACTCCGAGTCTACGATTCTCATAGAGACCATTCTCACCTTGGGAGTATAATTTCTATTCGCCCCGATAAACTTTGCTCTCGTCGATTGTCCTCGATACGCGTTACGGCTCGCCTTCTCATTTCGTTGTAATTGAAAAATCTGACAAAAGATGATTGCTCCGTTTCTTCGTTTTGAAAGGCAGATGTCGGCCGAGGCGAAACATAACGTAAGAAAAAACACGAACAAAAGAAGAAAGGATCTACTACCATCGTCGCCATAACGGAGCGTAACTCAATTTGCAAATCTCGAAAGCAAAAAAGCAAAGTGACGAAGAATGAGGGAGATGAGGAGGAGGAGGAGGAGGAGGAGGAGGAAGAAGAAGAAGCCGAGGAAGCTATGGAATGGAGGCGCCAGGGTACTCCAGATATACTCGATGGCCCGATGCCTCAACAAGTTGTATACATATAATCTGACCCAGATCCCGGGCTCTAAGTGAGGTCTAACACGAGGGAGTAAAGGGAAGGGGGGGTACGAAGGATGAGAAAAGAGAGAGGAAGGGAGAGAGAGAGAGAGAGAGAGAGAGAGAGAGAGGGATCCGGAGGGTTCCTCGGAAGCAGACAAACAAAATATAACAGCGCGAGTTACATGGAAGGATCCCGTCGAGATGAGGGGTCTCTAGCTCTCCGTCTCTCTCTCTCTCTCTCTCTCTCTCTCTCTCTCTCTCTCTCTCCTTTGCTCCTTGCCACCCATTCCTCTTCTCTCTTCCGTCTCCTTCGAGAAGACGGAAGGAGAAGGAGAAGGAGAAGAAGGAGAAGCAAAAGAAGAGAAGAAGAAGGAGGAGGAGGAGGAGGAGGAGGAGGAGGAGAAGGGTGTACCCTCTTGAAGCATGAATGGATTACGAAGAGCCGTGTTCATTCATTCGCTCCTTAGCGGCCTAGAAACCCACAAAAAGTGTATCTCTCCTTCACGGCCCAGTGCCGTAGTCTATGGTCGTGGACGCGAGTCCCTCCTTCTTACCTCCTCCCCGTCCTCTGGAAGCCATCCGTTTCGTCCTCTTCCTCCTTCTTCCTCTTCTTCCACTTATTCGAGACTCTTTATCCCCCTATCGCGCGAGTCGTCTCTTTTACGAGTTTGACGATAACGAACTCGAAACGCGGAGATTACGAAAATATAATAATCGTCGTCGTCGTCGTCGTCGGCTTTGTTGTTGACGCATCGAGAGACGCCCGTTTAGACTCGATTTTTTCGTCAGAGAATTTCAAGGTCAACGGCGAAGCTTCTCCGAGACGAGTCTCGCCTTGGAAATTCGACGCTAGAAGGAGAACGAAGGAGACGAAACGAAAGTAAGTATAAATCGATAAGGGAAGAAGAGAGAAACGTTTCGAGACACGTCGTGGCCTCGAACGAGAGCTTGACCCGACGACTCGCTTTTCACCGATAAACTTTCTGGGATTATCCACAGTACGGGAACCCCCCTGTATTTACGGTATAACTATAGCCCACGCCGAAGAGGATCTTCTACGTAACCGTCCGAAAGAATTTCAAAGTAATCTCGTAAGCCCGATAATTCCATTTGCGTTGTTCGTAACGAAACGAGAAAGAGAAAGAGAAAAAGAAGAAGAAATGAGAAGCGCTCTCGTCGAGAACGGACGAGAATAACGGGAAATTCATCGGTCGAGGCGACGATCGTTCTTTTTGCACCTGTCTCTAATTAACAGTCGATCGATCGATCGACTCGAAGGATTCCTCTCGGTCGATAGACAACGACGAGAGAGAGAGAGAGACAGCACGTCGTTACTTACCTCGAACGCTTATGATTCATTTTTGTGGGAGCGAGAGCGTATCGACTGGTCGATCGTAAGCACCTCGGCAACGTGTTTTATCGGCGCGTTGATCGCGCCAGGTTACCAGTCAGCTTCGTTCTTTTTTTCTCCTCTCTCTCTCTCTCTCTCTCCTCCTCCCTCCCCTGCCCTCCCCTCCCCCTGTCTTCCGATCTCCATCCCTCCATCTCTTTCCATAGCGTAGCCCGAAGAACTGCATTCCATCGATTTCCGCTCTAGTCGGCCAATCCTGGGCCACCTTTAGCCGAGTCCGGCCAACCGGCTGCACGTCGACAAACTTGCCTAAAGTTCCCGTGAGTAGGGCCGCGCCGCGATTGTGTGTTTAGCGTTCGTGCCACGTAAATCAGACATTGTTAAACAGTGCCGCTCAACCTGACGCTCGCTCGATCGAGCCGAACGAAACCGAGAGAGCGGTAAGAAAAGGCGCGCTTACGAATTTGAAAGACCCTCTCTCCCCTCCGTAGCACTTGCCAAGAATTTATGACCTCCGGTTTGACTCGCTCTCTTGAGTCATCGCCGTCGTGAATTAAGAATATTCAAAGACGCGTCGATCGATCGATTCTGGTAGATTCGTCATTGAATCGAAATCGAAATCGAAATCGAAATCGAAATCGTCGCGAGATAAGATCGAGGCGAGTGGTTGCTTCGTGGTTGCACGATTCCCAGACTCGTCGACCAATTAATTCGGCAAGCCGGCAATTAGCGAAATTATTAATATAAATCGTAATGAAGCTAAATCAGCGGTGATAGAATCCTTCCTGTGCGGTCGACGGTGGGCTCGTTGTGGGTCTCCTTGGTGTACCGTTTAATAATCGGCAACGTCTTTCAAATTGTATGTCAATTGGTTAGAGGTAATCAAATTCGGCGAGGAGAAACGCGCCCGAGCCGTCGTAGTCGCGTCCGAGAGAACGTCGAGAAGTAAGTTCGTTAGCATCCTTCGAGTGTTCGTCGTATGTATACGCTCGAACGCGATCGTTAAAATTCTTAACTCGGTAAGCGCGGTGGCGGCGGCGGCGGCGGCAGCGGCTTATGGATCGGATCGGAGAGGAAGGAGAGAATCGAGGAAACGACGAAAGACGTTGACGTTTTCGACCGTACTAATTTCTTTGCGTCTTAGGAGGATTCTTAATTAAAAAAAAAAAAAAAAGAAAGAAAAAAAATCAAATTCCAGGTGCGAACTCATTAAAAGATTTTTTATTAAAATCGTCGACTCGCGATGACGCGCGTCTCCGTGCAATAAAGGATTATTAACGCACGTATCGCGAACGAGAACGATGCTCGAGAAACGTTTCGGATTCTTTTCTTATATTAAGAAGAAGAGAGAAAGGGATGGGGGATATAAGGAAAAGGATAAGGGGCTAAACTAAAGGGGGGAGGAAGCGCATTTACGCAAACGGAATATATTAATGGAATATTCCAGGATGGGAAGAAAATGGTAATAGGATTCGAAAGAAATCCCTCGGCGAGCGATGCTCCGAAAAGAGGTCGTAGAACGCGAGCGTTCGTTAAGGAGCGTAATTAACGACTCTCGGTTAAGTTTTTTGCCAAATTTTTGATAAAGCTTCGACGTAGAGCGTAAGTATTGCTAAGGACCTCGTACCGGGACAGTTAAAATTCATTAACGCTCTTAATTACGCGCGATGACTCCTACGTAGGAGCGAAGCACTCTCCTCTCCTCTTTCCAGGCGTATTTCGCGAAACTCTCTCTCTCTCTCTCTCTCTCTCTCTCTCTGTTTTCGACTTTGCTTCTTGGCCTATCGGTTAGCGGACGATAATGGGTCTGCCAACGACGACGCGAGTAATTGCCGGAAAGGAAGACCGGATACGGTACGGGAAAGAAGAGAGGGAGGGGGGGGGAAGCGAGGCACGAAGATGCAAAGAACATTGAACGGCGGAGCATCGTCGTCTTTAACGAACGGTCGAGACCACGCACAACTAAAATTATAGTCTCGTTAGCTCGTATCGCGAGTTCCGCGCAAGAAAATTCCTCAAAACGAAAAGGAAATTTTCAAGGGGGGGGGGGGCGCGAACGTCACTTTCCGATCGTTTCTACAAAATTCGAATGGATAAGATGTAACTCGAGGCGTTATTTTTGGTCGATCAAGTAATCGATTTTCACTCAATTTTCTTAGCTTCTCGAAATAATATCGTTAAAGTATAATCCCGCTCGTCGAATCGTAAAAGAAAAGGAAAAAGATTAGACGATACGTATCCGCGAATTCCGAGGAGAGTTAAGGTCGTTCGTCGATCATAAAGCCGCTCGAAGGAGGCTCGAATTCATCCCGAGTCACACGGGGAAGTCATCGAGTTCGTTTTCCACTTGGCTACCGGGACCTCTGGAGATTGATGGAACCGAGAAATTGAAATCCCCCACTCGAATCTTGCTCGGGCTAAGCCCGAACGGAGGCGAGCTGCAGAATTTCTTCGGGGCGCATCGATCGCCTTGAAATAACGCGGTGAAATGACGGTGAAACGACGGTGAAACGGAAATCCGAAAGGAGAGCGAACCGTTTATCGAGCAATTTAAGATGACAACTCGATTGCGACTTTTCGATGCGCACACCGAGTCAAGGCCGTCGGGCCGACCTCGTTTCGATCGAGTATCCTTCCAATTATTATCCATAACGAATCTCTCTCTCTCTCTCTCTCTCTCTCACTTCTTTTCTTTCAAAGAGGGTCTAAATTCGAAGAATCTTTTTAGATAAAAAATAGTGCGCGTCTGTGTGTGTGAGAGAGAGAGAGAGAGAGAGAGAGAGAGAGAGAAGGCGCCGCGAAATTGGCAGCTTAATAAAAGAAGCGACGGTGAATCGGCTGCAGTTGATCGATTCGAAACTGCACTTTCATCGTGATAACGATCGCTCATCAAGCGTACACCTAGTATTTCTTTTATCTTACCGATTCTTCTTCTTCTTCTTCTTCTTCTTCTTCGTTGATCGATCTTTCTCTCTCTCTCTCTCTCTCTCTCTCTCTCTCTCTGGCATACCGGTGATACCCGTTTTAAGGCGCTAGGCGCGTCCTTCCTTTCTTTCGTATTTTACATTCTTCGCGGCCGATGTTGTATTTTTAATCGAGGAGAGGGGGTTTTCCTCCCGTCTCGAAAAAAGAATGTTGTTATTACGAACGTCGGCTCGTATACGAATGTCCGCGTATACGCGTATATGCGTTAAAACGGTCCGACTATCGCATTTTCTTAATCACCGAGCAGACGAGCCAATTCGCTTTACGGACACGCAACCGCTTTGAGAAGAAAATGAATTGTCGTAAAAATGTAAGAAATTTGGCGCACACGTTGGAAGAACGTTAAAGGTCGTTCGCTCGAAGCGTTCACGGGCGCGATTCTTCGAATCGACGGAATTAATAGGGCTGTCCCGACTTAATCGAAGCCTCGTTCACGAACGCGATGCTCGATCGGAAAGTCCACTTAGGGAACGAGTATAGGAGAGTATATCCGATATCTTAATTCCAAAGTATCCTCGTCGTATCGCACGTTCGCGCCGCGAGGAAAAAGTCGGATCGGAATCGTCTACGTCTCGCGCGAGGTACCGATCGTATCCTTTCGAGAACAATTTTTGAAGCGTGAATTTAAAAACCTCATTTAGATAGGACGTTATCAATTTCATTTGGATTCGATAAACGAATAATGGAATTAATGCGAACCGTTCCGAGAGAGAGAGAGAGAGAGAGATATCGAAGCGAATACTTACTTAGGTGGATTTCATTTTTCAGAAGCACCAGGACTCGTAGGAGAATGATTAAGACGCGCGGCGAAAAAATACGAGGACGGATATTATCGGAAAACATCCGAGGCGATGCAACGTCGAAAGGAAAGGAAAAAACAAAACGATACGAGCAACGAGCTCGTCTCGAAAAGAGACTTTAAAACAAGAGAAGCGCGTTCATCTTTTATTCTTTTTCCCGGTACAGTAATCAACATACCAATTTGCAATCTCTACAATAGCGTCTCATCGTCTTCCATTTGCTTCTCTTTTTTCTCTTTCTACATCGATATCTTGGAGCGAGACGGAGAGAGAGAGAGAGAGAGAGAGAGAGAGAGAGAAAAGAAGGTGGACGGGGAGAAGAGAAAAAAAGGAAAAAAAGAGGAAAGAAAAAAGGAAGCGCAAGACATCGTAGCCTCATCAACGGCGCACAAAGTCTCCTTTGTCTTTCGTTCTCTCGCAGATCTTCGTCGAAAGTCATTTGTGGATACTCGTTCGCGCGTTTTTGCGCGTCTCAATCGAGTAAACACGTTAATCGATGCCGGCACAAAGTAAAGGGGGTTGGTAGCGCGGAGCAAACTTCTGAGATGACGAGGAAGAAGATTTACGTAAGGAAAGGGAGAAAGAAAGAGCGTGGAGGAAAGGCGCGTATCGATGGAAAGGAGACGAAAAAGCGAGAGAGAAAATAATCTAATCAGCTTTGTCGGCTATAAAGGAACTAATCGATAAAATGGTACGATGTCGTATGATTCGTCGCGAGACAACGTCGAACTATCATTCGTAATAACCGAAACGACGTTAAGAGAAGCGAAACGCGGTTTTATCTCGCGATAAGGTTTATATTTTTATTGAGACTCGTGAAAAATATGGTCCTCGATGCAAACTAGATATCTATTCGTATACTCGTTATAACCGTAGCCGGACGCAACGACGTTAACGTCCTTCTCTCACAAAGGAGATGTTCTAACTTTGAATTTTATCCGTCGAAAAATAAAAAGAGAAAAAGAAAAGGGGAATAAACGTTAACCTGACGTTATTCGAACGAGCGCGGTATGCAAATAACGCGTAATATGATCGCAAATATACGAATCTCGCGGGAAACGGCTCGTAGCGGGTGTAAACTTCTCGGGTTTTCTACAAACGCGCGTTTATCGGAAACAAGAAGAGAGGAGCGAGAGAAAAAAAAGGAGGCAAAAGAAGAGACGACGGTGGCGGCGGCAGCGGCAGAGGACGAGGACGAGGAGGAGGAGGAGGAGGAGGAGGAGGTCGATCCTCCTCGCAGGATCCGCGACGAAATCGGCGGTTGGAAACGGCCATGAACCATTTTCGCCCTTAGAGAGAGCAGCGTACACAGCACAGACAGAATAAAAATGCGACGAGAGAGAGAGAGAGAGAGAGAGAGAGAGAGAGCTGAGGTGGGGGGAAGGAAGAACCGGCCAACTTCTCTCACCCGGTTTGGGCTGGCTCGGCCTTCCAAGGGGCCAAGCTAGACGCGCGATTCTCATCTTGCGCCGGTCCACCGGGAGAAAAGGAACCTCTCGTACGATCCTACGCGCTTCTCTTTTCCTCCTCCTCCTCCTCCTCCTCCTCCTCCTCCTCCTCCTCCTCCTCCTCTTCTCTCTTCTTCTTCTTCTTCTTCTTCTTCTTCTTCTTCTTCTTCTCCTTCTTCTTATCCTCCTCCACCTCCTCCTACATCTCCTTGTTCCTCTTCTGATTCTTTCTTTGGACGACGAGAGAGCCGAAGGACGACGAGAAAGAGGCTAACGGCGCTTCTACTTCGCCGTCCGCTTGCTGGCGATTTATTAGACGATCTAATTAATAGGCCGCGCGCGTGCGCGAGTGTGCGTTTCTCTCCTCCTCCTCCTCCTCCTCCTCCTCCTCCTCCTCTCCTTTTCTTCTTCTTCCTCTCCTTTTCTTCTTCGTCTTCGGAGAAATCGAACGGGCGATTGCGATTTATTGCCCACCGGGAGATTCACGATTCCGAATTTCGTTATTCGCGCGAGAAGCGGTCCTTTTACTTTTGCCAGAGTTTCTGCCGAAACTTCTCTCTATACCTTTTCTTCTTCCTCTTTTTCTACCCGATTACGCTTCGTCCGCTCTTTGCTATTTATAAAAGCGGTCGACGCGAAGCCTTTTTCGGACCGGATCGAGAGAATTTCGTATAGGAAAAATTTCCACACATTTTCGCTACCGATTCTTTTATCTATCTATCTATCTATCTATCTATCCATCTATCTATCGGAACCGCGACTAAGCGGTTCGAAACGCTAATCTCGGCGATTCCCCTAGACGTCTCTCAGCAGCGTTCGTCCTTCGTTCCAGCTTTGAGACTTATGTCACGAGACGTCAGGCGCACGCTGTTGCAATTCAACGTGAAATCTAAAGGTACGTTCGCACCGGTGCAACAACCCTCCTCCCGAACGAACTCATCCCCCTTTCCGAGCGGGCCACTCGTCGTCGTTCTCTCGCGAATATCCTTTACGTTTCTCCCTCGAGATCTTCTACCCTTTCTTTCGGCCTCCTTGTTCTCCTCCCCGTTGCTTCCTCCGTTGGCTCGTCCGTGATACTTCATCGCGATTCTTATCGTGTGGGTCACCTCCGGGCTCGGGCTCCTCGACGACGCCCTCGTAACTTCCGTCTTCTTTCTTACGTTTATACGCAACTTGTTCGGGATTTCGGAACAGATGCAATCCTTGACGTCTCGAAAGTCTCCTCTCCTCGACGGCATCTCGTTCTCTCCTTCCTCTGAAATTCGAGCGATCGCTTTTATCGTCTGCAAGAGAGAGAGAGAGAGAGAAAGAAAATCGATAATATCGCAAAGCGATATTTGTGCGCGGAAACGTGAATTACGTCATCGTCCTTTAACTACGGGAACGCGACCGATCGTAAACGTTTCTTCTAATGCGTTGCATAGCAACAGGGGCAGCCCCTCTTAATGAATGCACCCAGCCGAATGCAACCCTATTTTCAGGGCTGCACCTTCCCTCGCACGACGCACCTTTCGCGCCTCGATTATCGCGCTTTTAATTTTCTAATACCGTCACGTGCATCGCCATTAAATCGCACACGACCTTCCAAACCGACGATCCTTTCGTTCTCTCGCCTATAGGCGGTTAAATCCGAGCCGATAATCGCCGACGTCGAAGGAAAGTTTACTAGCTTCCTTTAATTAGATTTCTTCCTCGCCCGCGCTAGCTTGCAAATTGATTCGATCAAATTTATAAGTTGGCGCGATATCGACGGACCAACGTCGATGACACGAAAATTCTCTGCTGTTGCGGAAAGAGGAAGAAAACAAGAAAGAAAAAAAAAGAAAAGAAAAGAAAAGAAAAGAAAAAGAGAAAAAGGTGAAAAGAGAAGAAACTTACGGCCCTTAGACCGAAGAATGTTTCTCGTACATTCCTCGAGGGTGGCAACTTCCTTCGTGCATTCCAACGAGCCGACCTGCCTCTTCCGACTTCTTCCATCTCCGAAAAACGTATCGAGCTTTCTCCCGCGAGATTCCCCTTCTCTCTCCTTATCGACCTCGCTGCTCACTTTCTCCAAAAGTTCGTCGAGGATGTCGTCCTTGTCGTCGGGACGATTAGCGTCCGACTCGTTGCGGCCGGTCCCCTGCGACTCGATCAACGGTACCGGTGCCTCTGGAAGCTCCAGAGAAACGATCGTCAAATAGGCCGGTCGTTCCTTTCGTATTCGTTCCTGCCACGATCTGTAACTGCTGTTCGCGTGTCGTATGGAGAAGAAGTCGAGCAAAATCGATATAAAAAAAAAAAAAAAAAAAAAAAAAAAGAAAAATAAAGCGGAGAAAATTACGCGAGAATAGACAGGGAGAAAAGTGATGAAAGAAGGATCGAACGCGCGCCGATGATAACGACGTATCGATATTGCGAACGTTCGCAATATATATATATATATATATATATATATTTGATGCCCGTTTTTCCTTTAATAACGTTGTAACGTCGGTTGCCCGGAGGCTTTATTAAGTCGTACGACCGCGATCGTTTGTTCCGTTCCGACCGTTAAATTTTAGTGCGTTTAATTAGGGGTTCCTACGACGCGAAAGAGAAAAGACTTGGAAGCTCGGGCAGAGCGCATAAACGCGGTCCTCCTCGTCTATTGGAAGTCGGGTAAGAAGGGTAACGCTTTAAAATAGTCGCATCATAAATCGAGCAAAATAATCGAGGTTGGTGCGCTCGAAAAAGAGTTGGATCGAATCGATTCGAGGCTTCGCTCGGCAGAGCTAATCGAGTAATCGTACAAATGATCGGGTAAGTTTCGTCGAAGCGAATAAAAGGAGTGAGAAGCGAAATGTAGTGCGTGTGACCTTCACGTACGCGAACGCAGCGGATAATTAAAGGTGGGGAGTCGCGGGCACGGTAGGAAAATACCTGGAAGATCCGCGGCTGGAGAAGAAGAAGGAGGAGGAGGAGGAGACGTAAGGACCGGCGGGATGACAGATATGGCGCGGTGGCGTGCGCGACCTTGAACCGCTCGACCGTTCCTTCGCGCTCCGAGGATCCTCGAGAGTCAGGCGCCGAATGTTCAGTCCTGGCACCTCCTCCGCCAGTCGACGTCTCCTCCCGTAGGAAGCCACGACTCTCACCATCGATCCTCCTTCCTACCTTTCTACTCCTTTCTTATTCGCAAACGTCGACCGAAAGAAATCGTCGAGGAAAAATCCGCTCGTCGACGGACGGACGGACGGACGGACGGAGCTGAAAACGAGCCGACCGGAGAGTAGATTTTCGTAACGCCGGTACGCTAATCGAGCGCCGACGAGAAGATCGATTCTCTCGTGGGCGAAGCCAATTAGCGACGACTCATCCTGCTGGATCATCGTCACGGACCGGACCGCGATCTAGCTCGCATTCTACATCCTCCTCCAAAGCGTCGCTATTCCTTCTCCTTCTCGTTCCTCTGTAAATTACACGTCGCTCGTTAGAAATTTCTAAATCACTCGCGATTCCAACTATTTCCTTGGCTCACCTTCGCCGGGACGAGTGACTCACGGTTAAGCGGTTCGCGAAACGGCAGGTGGTCTTTCACCATTCGGATGAGCCGCGAGACGTTGAATCGACCTGTAGACCGAACGAGAGGACGAGGTAAAGAAGGGAAAGAGGAGAGGAAGACATTAAAACGTTGTTTAACAGGCTATTTTGAATTTTAATGCTCTTGTTGGAGCTAGCCAAGGTGTGGGATAGATTAGTTTTCGTTCGCATGACTGTCAGCTACTTGCCGCGGGCTTGACTGACTGACTATCTCTCTGCTCCGCAAACTGGACCGTCCGTCCGTCCGTCCGACCGACCGACCGACCGACCGACCGACCGGCGGACCGACCGACCGAACGACCGAAAGACCGGCCTCTCTCTCTCTCTCTCTCTCCTTGGACGATTCATTGCCGACCACTCGTTCGCATTTCAAGGGGACCACACCGATACTCGTGCTCCCTCCCTCTCTCTCTCTCTCTCTCTTTCTCTCGCGAGCGAGCGAGCGCGCGCTCCTTACGGAAATGTTTATTAATTCGCGATAATATACACCCTTCGGAAGTAATATGTCGATCGCAGGTGTCGTTCGACGAAATCTTTCCAATGTTTTATCCGAAAATCTCCGTTAAAACAATTCGGGATAAATTGCTTTCTAAACGGTCTCATGCACCGATTAGAAGAAGCGAAGGGGAATTATGTACGATCGAGGAACGGCCCGTAGGTCGGACCGAGAAAGATTAGACGCCGATTAAAATTCATGACGTGTCGGCCGGTATAATTTGATTTCGTAGGTGTTCGAGCAGATCGAGTTACCAAGAACGACCGGACGCGCGGAACCTCTTTTTAGTGGTTTAGGCGAAAGAACGACGACGTGGAGAAACGTTAAGACCGCGAAACGCGCGATCGAAGAGAGGTTTGCAGGAATCTACTTTTCTTCGACGGCCTTTAGACGTCCTACGTCCTACGTGCGCACGCGTGTGCGTGTGCGTGTGCGTGTGTGCGGGTGCGCCTGTGCGAAAGAGAATTCAAATTGAAACTGCCTCATTAGCGATTCGTCGCGCTAATCGAGCGTAAGGATTGAGATCCGTGGAGGAGACGGAGTCGTATTCCGCTCGCGTAGCTCCTCCCCATCTCAAGATCGATAATAACGACGTAATCTCGACTCGTAATTCCTCGCCGTTCTCTACTCTTCCTGTATTATCGTTTAAAACTAAGAAAACTTTTCTATCGATCGAATATCCAATGAATTTCGATATCTGCGATAATCGGGAGATATAAGTAGATCGTAGATGAACGCGATCGTAATCGGGATCGCGACGGGGGGAAAGAAAGGGCAAGATCGAGCTCGGTGATAGGTCGAGGTGAAAGGAGAAAGAGTTTTCCTCGTGGAAAAAAACAACGCTCTAAATCGTGGGCGCGGGTGAGCTCGAGTTGGCCGCGTAATCCAGACAGATGGGACTCGTTAATGGGACGCGCGAGTAATTCGCAAGAAATCTAATAATACCGAAGAAGCCCCTTACACCTCGCCCCTCGCTCGTAACTCGTAACTCCGACGACTTTTCTCTTCGTTCCCACGTTTTACGACGACGCCGAGGGTCGTTGCGGCTCGCGAATATTAAAATTCCCGATGACCCAAGTCAGCAATCTTTTAAAAAATAACTCTTTCATTTTTGTATATTTTTTATTTTGCGAAAGATATGTCATTTTTCCTAAAGCAAAAACTCGTAAAGTTACGTATCGAGTTGTCGAACCATATGCTTTTTCTTTCAAATATTTGAAACTCGGAATCGGACGACAAAGAACGTCGCGCGGTCCGATAAAAGAAGAAACGAGATCGGTAAAGTTTGGTCGCGAATAGAAAAGAGAAGGAGAAGCGTGGAAGGAGCGCGGAACTCGTTAAGCGGTTTGCGGTTCGTTCCCTCTTTCTTTTCTTTTTTTTTTTTTTTCCCCTTTAAGACACGCCTTTAATGTAAACATATTCCGCGAAGAGATCCCCTTCTACCGTTCGGTCCACCCACGACGACGACGACGACGACGACGACGACGACGACGACGACGACGACGACGACGACGACGACGACGAAGAGAACGGATCGTGCCGGAGTTCCGGATCGATAGGATCTTCGACATCGGATAAAATTCGTTCGGCGAGTCTTTGCTCGTTTCTACGCGCCGATAGAAAATAATTGTACGTAAAATGTGACTTGGGTAAAAATCGAGAGAAACGCTTGGGCCGATGTAAATCGATCCTCCTCCTCGTAGGAGGTCGAACGTTCGAAGCGAGAAAGGACTATTTTTATCGGAAACGTATTTTCGGAGAAAGCGCTAGTAGTAAATTCGACGACGATCGAAGGGTATCGAAACTCGAACTCTCTACCGTGCTCGTGTTCGAGAAAGTTTCGCTACGCCGTAGGAAGGACCACCCAGGCGATTTGAAGGTCCGCAAGCGGGATCGCGATATCGTATCGATCTTCGCCGCGGAACACGGCCGCCGAGACAACAGCCGGAGGAAAGAAACAAGGCAATTTCCGAAAAGGAAACACGTCAAATCGATACTTGGCCCCGAGTTTCCACTGTCTGGGAAAAGTCATGGGATCGCGAGAAAAACCTTCGAAGATCTATTTCTTCTCGACGATCGAGAGAAGGGGAAGGTCCGGAAATCGTACGGAAGGAAATTGGCTACTGTTCGCCGAAATCGTAACCGAGATATTCAACTCTTCTTTCGTCCGTATCGTTCGACGATGATGGCCGTTAAAATGATATCGATAGCGGCGATTGAAACCTATCGGCAGCTCGATCTTTTCCTTTCTCTCGATATAAGAATATTTTCTTGTCGAGTTAGAGACGTGCGCGCGGGATGTCTATCGATTCGCAGGATCGTCGTCGAAGACGAGAAGGCGGCACGTCGTCGCGAAGGCTAAACGTCGCGGAATTTCGAAGGTCTCTGCCCTCTCCTTCTCCTCTCTCTCTCTCTCTCTCTCTCTCTCGCAATACCTACATATATTCGCTCTATTGTTCGAGAACGGCGCGGTTTGTTCGATCGACGCCCTAAGGCTCTCCCCTCCTCTTGTTTCTTTCAACGGGACTCTTCTCTGACTTTAAGGAGGACCACCGCCGATCCAGCGTAACGATGCGTAGACCGAACTAGGATGTATATATATATATATATATACATACTCAGAGAAAGAGAGAAGAGAGAGAGAGAGAGAGAGAGAGAGAGAGAGGAGAAACGACGGCGATCTTTTTCGAAACACCGACTATGTAATTTCGATTGGTCGTTCCGCGAAAGCCGACGAAACTCCACGGTAATTGGCAAAATTGCCAATCCTGCCAATCAATCGTTAAATATCAAGGATAGCTTGCCCCCGCCCGTGCGATTCCGCCTCTGTGTTCGCGCCTACGCGTACGTTCGCACACACGTGACTCTCCCTCTCTCTTATTCGCATCTTTCTTTTTGCCCCGTAGCCCTCCGAGACGAATAAATTTGGTCGAAAAATTTCCGGGAAATAAAAAGGAGTCGGCACATAGACTACGCCGTCGACGACGACGACGACGACGACGACGACGACGACGACGAGGACGACGAAAACAGGACGACTAGGCGGCTGTCTTACGCAACGCGATTTGTCCCGATATTCCGGCGCGTTTCTTGGCCCTCGCCTTTGTCTCATCGGACTTCCTACTTTGGCTTATTCACGAGTAAAACTCCTTCTTCTTTGGAATCGTATCGTTGAGTTAATTCGTTTCTTTTTGCTCTCTCCCTCTCTCTCGATCGTTGACTTCGCGACGATTTATAAAAACACGATAACTTTGGAGACGACTCGCACTCACCGAGAATATGGCAAAGTAGAGAAAATGGTAAAGGATAGGCACTTGCGTGAAGGTGAAAAATAAGGAGTTGCGTCGCGAGTCACGTCTGAGCACGGACTGTCGTGCTCGAGGCCTACACGCCGTATCCTCGGCCACCCTCGACGAGTCGCTATTATCGAATCTTGAGCGTGTGCATACCCGACTAGAACATTTCGATGTATGCAGACGGTTCTGCGCTCTTGCATACCGTTGCGCGAACACGTAAGTGCACATACGCGCGGTACCACCGCACCTATTGCCGCGGACGTTTCCATGGATATCCGCCACGCACCTGACAGCTTTCCGTTCGAGCGTCTTATATCGTGGAGCTCCAAAATGATACGATTACTCGTTGTCGAAAGTAACAATGGAATTAACCAAATACAACAATGTCGAATCTTTGTCGTAACGGTCGGGAATGGTTGCGACGTCGCGAAACAGAGACGACCGTCTCCCCCTCGCGTTTCTCGAAACGACGATAATTAGCGTAATTACATGGAAGGGGGCGAGGAGCCAGGAGGAGCGTGCGTCGCGAGGTGTCACCGTAAACTTTTGCGAGTTTCAGCAATAATTTACAGTGCTTTTAGCGACTTGCCAGAACGAAGACGAGCTGAAACTCGAAGACGAGGAAAAAGTCGTCGAGTAAAGCCTCAGAGAAGGGGAAGCTTTCATTTTCTTTTCTTCTTTTCTCCTCTCCTTCTTTTTTCCTCCTTTTTCTCCTTTTACTTCGCACGAAATATCGTTTCTCGAGAGGGACGAGCTACGGAGATAGGAGAGGGGGGGGGGAGAGAAAAGGAGAAGAATTTAAAGCTTTCTCGACGTCCGTTAGCCAATAAAGTATGGTTTAAAGATTAACTCGAAAAGTAAACGAAAGTAAGGCAGGATTCTTCGGCGAGTGGACACACCTCGATAAAGAGACTCGTCCTACCTTCGAAAGGAAAGGAACGCGGCGCGTTTTTGCCCTTTGCCCTTTGAAACCGGGCAACGATAGTAGGCCAACCGAGTGTTTCGACGTCTCGGCGACGAGGAGAAAAAGTTTTTCCTTCGTCCCACGTCGTCGGGTCGTGACGGTAAAGTGGACATCTCCGAGGAAGATCCATCGGGTGCGCGTAGAAAGGACGTCAAACAAAATCACTCCTTGTTTGATCCGAGATACCTTCGTAGTTGCGTCATTACCAACGAAATTGTTTCCAAGCTTCGTCGATCGGAGCAAACATCGAAACTTCCTTTTCTTCCTCGCTCTCCCCGCGATTCTTACAAATTTATTCGATTGTCCGATTCGTAGGAAGGAGCGACGGAAAAATAAACGGATTCTCGTACGTTGGGCCTTGGGACGATTAATATTTATTAAAAATATTTAAAAAATAAGGGAAAAGGCCCGTTACGCCGAGAGGCGCGAAGCACGCGTCGGCAAGGTATTTCACTGTCAAGCGTGTTTCCTTGAAACGTAGCGCGTCTCGTTAAGATTTCATCCCCCCGTGTTGGCCAAGGATACGTAGCGGTAGACTACACGTGGCTTTAAGAGAGTTTCGTGTTTGGGGAGCGAAGGTCCTTGTACGCCTGTCGGCTACATAATATATGTTATATGCATACGTACGATATTATGATATGTGGCACGGCAAATGCCGTAATACCAAAACTAGAGCGTGTTACCGACCCTCCTTCGAGAGGGCGCTCTTCGTTATAACGTTACAACGTTACAACGGTTGCTTCGTTACGAGCCTTAATGATTTGCCCACGTTAGAACGGCCTAATGTTTTTAATACCCCTTTCTATTTTTTTCTCTCTGCGGGTTTTTTAATTACGCGCCAAGAAGAAACAACTTTCCATCGGTATTTTTCGAGAGCTGCCGAGCATATTCCCTTGGCACCGATCGATTCACCTTTCAGAAAAATATGTTTCTACTTTGGTTGCGAAGCATTCGGTGCCAGGCTCTGCCTTTTGAGGCCTCCTATTGTCAGTAGAATGAGCATTCGTGAACAACCGGCTGAGAGTGATGGACGTGCTACGAGCCACTAAAGAGCGAGCGAAAATGAAAATGAGCGAGCGAGCGAGCGAGCGAGCGAGCGAGCGAAAGAGAGATGGATGGAGGGAAAGTTTTCTAGTTCGTAAGCAATTATCGTAGGCGAATAGTGGCACTCGCCAAGGCGTAGTAGATCGGTTCGTAGTATCTATCCGTATCGATCTCCCTCGGCCTCCTTCCAACGTGTTCGAGAAAGATCGATGATATAAGCACGAATTGTAATTCTAATTAAACCCTTAGTTATTCTTTTAATCGGATAAACGGTATCGTTATCGTGACGACGCGTATCAACCGGTAACATTTCGTTTCGGTTGGCTCGCGCGTGAAAGTAAGGATATTCCGTATAAAGTTGGGCCATTTCTCTATCGTCCGTATCGAACACGATAGGGCAGATTGAAATCTCATTCTCGTCGTAAATCGTCGTGAATCGTCGTAAATCGTGATAAATCGTGGTAAATCGTCGGCCGACGTTAGCGTGGAAAGTGTCATTGGCAGCGCGTACGTGGCTAAGCCGAAGGTAAAGGAGCCTAGAAATCGGTAAAGCGTATCGCGTGATCTTCTAACGGGGCTTCTGCTTGGCGCGGCGGAAAAGAGCGAAAACGTTTCGCGTTGACGCAAAGTTATGGCATCTGGCACGCGAGAAAACTTGGCGGACAGTGAGTTTGTTTTATCGTTTCGCCCCGGCGGCTTGCCTCTGGCCCTTATTTCTCCTTGTTTCGCCCAACGTCGTATCGTTAAAAGCGACACGGCCGTCGACCGTCCTGAATATTACATCCGTCTACCGAAAGGACGATGTAACTTGTCTCGAAACTCGTAACGCTGCCTACGAGCAACGTCGTTTCTTCTCTCTCTCTCTCTCTCTCTCTCTCTCTCTCGATACGCCCGCGCGTATCCCTTTTTATTTTTTTAACGTCCCTCCGACCGTAACCCCTGCCATTTCTAACGAATAAATAAGTCAAGGTACAACGTTGAAATTATTATGACGTTGATAACGATAACTCGTTACGTCGCTTCACAAGATTATATAAAAAGGCGTCGATCGGAGCGTAAACGGGCCCGGTCGGTTCTCCGATGGTTAAGAACCGAGAGACCGTCTCGTACGATACCAATCATCGTCTCTTAACCACTGACAAACGCGATGTACCGCGATGACATTACGAACGATACGGACGAAGGAAAGTTTTAACCCTCGAAACCATTTTTATATCCTCTCGCACCTACCCTAAAGATAACAACGCGCATTGGTATTGGCGTCGCTAATATTAATTTTAATTACTCGGACTAGTCTTTCGGAAAGCATACGTTAAAGGAGGAATCCTTCTTCGTGGCCGGTACCGAGGCAAAGGCTCAAACGAGGAGTCGTAAAATCTTCCCTCGACGACTCGAAACGTTGGGCACGTGAAACTACGTGCCTATTAAAATCCAATTCTCGGAACGCGTTCTACTAACGAACGTCGACCGATCTGCCTGGCATTAAGTGTTCCATCTCTTCTCATCTCTTTCATTTCTTTTCTTTTTTTTTTTTTCTTTTTCTTTTTCTTATTTATTTTTTCTTTTTTTTTTTTTTTCATAACGAAACTAATTATCGCTCCGCGACGATTCCACGGTCGCGTACGTAGGAACGAGGAAAGGCGCGGTCGTTTCCAGATATCCCTGAGAAACGAAGAAAATGTGTCCGGACGCGATGTACATATAAACTGGGCCAGTAGCTCGCCATAGTTTTTAACTTTGTAGAGCGCGAACGAAAAGCTCGAGAAAAATTCCGTACGCGTAACGCTATTTCTTCGCTATTGAAAAGTACGTTCTCGGCTTGGCGTATCGATAGACGAATCCCCCTTTTCAAAGTCGCCTTCTTTTTCACTCTCCAGTCGCCCTTCCCCCCTATTCGTCTATCGATACTTTGGTATTGGAGTCACGTGGTCGGCAGCCTCTTGTTATCGCCGTGGCAGCAGCGACCCTCCTCCTCCTCCTCGTCCTTTCTTTTCTCTTGCTCGCTCCAATAACGTAGCGGCAGCAGCCCTTCGATACGATACGCGTGCAGACGCGCGCGCGCACGAAACGTTCCCGAGCAGATACGTTCTCCCAACAAGAAATAGGACTCGAAAACTTGGAGGAATCACCTAGAACGCGACCAGAGTCTCTTTTCGTCTTTCCAAATATTAATAGCGTCTTTGATTCGTACACGTGCGAACGAATACGCGTACGCTCGCGCTCGTGTATGCGCTTTTACGTACGTACGTGGACCGACGTTATATACGAGGGTGAATTATGTCCGCTCTCTGCGAACGGCTTATGGCATTTATTAGAAGGTGGAGGGTGCTTCGGAATTACGAGTTTCCCTCGGTTGTACGCAAGACTCTCACTTTTTCATTTATACGCCCGTAAACGGTTGGTCGTTATCGGCCAACACCTTCGACGCTTCTCAAGAATTTACTGCCGGTCGTAGGGGATGATGTCTAGGAATTCCCGTGTAACGATTACGGGGGATAATTTCGTACACAGATACCAGATTTTTCCTCGGCTCTCGGCAAAAGGAGAAAAAGAAAGAGCCCGGTAAGGGCGTGAGAGAAAAATATGATGGAAAAGCGGAGGCGTCGAGTCGATCGTGAAAAAAAGGAGGCGAATACCAAAATTCCGTTCGTTCCTTTTCGATAGCCTAACTTTCGAGCCACTTCGTTTCATCGACGACTTTGATCGAGTCGACGATAACGAAGCGTCTTTGCCGATAAATGCTATGGGTATAATTACTATTCGAGTTTAGCCTCGTCGACGTCGACGGATCCTCCTTTTTTCACTCTTTCTCTCGGAAGGATATTCCACGTGTGGGCGCGCGTCCGTGCGTAGATGTGTTCGTTCGAGGTCTCTCGAACGAATCGGGAAGTCGAGCGACGAGGACGAGCGTAATCGATGCTTTTGATCTACCGAGAACTCGAAAGGGCGAACGAAGCTGTTAACCGTATCACAAAGGGTTCGCCCTACTCCCAGCGTCCTTCTCCCTTCGACCATTTCCCTTAGAGCCACGTCATTCCAGCACGCGAAAGTACCGTGAGCCACCTAGCGCACCTAGCGAGATCGGATTGGCTCATTGAATTTTAAAATATCAAATAGGGTTAACGCAGACATCAGAGACGGCCAAGTACTCCTTTCGAAAAGAGCTTCGGCTTTTTACCGGGTTCTCTTCTTTTCTCTCTTCCTTTACGCTCCCGCTCCTCATTTTTCATCCTTTGAGTATGAAAAATTTTCTATAACGATCCGTACCGCGGAGCGATCCCTCCCTCTCTCTCTCTCTCTCTGCTCATCTCCCGTTGCGACGATCGACTCGATGGTCTTCGTTCGAGAGATCCCTTAGAATGGTATCATAATTAATTAGAACACTCGCTTGCGTTGCATCGATCGTTGGAAAACAAGAAGATCGAACGACCCGGGCCGAATAAAATTAAAAAACAAGGAAATGAAATGAAAGAAAATGTAATAAAAGAAGGCGCCAAGATTTTGACGAAGCAAGGTATCTCGCGTTATGGGAAGACTAACGACCCTCCGAAAGACACATATCGTTAGGGTAGGTCCTTCGTTCTGAGCTTTTTCCGGTCAACGATGAACCGAGGGGTGGCCTAATTCGTCATAACGTTTTTGTATCCCGTCGACGGCCGAGCTAATACCCTCTGTAAATCCAAGGACGAGACCTTTTACCGTTCTATATAACATATCCAAGAAAATCCAAAGAGGAAGCCGGTCGTTCTAAGAAAAGGCTTCCTTCCTTTCTCGACTCGACGAGAGAGATAGCGATAGAGAGAGAGAGAGAGAGAGAGAGAGAGGCGACGAGGACGGCGGCGGAGGCGGCTCGAGAGTTTATGACGCGATTAAATGTGTCGAGCGCTAATTGCTTTTTTTACGGGCACCGGCGCACGAAAAAACCGATCGAACCGAACGTTCATATCGGCGCGTTCCTCGAGCTCTCGCGCGTGTCACGTCGAATCGATCGTAAAAAGCGCACCGGTGTGCGCGCCCGAGGGCCACCGTGCGTGTGCCGTCTTTGCCCAGCTCGAAAATCCGGCATTCGATATTATTGCCTCTGAAATATTAATGAACGGGGAGTGTTCCTTCCTCTGTTCTTTTTCATTCGCCCGCGAAACCGAATACGTTACTTTGTCTTTAATCCGACGTTGTGTGGCCCTCTCTAGGCCTTGATATTCATTGCTTCCTCTAATACTTTTTTATTTGTTTTTTATTTTTTTATTTTCTTTTATTATTTTTTTCTTTTTTTTTTCTATTAACGACGCGAGTTAATAACATTGTATCTCCGATGTGAAAGAATCGAAAATCGAAAAGGTTTTATTAGTTTCACGCTTGTAATAGAGACACTTTTATTATCTCCCTTTCTGAGAGAAAGATTTGGAGTATCGTGAGAGAAAATTTCTTCCTTCGTTTCCTCTGGCTGATCGAGGCCAGTTTTCGAACGTGGCCGGTGCCACCTTTTGCTTTAGCACGAACGGTAATTAGAAGCGCGTTGCCTCGGTATCTTCCGTGTCGTACGTACATCCGTCCGTGTGGGAAGTTGGCCGAGTGTGGAGAATGCGGAGGTATTTCCGGCAATTGCCGGATAATTGGGCCGAGTCATGCGAGGATCACCGTTCGCCCTTTAATCGGCCGCTCGTTCGTTCGAGAAACGAGAGCCAAAGTGTTCGAAGCTATCGTGCCTATCCGAATGTACCTACCTACCGATGCTCACGCGTTTATACCGTCCTTCGATCAGTCCTGAAACATAATCGCGATAAAGGAGGAGATGACGTTAATTGATAAGACAAATATACCGAGACCTACGTCTTCTTCATCTTTCTCTCCCTCCCTCTCCCTCCAGACTTCCCCTGTATCAAGAGGACCGTGAAATGATTGGACTCGTCGAGGAAGCAAAACGCTGACACAAATTTATGACCCTCGGTGAAAACAAAGTTTCCTACATATATTTCAATCCGTCCTATTCGGAAAATCGTATAGAAATGTATTCTTCTTCTTTAGCCGCGTTGTTTCTATACAAATTTCGAGACTAGGAAAACTTTCGACCTCGAAGGAATTCCATTCGTAAGGGTGCCGACCTTGAGGTGAAAGTAACCACCCACCCTTAAGCACGAGTTTACCCTCCCTTCCGACCCATCCGAGCGCTCGACTATGGTCTCGCGTCTCTCAACCATTTCCTATTCTACGAATCGTCGAAAGACAAAAGAGTCGAGAGCAAAGAGAGATAGAGAGAGGGCTGGGGAGGGGGCTGGGGGAGTAGTGCGCGAAGAGAAGGCGTTCTTGAGTTTCTCGTTAAAGGATTTTCGAAAAACGAAAGGGGGAGAAGTAAGGAGGTTAGGTTCTTCGGTGGCGTCCTCTGGCGAGCTCTTCGCCAATCGATACGAGGGTTCGAGGGTAGACGTATCTTCGAGATGGGGGATTAGGGTGCGGCGACGTTGCACGACGGCCCGGAGAGACCAAGAAGAGGAGAAGGCGAAGTGGTAGTAGGAGGACGAGGGGGCGAGAAGGATAGAGGGAGGGAGAGAAAGAGAGAGAGAGAGAGAGAGAGGAAAGCCTCGCGGATCGTGGAGGGCGCAAAGAGGGTCGATTCAGCGCTGGACCAAGGTCCACTCTCACTTGCCGGCGCAGAGGGAGAAGACGTAGACGAGTCGGTGGAGAGACCGAGCGAGCTAGGGCCGAGGGAAGTTACGGGGCAAGAGAGCGAGGGAAGAAAGGAGATCTCTGCCCTGGGAGGGGAGAAAAGCGGCGAAAGAGCGAGCGAGAGGAAGAGGGAGAAGGAGCCAAGGGAGGACAAGAGTGAGAGCGAATCGAGAGCGAGAGTGAGATTGGCCTGCCGGGTGAGCCGAACGGGGTGAGACGCTAAAGGGTTCTCCTCTCGTTCTCCCTCTTTCGTACTCCTCTCTCTCTCTCTCTCTCTCTCTCTCTCTCTCTCTCTCTCTCTCTCTCTCTCTCTCTCTCTCTCCTCCGCCCGGAGAAAGTGAACAGTGGTGATCAACTTGGACTTTCCTCCAAAGTCCAAAGATCCTCACTTTTCTTTATTCGTTTTTCTTTTTCTTTTTCGTTTTCTTTTATTCAAATTATGCCCATCTTGCGAATTTAACCGCGCTCTACCGTCTGCACGGCGAGAACCTTGCACGGTTCTTCCTGGCTCGCGAGCAAACGAGTCCTTTTCTTTTCTCGATCTTTTTTCTTCGTCACGCGAATGTCGCGACTCGAAATCGTATAGCATTTTCCAATTCCCGAGGTGGCTCGTTTCGCGTCGACTCGATACGTAAAACATCGTAATTGCGTGTACCGCGGAGGAGGAGTTACCGGCGTAGAGTCGGTAGCGGTCGAAGAGCACGCAATTATGTTGTTTGCGTTTATGCATACAAGTATCAACGATAGTAATCTGTCTGCCGTGTAGCATTCCGTACTAT
The DNA here is from genome assembly GCA_918808275.2 of Dolichovespula sylvestris. Classification (NCBI taxonomy): domain Eukaryota; kingdom Metazoa; phylum Arthropoda; class Insecta; order Hymenoptera; family Vespidae; genus Dolichovespula; species Dolichovespula sylvestris. The sequence continues at coordinate 4,069,151 of OU964986.1, read as the reverse complement.
TCGCGCTGTAGAACCGACAGCTAGTAGAACCGCTGGCACTACGTCGAGTTCTCCTTTGTTCTTTAATACGTTTTATATCGGCCTCTTGTGCGCGAAATTACGCTCTACTTTTCCTCGACAAAACCAGCGGATACGTGCGAATAACGATGGAACGAGTTACCTACGATTCGACTATTTTGGAAAATAAATCCATTATCCTTTTCGGCGGGAGTCAAAGCGGAGTAGGTTGAAGAATAAAAGCCATCGGCTTTTCTCCAATTTTCTTTCACGATGCTCTCACGAGGGAACGAGCTTCCGAAGAAAATACCTCTTTTCGATAATGCGGTCCACTCGAAAGGCGGTACACAAGGCAGCCTCGTGGAACGCACCGAAAGAAGGGAGAAGGAAGAAGGAACGAGGAAAGGAAGAAGACGAAATAGGGGAAGAGGCTCTATTAGAGCTCGAGGAAAAACAAAGCGTCGGCAAAAAACATGGAGAGACGGCTCCCCTTTAAGTAACTCCGTGGAAAGTCACTCGACGAGTATTGTCTACGTGAGCCGCCGCGGTCGCGCTGCCACTGGAAATTATAATTATAAGGGGGTAGAAATTTTGGAATCATCGCCATCCTCGTCGTGCCGAGACGGGGCTCGCTTCGTTTGCGGAGGAGAAATAGGCGCGACGCCAGGGATTTCAATTAATTAAAGAAGAGGGCACGTAGGCGAGGGCCAAAAGTCGATCGTCGGAATCGACAAGAACGAACGCTTCGCGAGGTAATCCTTCGTCGAGACGTGGCAAAATCAATTTTAAAGAATTTTCGTTCGTCCATTTAAAGGGGGCGGGTGGGGGTGGGGGTGGGGATAAGAAAAGACCTTAATTCCGCGCGACGACGCGCAAAGTTGTATAAACGTTTTGTAAATAAGTTTTTATATTTAGCCGGTCTCGCTAGTAAAGCGTATTCATGAAAATGAGATAATTATCTGTTGGCGAGAAACAACGTTTCAACGGCATTACGGACGGTCTTCCTGAGCAAGAAAAAGGGGAGATAAAGGGGGAAAAGAATTTTATGGACGCAGCGTATTCGGCGTGGTACGTAAAGCGCGGTAGGAATCGAAAGGAAGGGAAAGCATTCGAGAGATTGGAAAAAGACGAGCATGCAAATGGACCGACCGCTTGAATTTTCTCCGAGCTCTACTACTGCGTGGTCGTGCGCGAGTCCGTGCTCGTGTGCGAATTTGCGCGAGTGTATTTGTAAATACAGGGTGCGCGGGCACGTTTCCTCCTACGTACTCGTTTACGAGCGCATGTAGAGGCGTATTCGAGGAGACGAACCGTCCATCCTTCCAACGTGAAACGAAACTAAGGGAAATTGACCGGTGCGCAGTGGTTCTCCGATCTTTCGACCGTTTTTCTTATTCTTTCTTATACTCTTTAGACATCGTTTCTTTCGCTTTCTTTTTGTTTTTTGTTTTTTTTTTCTTATATATATATATATATATATATATATATATATATATATATATATATACACACTTTCTCGAGTACCTCTCTCTCTCTCTGCGAGGAAACAATCGTCGGAATAAAAAAATGATCGGAGCAAAGCGCATTGTTAGATACTTAAAAATAAGTCGACGGATAAGGTACTCTTATCCGAAAGTACGCATCGATTTTACGCGATCGCTATTCGGCTGTAATTTCGTAAGGGCCACCCCCAGGGCCAATTAACTTAATGGATTTCACGATATTTTCGTACGCGCGCGTAGACGCGCACGTAGGCTTTTCCACGTGCGAAGGGCCATTATTATACCGTGGAATGGGTCGTAAAAGAGTAACAGGAAAATTGAATTGTTCTCGGTGTCGTTTATATAGCCTTTGTCGTCGCGTTAAATTCGTCATTTATTTTTCTTTTTTCTCGCGCTTGCGATTCGAGTGGATGAAAAGTCATTGGAAACGAAGATCTTCGTGGCGAAGTATTCGTCGAACGACGGGGAAAAATTTCTCCGTGGTTGGAGTAAAATAAGGGAAAGAAAGAAGAAGAAGAAGAAGAAGAAGAAGAAGAAGAAGAAGAAGAAGAAGAGTATACAGGATCGATAGATCGACGAATAAAAAAAAGGCACGAGGAGCAAGGTAGAGCCTAAAACTGGCTTCCTTCGTGAAAGACGGATGCAAAAGGCGAAGTACTGCGAGAGGGGTTGGCCGGCTAAGAGAGAGGGGGAGAGAGAGAGAGAGAGAGAGAGAGAGGACGGAGACGGAGGAAGAGGAGGAGGAAAAGGTGGTGGTAAGGCTGGGGGTGGGAGGATAGAAGGAGAGAGGAGGGTTGATATCGGCGAGAAGGTGAGCTTCGGAACGCAATGTCCGGCCTGGTCCAGCCGTCGGAGATGCGAGTATTGATCTAGGCTCAGAACCAACCACCCTTTTCTCCCTCCTCGGCCACCTCCGGCCACCTCCTTCGTCTCCTTCGTCTCCTTCGTCTCCGCCTCATCGCGAAGCCACCCCTGCTTGTTCCTAGGGGGTCGCGTCGGCCAAGGAGAGAAAGGGATGCTCGATGCACGAGGTAAGAGTAAGCGAGAGGGAGAGAAAGTATTGACTAGAATGAGACGGAGCGTCGACTCTCGGTAGAGCAAGGGAGAGTGAGAGAGAGAGAGGGAGAGAGAAGAGAAGAGGGTCGAAGGCGGAGGACCTCGAAGTCCGGCTTTCCGAGCTGCCCCTTCAGCTACGCACGTTCACTCTCACCTCCGGTCTCCTCCTCTTACATTAGACACGCTGCAGTGGTTCTCATTCTCGAGCTCAACCTAGTTACTTCTACTACCCCCGCAAATTAATACATTCTCAAACTCGTTGTCACCTTCTCATTTGATCCGTATTAACGTATCCGCTAGACCGAAACGTTCCAACGAGCGAGTTCCTTTTACTACGGTAGAATATTTCTCTTTGAAGGTTCGAGGAGCCAATAGATTTTTCCATCGATCGATCGTGAAAATGGAGGAAACTCTCGGGATCGAAAACGGCCACACCCTAAAACCTTAGAAATATCGGGAATTTGGAAAAGTTATTCGAACAGCGCGTAACGATCGCGTTCGAAACTTGAAACAAACTGTAAAGACGTTCAACGCGGAGACGTAATATCGTATAACCGAAAAAGGAAGAGCCACCGATGATAACGAACGTTACGAACTTACTCGAATCTCAATAAATTCAGTCCCCGGTTGGCCGCGCGTAGGTTCTTGCACGGTTGCGCTCGGAGATTAGTATTAATTTATAGGTCCGCGTGATACGACGGAAAGGTGGCGCGATAGGGACGCCGGTTTCCAAAAGGAAACGAGCGAAAAGTGAAATCTTGCGATTCGTAAAAAGTTAACTCGTAGTTAGCTCGATCGGTTATATCAAGTTGGTTGGAAAAATAAAGAGAAACGGAAGATAGGCGAAAAGATTTTTCATTATGGAAAGCAAACTACCGGTCATAAATATTGAGGCAAACTCTATTTCTTTCTGAGCGCGGTCTTTTCTTTTTTTTTTTTTTTTTTTTTATTAACTCGCGCGGAGGCTTAAGATGCGGTCGTCGGTACGACGGAAGCCGGCCGAAAAGACTTTTATCGTCCTTATGGCGTTATCTTATTAAGCGTGTAACGGAGGACCGAGGGATACCGGGTGAATGGTCGCGACCGCGCGGCAACGAAGAAAAATGAAGAGGAAACGAGAACCTACCCCACGGTCCATCGGTCATCGCCCAAAACCATCCCATTTTTCTCTTCCCCGACTCTATTCGTCTTCTTTTTCCTCGAGCACCGTTTTTACTTTCTCCTTTACTTGCGCGCGCGCGCTCGCTTCCCCCCTATGTCGTCGCTTAATGAATTTGTCACGTAACCGTGAGATTTCATTTCGCGTCTGTCAAAGCGCGCTATGATTTCATAATACGCGGCAATGAGTTTTTACGTTCGTATCGACGAACGAGCAGAAAAAAATACGGGTTCGATAGAAAATTCGTAGGTATATAAAGAAAAGTTGGACGTTTATTTAGCTATAGGTATATAGTTGGGTAGAGACGCGGATATAGACGCGTTGAAAACGGGAAGTGAAATTGAAATCGGTCTCGACCTCTCGACCTCGAGTCGAGGAGGACGATCTCTCGAGGAAGCTCGCGAGGGACTCCGGGCAAAGGAGCCCTGCGACCCAGTCCCGAAGACTTTGACCCACATCATATCGCTCGTTTTTGCCTTTACCTTCTCCTTCTAAGTTTCTTCCCTCTCGAGACTATTATCTTAATCCCATACCTCCTCTTTAAGGGTCGTCTTCTTCGAATTCGCTCGCCCAGCGTCGCTCACCGAACGAACGCGTACCCACGATTCCCGATCTAAGCAATTCTTTCGTCCGATCCAAACTTTTTCCTCGGTGAAAAACAAAAAAAAAAGAAAAAGAAAAAAAAGAAACAAAAAGAGGAAAAAAGGAAAAAGAAACAAATAGAAGAAAGAGAATAGGAGGCACTTCTGTAAACCGTAAACTCGTTCGATCCTCTCTCTCGAGTATCTATGAAAATGAAAAATGATCTGATCGATATAAAAGCGATATACATAAAATCCTGCATAAAAATCGACTGCACCGATACAGAGATAACTCTTCGAACCTCGTGTAAAATCGCTACTTCGACGACAAAGTCCCCCTCGTAACGCAATGACGCGCGTTCGAAAGGTACTTGGAAAAGTTATACGATGCATAAATCTCTTGGACATCGTCCTCGCCTTTCTTCTTGGTACTCTCCTCTTCAAGGGGAACTGGATAGACGTTTTAGGTGAAAATAATTGTTCCTTGTAAACGGGACCTTGAGAAGAACTATGGGGAAAATGGGATTCTCTCGTTAAACGCAAAGTCAGATTTATCTAGCCGCACGTTGAAATCTGATTTGGCTCGCGACCGCAGATTCGAACAGTAGGACGAGGAAAGGTACCGCGAACGAGCGGGTGTATCGTTTCGGGTTCCTGAATCGAGCTCAACGTTGGACCACCAGCGGTTCACCGTAGGCGCATTTCGGTTTCGCACACTGACCGACATTCCTGCGGTCACGAGGAATGTCGGTGTACCGACAAAAGCCCCTCGCTTGACCCGCGGTCTAAGATTAAAAATCGTAGCAGAGGGTGGACGGAATAGTTGGGGGGTGGGCAGGGCGTCGAATAAGAGCGAGGAGGTGCTTTTGTTACGAGATACGCGAGATTGAAACCGAGGAGAACACGTTATCGTCCTTCGACCGTCGTTCCCTTCCTGACCTTACCTCGTTTTGCTAATTCGTTAATGACCTCGCACGGCTCCGACCGGCCCGGTTCACTCCTGATCCCGTATTATCGTTGCCGCTGCTTTCGCGGCCCAAACTGCGCGATTACAACAAGTTTAAGGTAGCCGACGCCACTCGACTAACAACGCGGAGCAAAAGGAGAGCCAACCGATCGAGAGCGGTACTCGACTCCTCGTAAAATTATCCGTAATAAAACCGTGATTTACGTCCGTGCGCGTTCTCGAAAAACGGATCGTTCGAACGCTCCAGCTCCTTTCTCTTTTCTTCGTTCCTTTCTTCGTTTCGTCGATCGAATATGACGAGGTTGTCGATGAAATCCCCCGAGAAACTCTCTGACCTTTCGACGAAAGAGTAAAGTATCGAGAACAAAAATTCTAAAGTAAAGGTTAAAGGCTCTTTAAAACGGTCCCATTAAAGTTGACAAAGATTCAACGGCTTATTCGTCGATCTAATTTTCGTTACGATATAGGCTCGGAACATCTAGGAGATCAAAGTATGCGAACGAACGATGTTCGAATCTCGTAACTTTGGATTAACGCGTTTCTCATAAACTCGAAACGCCGCGGAGTAAAAAGCTATTTCATTTCACAAGTATTTTTTTTCTTTTTCCCTTTCTCTCTCTCTCTCTCTCTCTTTTTCGTATTTCTCGATATACATACGGAAGGGGAATTTCCAATGGTGCTGCTCGTAAACTTTTGTGAGACGCGTATGACGTAAGCGTAAAGTAGAACGCGCGGCTTCCATAAGTCGTAAAAAGGGCCTATAAAATTGTACGTCTACCCTCGAAACGAGTCCACGGCAATTTCATATATTTACGACAATCCTCCCGAGTCATGAAACTAACATTAGAATATATCTCTTCTCTTACCGTTAAGCCGACGAGAAATCGCAGAGAAATCGCTTATTAACTATGATAATTAATGATTCATTAAAGATTCATCGATATAAATTTCATCATTTTCGATATTGAAATGAAACGTTTATAATATATCTAAGTGGATATCTCTTTGGCAATTCTTATATCCGTAAGCCGTTGGGATCCGTGGGAGATGAGAAAATGTCACGGGAAGCCAAGGACTGGGAAAAATGTTTGTGTTAAAAAACAACGAGAACCGATCATTGAAATATACCAAAAATTTATTTACATAAAAACATGAATATAATACCTGTAATATTTCAACTGCTGCGCATTTTTCCATGTGGCAAAATACCCAACCAACTGGCGACGAGTCTCAAAATAATGGTATTGTCACGATATTAAGGTCGAACACACTTCCACGGTGAGAAACAACTCGTAAGAATCTAAATCTAGGCTATATCAAAATGATGAATAAAATGAAAGGTAATAAACGAAAAGATGATCGACAAATCCAGCCGATCTGAGAACAACGATATTATTCTATAGACGAATTTCATGGAAAAGCTCCGTTCGCTCTTCATTTTCTTCGCACGAATTTAATCTTATCTCGACTTTGAAAAAAAAAAAAAAAGAAAGATAAAAGTAATATCTGTAGAGTGTAAAATTTTCAAGAAGATTAAAGATCCGTCTACAGAATGTGATTTCTCTCCTTGTATCCTCCCATAAATAATTGCGTTTTATATTAAATCAGTCACGATATCTTCGATAATAATTTTCTTCGTAGTTATCATTCGTTACAATATTTACAGAAACATACGTACAACTTAGGAAATATAAGTGAAAAGGTACGATATAACGATAAAAGTATATTACGATCGTCATTCTTATCATTGGCAATAATCATCATTTCCCATTTCGTGTCGTCTTCATCGTAATTAATTAACAGGAGCTATGGATCGTCGGGAATTTGCATGGTCTTACACGTTCGCCGATTCTTTTAAGATTTTTATTTTTTGTTTTTTTTTTCTTTTCTTTTCACGCTAAATGCTCTACGAGAGCGAATTTCGATTCTTTCTAAATTTATCTACCTATTACATTTTTCCTCTCCCTCTTTTTGTTTTTTTTTTTCCTTTTTTCATCAATTTCTTAGATCTTACTTTGTGTGTGCGTGTGTGTGTACACACACACACACACACACACACACACACACACACGATCCCCTTTACCGAGATAAGAATTTTATTCTTTCTCAATCGATCCACAAAGAATAGAAGAAAAATGGCGAGCTTTCGCGCCATGCACACGCATACGAGCCAAAGTCTACAGTTTCCGTCGCGTATCGCGGCTTCGCATACCAAATAGATTCGTCATCGACGTTACGCACATACGTACGTACGTACGTACGTTTAAAGGCTTCTCGAACCACTAAGCCAATGACTCTTCGCTTTTAAAGAATGCTTCTCCCATCCTTAAATCTCGTACGTAGCTTACAGCATAGAATAAAATAAAAAAGAAGAAAAATAAAAGGATAAAAACAAGGAAATCCTTTCTTCCTCGCGACATTGCTAGCTCTTAAGGATTATCGTCTTAGCGCACACAGATAAACAGTGACAAAGAGAAAATAGACGGACAGACGGAGAAAGAGTTGAGAGACATACGAACGATATTTTCGTAGAAATTCACCTATGAAAAGTTCTGACGTTAAATCGGTTTAGTCCCAAAGATCGGTATATATCAATCTCAAAAATTATTTTATATTATTGGTTCAGTTTGATTAGACCGCGTTAATTGCTAAGGCGCGAAACGCGGGCTCACACTTACGATCGACACATCGACGTTTCTGCTCGTTACAAGTCGGTTCCGTTACCATTATTTACTTCTTTTTAGCGTTCGATATACGGATAGCCTGTGTTATAGCGATGTACGTAATATGTACCAAAAGTATTCGAGTCTCGTAAACTCGTTGAATGAATTAGAAACGTTGCGCGATCGGTGAAAATCGCGATAATATGCTGAGCAGAGAGAGAAAGAGAGTACGAGGGGTGTCGGCCCTTAAAATTTTCCAAAAATCGAGATACAAAAGTATATATCAGACTTATCACGGTATACGATCATCGTACGTCAAAGTGTTACGATTTTGTTCGTTTATAAAGCCTTCGCTGAAATTCCCGTTGACGATTACGCGCAAATAAAGTCGGGCGTCGATCCATCTCGCATCAAAGCGATTCGATTCCATCTTCGTCGTCTTTGTCCCTGCTCGAACCGATAAAATATTTTTTTCTTCTTTTTATTTATTTATTTTTTCTTTTTTTTTTTTTCGTCGCTCGTTTCATCCTTTCTAAGGACGACATAAAGAAAGGGAGTGCACGATGCACGTTATACAAGTATATAGTATTATATTATACGCCAGGTGTCGTCGGGATTACGACGATCGAAGTTTCATCGTTCTCCGCGATAGAGTAGCTCGTACTTTGTTTAAATTACCACCATGATCTCCCATTTCCTTCGTCTTCTATAGATGGGAAATATATACACACACACGTAATCGTATATCGTTTCCATACTCGGCGATATTTTTTTATCGTTTCGAAAAATGAAGAAGAAGAAGAAGAAGAAGAAGAAGAAGAAGAAGGAGGAGGAGAAAGCGGACACGACCATTTTGCTTTCATAGCGTCAATACATGACGTATACATATACATGACCTTACGTATATCGTTAAGAATGAAACAAAGCGAACGAAGAAAACATGGCATAAACGAGATCTCAAGTTTGTAAATACATACGTATACTTATAATATCTCTGTATCTCGCGATGAAATGAGCAGTCGAGTTTCGGATTCTCGAAGGAACTCATCTCCTCGCTCGGAGACGAATGTAAAGAGAATTCGAAATCCTAAACGAATAAAAATCGCTCGTTTTCTTTTTATTCCTAATTCGTCGTGTCCACGTCGTTAGAGCGTACTTCGAAGGATACGACATACCTACACATACAGCATCATTGTCAATTATATCGATATAAACACACATATGTATTAGTTTCTATATACATGTATACCTATGTATAAGGATCCTTTATTAAAAGCGCAGACGTCGATGGGTGGCGCGCTAACTCTCCTATCGATGTTTCCCTTTTTTTTTCTTTTTGTTTCTTTTAATTACTGCGTTGTAAAGCACCTTGGTTATTGGGGGAAAAAAAGAAGAAAGAAAGAAAGAAAGAAAGAAAGAAAGAAAGAAAGATAAAGCACCTCCGATTCGCTAGAGAACATATGCAGAAACGAACATTCGGAAGCGCTAGCATAATCAACACCGAACGACGCTTCCTCTTTATATATATATATATATATATTTTTCAAGCGAAACGATGCGCATTAGCATTCGATCGCTTAACATCGCTCGACCAACAACGCGTCTTTCCTCTATATCCGTTACACGAGAAAGTACTCTTCCTTTTAGCGAGCAGGCAGGACCTAAGCTTTATATATCACATCGTTAACGAGTGCGGCAGTGTTTTCTACGTGTCGAGTAGCGACCTTATTAAACCGAGCCATCTCTCAAGCGCGCATCTACTCGAAGCACGATATCGTGTCTCCTTCGATATTACTTTTCGACACCGATCAACGTTTCCTCCTGTCGAACTACCACGTTTCTCGCGTGAAAACGTTTCAAGACGATCATAAACAAACCTTCCTTCGTCGAGCAGCGTCAAATATTTGCAAAGGATACAAAAGTAATGCGCTTAGAGAAAAATCGATAGGACGAATGAAAAAGCTTTGTTTCTATTCGACGCTGAAATATTCGAGGTCGAAAGTCTTGACGATATCGACGCAACCGAAGGAACTTGCTCGTATCGTCCGAGTCGTCGAATCCGTTTCGTTTTATAGGATAAATTTGATCGGTCAATGATATCGTAAAAAGGATTCGACGAGGAGCGATAAAGCGAAGCTTAATCTTTTGGATGGAGAGAGAGGGGGGGAGGGAGGGAGGGAGGGAGAGAGAGGGATAGAAGTAAAGTACTCTCTCGATCCAGGTTTCGAAATCAGGTAGCGAGGCGAAGCAACGTCGAAGCAAACGCGCTGCGCAGGACCAGAAAAGGGATGGAAGAAAAAACGACGGCGTAAAATTCCTCCTATCTCAGTCCTTCCACCAGCCGCACAAGCAGCAATACCATCGCCTCTCCGGATGAGGTTGTATTATCTGCTATTGTCAGTGCATCGCCCTGGTCGTGGTCAGATGCGTGGTCTCTGCCCTCTTCGGTGGTGGCGGAGGAGGTCTCCTTTTACTGGCGATCGCGTTGACGATGTTGATGCTACGATTTTCGTCGGCGAATCTGACGGTAGGTTGACGAGCAGGGCTCGAGGCGTACTCGAGCGGTGCATGCGGATCCGTCGTGTATACGTTTTCATAGAGATTGTCCACTCCGTAGTGCTCCTGTACCCAATTGGAGACGTTGGTCTCTCTGTAATCGGCCACGGCAGGCGGTGGATCTCGAAAGCCTAATACCTCGTGGGGCGTGGTGGTCGAATCGAGTTTACACTTTTGCGCTACCTGCCATTTCTTTCTCATAACGCGTTGGAGATCCTTCAAAAAGTCACCAGGCGGTGCCTGATCCGAGGCGGCCAATTTTTTCGGCGAAGTCAATCTGGTACTGTCGGATCTTCTCGGTGGCATCGGCTTCCTTTGCGGCAACGCCGGGCTGCCGGGTTCTTGTTGCGCCGGTAAATTGAACGTGATCTTTTTGCCCGTACCGCTTTTCGACTTTGGCGACGTCGGCGGTGGCTCTTGAATGGTCACGCGACGCTGCGGTTGCGGGCTAGATGCGGCCTTCAATTCGGCGAGATAGGGCGGGGCGGCGTAATGGCTCGTACCTTGCTTCATGGCACTCCTTCTGACCGTGTCCATGTTCGGATTGGGCCTTATCGGATTCGGTACGGTATTGTGGCCGCTCTGGTGGCAACCGTAGATCGACTCGGGTTTAATAGAATTTTGTCTCGTCAGGCTTTGCGTGCCGACGTGTTGTTGCGCTTGAGAACCGTAAGCCGGGGGTGGTACGAAGGGCGGCGGGGACGCGAAACTCGGCGAACTCGGGGCGTAAGTCGGTGTGCTGGCGCTCGAGCCAGGATAGGAACTGTGCGGAGAATTCGACGAGTTGGTCGCGTTGTTGTTGTTGTTGTTGTTGCTGTTGTTGTTGTTGTTGTTGCTGTTGCTGTTGCTGTTGCTGTTGCTGCTGATGCTGCTGCTGCTACTGCTACTCCCGTAATTCTGATTGTTTTGAAGGGCGGAAGCATTCGGAGTCGCGATACTCGCGCTCGTATACGTCTGATTGGCGGTGCTGTTCGATGGCCTGGAAGCGACGTGCGTGGGCGTGCTGCTGCTGCTACTCTCGGGAGTCATCGAATTCGACGGACTCGACGTTTTCGGTCTAGCGCGGCGTATCGTCCCTGTCTCGCCGACCAGAGGACTCGGAGGCGGCGGTAACGAGGCGAGACTCAACGAGGAGCCGGTCAATTCGGGCGTGTCGCAAACTGGAAGTTCGCCTACCCCTGGCGGCGGCGGTAACGAGTCCAGAGAGAGATTCGAACGAAACATTTCCGGTGGCGGCGGTGGTAAAGGCTCGCTGTCCGATTCCCCTTCCTCGGCGACTCCTCTCGAGGGCGACGGTGGAGGTGGCAGGGACGTGATAGAATCCATCTACGACGAGAGAGGAGGAGTTAGAGCTTATCGACCTGTTCCGAGTTACGACAAAGATCCCCCGTCCCCGTCCCACTGCCCCCGTTCTCGTTTTACTCACCATACACGGTTGTATAGGACTGGTCGGCGTCTTGGACTCTTGACTCTCCGTTCTCCCGTATCCCATGGGGCTCGCTCTCTCCCTCACCGGCGTTCCAGGTGGTACAGGACTGACCGGAGTAGCGTTGCCGGATCTATGATGTCTTTTCAGGGTGCCCGATCCGTCCGAATCGGTGCCGCTTCTTCTACGACTGTGTCTTCTGGTTAATGTACCCGAACCGGAGCTGGTAGGACTCGGGCAAGAATCCGGCTCGTCGCGCACCGTCTCGCCAACTTCCTTCAATTGCCTCGTGATCGATGTTAACGGGAGCTTCGGGTTCATGGAAGGTTTTCGCTTTATCGTTCCGGTTGGAAATTCTCCACACTCGAAAGCCACCTGGAAGAAAAGAGATATACGCGATCGTATATGTAATTTTTCGTCCGGGAGATTCGCCAAAGAAAAGAAGAGAAAATGAGAGAGAAGGAACGACGAGTCGGTACCTCGCAACTACTCGGTGCACCATCGGACAAACATCCGCTGGAACTCGAGCTGCTGGCTCTGCTGAGCCTTCCGTCGTTGTTATAGCTTTGTCGCTGTTCCGAATTGTAACTCTGCCGTTGACCGTCGTATTGCCTCGTCGTTGCTTGGGTCTCGTGCCTGGCATTTTCGATGAATTGCCGAGCGTTGTCGTTGGTCGTATTGTATTGGGTTTGATTAGGTGGTACGGCGATCGAACTGACCGAGCACGATCTCGCGTGGGCCAATAGATCGAGGTCCTCCTGCGCGAGCTCGTCCACCAACGTTCTGTAATTCTCCATTAGCTGTCTACCGTATTTGGCAACTCGAATGCCTACCATCCATCGCTCCAAAGACGCGTTGTCCTCAGCGCATAAAAACTTTATGTATTTCGTCGATTTCGGTTGCTGTAATCTCGGATGCTTTACGGCGAAACAAAAATCTGTCGGTGCTTTGTACTTTTTCTTCCAACCGACACCGTAATATACTTGGTTCACGTCGAACGTGGCTAAACACACGAGATCTCTGGCCGTACGTGCTTTCTCTTTCGGCCAGTAATAAAGTCCGGATGCTCGTAGTATGAAATGATATTTTTTCCAACCCTTCTTACTGTCGGATTTCAAGTACAACGGACCTTCGACCTGAAACGTGAAAATTCTCTGTTTAGAGATACGTTACCGGTTAGAGTACCGGAAAGAAATAAAGGATCGTCGGTTCGATCGATCCGCCCCAACGCTTACCTCGGGTACGCCAACGTTGCTGCTCGAGAAAAATTCCTCCAATAGGATGTTGCGCGAATGGTCGTCGTATTCGTTGCTACATCTATCCGTGGGACCCAAGAGGAATCTCTCGGGAGTAAGGAAGAGTTGAGTTTTGTCCGGCCTCTCGACGAAGAGCAACTTGTTCTTCGAATCTCTCGTCCATAGTAACAAGTTTTCGACCAATAACTCGTGATCCTCGTATACTCTTTCTGCGACGAGAACGACATTTCACCGTTATTTACCCGCTCGTTCGCGTGAAGAAGGAAAACAAAATCAAATCGTCGCTGCGTTAACTTAAAAGTTACCCATAAAAAGATCCGGCAAGTGTTCGACCACGGCCCATTTCGGATCCATTGGCACGTGATTCTTGTCAGCTAGAAGCCTCGATACGTGAGCTACGCTCATTCCTTCGTCTACGAGTAGACTTTTGCCGCTCCCATCCAACGTGAAAGCTTTGATAAAGAGCTTTTGAACGCTGGCCTCTCGCATCTTCTCCAACGCCAGCCGTATCTTTTCGGCCTTCGCTCTGCTCGCGGCATCTGTAAAATATTTCAACGTGAGTGTACTTTCGATCGTCTTTTCGCGTCGTATACGAGGACGCGAAGGAGGAACGCTTCGATATACCGACCCATAAGCTGATGCGGCTGTTGTTGAGGAGCCGTATTATGCATGGCGTTCTGTGGCGGCTTGTGTCCCGAGCCGCTGCTGCTCGCCGAACTCTCGCTGGACAGCATCGAAACCGTGTCCGAAAATGCGCTGTCGTTGTCGGGACTGTCCGTGCGTATGCCTTTGAAAATCGAATTTATCGTTTGTCAATAGCGATGATACAAGGGGACGACGAAGAGCACGAATTTATTATATAGATAGAACAACGTCCTCCTCCTCCTCCTCTCTTACCACCTTCATTTTTGCCGATATCCGTGTTATCGGTGGGGGCGGTGATCCTTCCGTTGTTAGGACGTCCTTGTCTTTGAGAATCTTGCGCCGGAGTGGCCGCGATATCGCCGTCGCAACGCCGCTCCAAAGCGCACAGTTCGCCGAGAATTGCATCCAGGTCGACATCTTGCGAATCTAAACGAACGAAATATGAATTTTTTAATCCACGGATGAAAAGTTTGAAAACTTTTGACGCTGGCTATATAGTAGCCCTCTCGAGGAAATACATACGACGGGGGGGAAAAAAAAATACGCGTGGTACGCACGAAAGTGCGCATTTAAAGGCTCCGCGATAGGATATCTCAATGAAGTATCGGATATCCTGATCACATGGAAGCTCGTTCTCAATCGGTCGGTAATGCTCCTCCGTAACCGAGATAATGAGAGTGGAAAGACGTGGCGCGACTGCGCAGGGCACGCTCGCGGCCGAGAAGAGAAATGTCTCTTCTCCCGACACGAGGCAATAATATCGTCGTTAAAGGTGTATTCGTATCTCTCGTAATAATCTCATATAAAATGATATAATGTAAAATTGGAGCGCGTCGATAAATCGATTTCTCGACGGAACGTCCATCGATACGAAATCTGACACGTATCGCGAGGAACGTTTACAAACGGAAATATGGACGGGCGCGCATTTCGTAAATAGACCGAGTTTACGCGATATATAAACACGACCGCGATAATATCTCGAATCGGTATCGTTGATAAATAATCGCTTCCGATCGTAGGGGATATAATTAAGATATCCGTCCGTCTCGAAAGAAGTCGTGTTTATATATATATATATATATATCATTTTCCGCGATACGGAATACGATTACAATAGAGAGCGATAGTTGGCTCGTCGATCAATCACGAGCGATATCGTTGGATAAAATTACGAAGGGAAAGCGTAGGATGGAGAGAAGAATCGTCGTTCGAGCGATCCGCTACGAAAGCTCGAGAGGAACGCCCGAGCAAAAAGCGGACGGATCTAGGATCGGTGGGCGTTCCAATGACATAGAATCGAGTTAATGAAGGATGGAGACGGTAAGAGGATCGGTGACGACTCTCGCTGCTCGAGAGTCGACTTATGGACGATCCCTACGAAGAAACCAGTACATTTGCACTAATTGCCGAGCATTTCTATGTTCGTCGTCTTTGGCATTCGGGCGAACGAACGAGGACGATTGCTCGTTCCAGCGTGAAACGAGGACTCCCACAACGCGCCGCGGCTCGCGCTCTCCTTGCTAATCGGCCTATAGAAGAGAACGAAAATAAGAGAGTCAGAGGGATAACGATTACCTACAGAAATTCTGCTTTAACTCGTCGACTTTACTGGCAGAGCCCACGACATCCATTTCTAATAATCGCACGTTCGCGAGATTAGCCAAGAATAATTCTCCTTACGATGTATCCAACGAACGGCATAATCGATTACCGTGCGCTCAGCCGACAGCTCTCGATAAACGCACAGAAAGGCAAAACGTGCGATTCGACGATTTTTACGAATCGTCATCTTCTCTTCTGATATACACCGAGGCCCCGAGCGAATCGCGGAAATGTGTGCAAATTGATTGATGAGCGTAAATGAGGAAGCATACGCGATGAGGAACGTTCCGGGAAGAAGCTAGTAGAAATTTGAAACATTTTATCATCGGGTTGACGGACGATGTAAATCGAACTCGGACGTAAAAGAGATACGATTATTAAGTTATTTCCTATAACTAAGTGCAATTTTCCTGCTAAAACTTTCGGTTACGCGCGTACACCGAATCGAAATTATCGGAACTAAACTCTGGTCAAACTCGCCGGCGGTCCTAGTTGTGCCGTGTAGCGTAGTAATTATCGCGGATCGTTAATCGCACGTGATAACGCGAGGCCCGTAGAGTTCGTTAGTATAATTAACGAAATTAACACGTGCTCGAGGATGAAGCGCGAGCATCAACCTCGAACGGCAACGAGACATTGTACGTTCGGCAAACTTCTTCGACCGTGAATAGATCGTTTGTCCTAATAAGAGACGAAGTTTACCTCGTCGAAATTCGTTCGATCGATCGATCGATCGATCAACCACGTTGATGTACCACGCCTGGGAAGGAGTTTCCTATGGGAGACGACGAGACGGTGCTGCGATGCGCCTCCATGGAAAACAAAATTAAGCTCGTTTCGCATTCGAGAACTATGCGAGGGCGTTACACATTCCATCGAGTTCGAGAGACCGACCGACGGGGCACGCGTGTGGGTTTCGATGACGATGACGCTGCTGCACCGATCGCTTACTAAAAGTCGTTCTTTCCTTCTTCTGAAACGTTTTATGCATCCTCCTTCCGCTATCTACTCTCCGACGACGACGAGGACGACGACGACGAGGACGAGGACGAGGACGAGGACGAGGACGAGGACGAGGACGATCAAGGCAAAGTCTCCGCGCGTACCAGAGAGCTTGGATCATAAATTTAGACGATTTACTTTCTATTATACGGCAACCCATTCTACTTCGCGATAGAAAATATCGCGACGATGCGAGTTTCTAAAGGTGTCGTTCGTAATAAGAGATAAATTTCTTGGAGTAAGTTCGATCGGTCGACGTATTCTAGCGCGATTCCTTCGTCTCGTACGTAAACGACGTCGGAAAATATAATTTCTGTCACGTCGGCGATACTCGACTCCGTAAGATGACGATAGTCGCGTGGAATGTGACACGATATCTCGCTCGAAACGACGACGACGAAGAAGAAGAAGAAGAAAATTCCGTGAAAAAATGTAAAGGCGAATCGAAAGCATTTTTGTCGATGAAATTCGAACTCGTTGCGACGCAATAATAAATTCTTTTCGATCGAAAGAGAATGAATCGGCGGAAAGAAAAAATGTCGAGAGAGAATATGTCGTACGATCGGCTTCCGCATATCGTGCCTCTCTTTTTCTCTCTCTCTCTCTCTCTCGCCATCGTTCGTATTAAACGAGCGAGCTCGATCGACGTTACAAAGTTCGTAAGCTCGGTTCGCAGGGCCGTATCCTGCTTCGCCGAGTGAAAATAATTTAATATCCGGGTGCACGGTGATCTTCGCTGCGCGTTAACGTTCAATAATATATACGATCGAAAGTACGATTCCCGTGCAAGTAGATATCTCGAAGTCGACGTACGAATAATAGGACGCGTTCCGTTGGATGTATTATGAATGAAATGGAAACCGGAAGCGGAGTGGAACGCGATGGTCGTTGCTCGCTCGTTGCACTTTCCACGTCGGTTCTGCGCGGCGATAACGTTAACGAGAAGACTCCTCTTTTGTTTTACCAATGTTACGTGTAAGCCTGCGCGCGCGCGCGCGCGCGAGAGAGAGAGAAAGAGAGAGAAGAAAACGATAGAAGATCGTCGAGCGGTTACCGTTAAGAAAACGTTAACGCTGCCAAGGGGAACGCGCGTCGTCGTCATCGTTTTTGCCTGAAACCATTCGAAAGTACCGAGGATGACGTCGACGATACGACGAGTCGCTTCGTAAAAAGTTCTCCTTCGTATTCCGTACGAGGATGCTTGGCTTTCTTGACACAAAAGCGACTCGCGGGGCACGCGTGAGTCACGGATTCGAAACGGTAGAGAAATAAATATCCTTACGGCTCGCGCCCGCAACTATCGCGTCCGCATCTAGCTCTGGCGTGTATCGTCGTGCCAGAGAAACCGATCGAAATTCGAAAAGATATAATGCCCGGGCGCGTTTCCACGGACCCCCTTTTCCGTCGACCATAGAGCCTCTTCGCGGAATGATATTCGTCGTCGTCGTCGTCGTCGTCGTCGTCGTCGCCGCTAATAATAAAACGAAGAGGCGGCTCTCTCTCGTCGACGGATTTTCAGTTACGCGGAAAATCTTAGATGTTGGAAGAACGAATCGGCAAACATTGTTTTCGACGAAGAGTACAAACTACGAGAACGTCTTTCCGAGAAAAGTTAAACGCGCCAAGTCGCGCGCCTTACGAATACGATGTGCGTTTTGTTTTTTCGACCGTTTCGCCGACGATTATCGATTTCGTTCCATTAAAAAAATAAACGAGATACCTTTAACGAATCGCTGCTCGATACGAAATATATATTAAACGCGATGGCGGATGTTGCGACCCAAAAAAAAAAAAAAAGAAGGTCCGTGCTGCTTCGAGAATTCGTGCCAGCCACGGGATATCTCCCACCCACCCCTCCCCCCCCCCCTCTTCCCCCGTCGTTTATCCGTCGAAACGCGAAATACTCCCGGATCTTTGTTGGATTGGGACGCTTTTTTATTACGCGTTACGACCGATAACACCATCCAAACAAGAGATTTGTGTATACGATCGAACTATCGTTCGTCATCGACTACGGAATTTGAAGGACACGCGGCGATACGCGATTATCGAGTCGTTATATTGTTACCTTTGACGGTAAGATAACCGAGTATGCTGTCGTTGCTACCAAAGTTCGTCAGTATTCTAGAATCGGACGAAATGGAAAGCGATCCTCTGAGATTATTTCCACCGTTGCTGCTGATCAACATCGCGAAACACTATCGATTCACCGAGGACGCGACACGACCATGAGACAAGACGGCGGCGATGTAGCGCGACAAATAATAAATCCAGCTACGCTTTTGTTTTTCCTTCTGCCATTTTGTATCCAAGCACGTGCGATAAACGACGAAACAAAAGGTAATAGAGCCACGGCAATTGTTCGTCCGGCGGGACGGCAAGCACTAGGAGGAGGGAAGGAACGACGATCGACGGTCGATAAAATATATCGAGGACCGAAAAAGAAAAATGATAAGGCGTTCGAAGAAAAGACAGAAGAAGGCTGTACACGTAGAGATACGCGCAGCGCGCGTGACAACGTTCGACTGAAGGCCTTAAGGTGAACACTCTCGCCTCCTGCCCCGAGTTTTCCACGCGGACGCGCCTTCGCGCTTGCGTGTTGGGGTACCGATTCTACAGCGTTCGTGTGAACGAACGCGCGCTGCCACACATGCTCGCCGTCCTTCTATCTTTCTTTCTCTCTTCCACGTACGCGAGCGAGTACACTCTTCGACCCGTACGATGCACACGCGAATAACACTTGTGCAAGCCCTGCCTGTTTATCATCAACCACCACCGGTATCGTATCTCTCCTCGGCCTGGATCGTTCGACCGATCAAATGTGACTTTCTGCAAATTACGCGAGCCCTTTATCAACGGAAAGACAAATATATGGTGCGTGTATATATATATATATATATGTATATCGAGCGCTGTATTAATCGCAGCTCTTTAACAGCGCGCATAACGATCGAAGAAAAGCTCCAACGTGTGAAACGCGTGGGCGCAGCTCGTTCCAGCGTCGTAATATTAGTGGCAGGCGACTCGACGGAGCAGAAAATTTGTATTGATTGAAGTGTGGGCGCCGGTGGCGATTCGACGAATTACGAAGGATGCCGGCCGGAGCGAGCGGGATACGCGTACCGAATAATTCGTTCGTTGTCCAAACGAATCGACCGGATAAATTGAACCAACGTAAAAATCCTAATAAATCGTTCGCTATGATCCGAGCTTTATGCGCGCTTTTCCGATCACACATTTTTCGTTTCGTTCTCCATTTGTTTTTGTTTTATTTTTCTTTGTTTACCGCGTGCCAGCGACCGACCGACCGACCGACCGACCGACCGACCGACCGACCGACCGACCGATCGGGAATGGATCGTTTGAAAATTTCTCCTGAAAAATGGACCGCGGAATTTGTTTTTTCTTTTTTTTTTTTTTCTCTCCAACATGCGTCAGACGATTTACAGAGAAATTTTGCAAACACGCGGCTATACCGTGGCAATGTCTGGCACGATATCTAAAATATCGTTTGAATGTTTTGACAAGGTATTAGAAAAATAATGCCGTATCGAGCTGGGAGTTCCAATTTCGAACAATAACGACGGAGACGTCTTTCTTCGGGAGGACGCTCGTAAGTTCGCCAACAAAGAACGCCGATACTTATCTCGAACGTCCTATCTACGTGACGAGAATCTTTGGATTCAAGGTCGAACATCGATAGATCGAAGAGAATCGTGAGAAAACAAAGATCGAGCATCGATGTCGTAACCGCGATCGGTCGTGCAAAACGTTGAATCTCTATTATTCGTCGATTTACGCGGACGTTCGACACTCGGTACCGACGAGTACGTCGAGGCGAGTTTCGATCGCCACCAAAGTTCGTTCACCCTCTCTCTCTCTCTCTCTCTCTCTCTCTCTTTCTCGCGATTATGCGAATGCGAATGCGAGCGCGTTACTTCGATAAGCCGGAATAACCCATATTAATCGAACCGGAGCCGTACGTTATCGGGCGAAGGCGCCCGCACGATTATTCCTTCTTTCGTCTATCTTTTTTTCCTAACATTTTCCCTCGCAGTGCGAATCTTTCCGATAACTACTTTATTATTGAGCTCGACGATGAGTCTCGATTCGCCTAACGTTTCGAACCGTCGTCCTTATCTTTTGTCTCGAACGTTTCTACAAAATAATTCGCTTCGCTAAATGACACGATCGATCGATCGATCGATCGGTCGATGCATTTGAAAGGACAGTTACGCGCATCGCTCTCCGACGAGAAAACGCGAATTCTAAAGGGGCCGATTTCGCAAGATATCCCCATCCTTCGTTTCCACCGTAATGCGATCGAACGTCGTCCCCGTTGCGATCAACTCGATTATTTCCGAATCGAAGCGATCGAGTGTGCATATCGACCGCGAACGAGTTTCCATCGAGAAGAAAGAGAAGTAATAAACGATTCACGTCCGTGCGCGCGCGAGCGCGAGCGAGCGCCTTTTATCGGCAATCCTTCCAAGTCGGTTTGCTTCTGTCTCTCGCCATAAGCAAAAGAAGATCCTTGCGAGATCTCCAACGACCTCGCTATTTCTGAACGATCTTGCGACGTCTTTTTCTCTTCCTTTTTCGACGGTCAACCTTTTGCGTAGATTTGCATTTCGTACGATGCCATGAAATTATTATTCTCGTCACTCGAATAAGGCCTACGAGCCTTTAGACGAATGACTATGCAAAAGTCTGTCAAATTTGTCTCTCTTGAAACGAGATTCGAGCTCTCGAGATCCGGAAATCGAGCGTAGAACTCGATTGTAGGCGAAGTCTCTTTCGAAAGAGTCGCGCGCGTTTGACTCGCGACGCGGAAACACCGTATTTATCGAGCCCACCCCGCGTTCGTTTACGTGAAAAGAGGCCTCGAGCGTATTAAGTGTGTTCGCGAGTAACGTTCGAGCGCAAATCAAACAATGCGAATCGGAATAATCGAACGCGTGCTACGCGCTGCCTCGAGTGCGCTCGACGCGAGTGTATCCCAAAGAAAACGAACCATTTTCCCCGAACGATTCGTTCGCGCTCTCGCGTTTTCCAACTTTCCGCCTCTATGCTTCCCTTTTGTTACCATTACTCGATGCCTTCTGAATAATATTTCGATAGAATCGACGGAACGAAAAAGGAAAAAAAAAAAAAAAAAAGAAACGATACCGCGCGAGACAATACGACTAAATCGTTTTGCATTACACGTCAAGGACGCAATACGGCAACGTTCGAATCGTTCCTCGCTAATTCCCTGCCGCAAACGAAACGCTGCCGGAACTAATTTTCAAAGCCTTTGTCTCTCTCTCTCTCTCTCTCTCTCTCTCTCTCGATCCGCAAATCGCGAACGCGATATGCACGCGCAAGATCGTGCGAGCCTCGCGCATATTTCAATATCGACGGTTCCTTTGGAAATTATTTAACGCGAATACGATTCACGGGGATTCGCCGTAGTAGATTTTAGCGGCGTTCCGTTTATCGTCTACCTTATCCGCGATTACGTATGCAATTGCAACAGGTGCAAAGCGTCGTAAAGTACGAGTTCATCGTGAAACGTATTTCTCGGTAGCGAGAGAACATTGAACCGCTTTCGTTCGTTGGCACTTTGCTTCGCACAGACGCATCATAACGTTAAGATTTTTTATTTTTCCAACGCGCAAGACGCGTCGGTCGAAACGCCGACAAAGCTGTCCGCGCGTTCGTCTGCCTTCCCGGGAAACGGTTTTTCTCTCTTTTTTTTCGACTTCCACTCTCGCTAACGATAATTCCCGGGGTCGCGCATGCCTAATTGGCATGCTTTTTAGCTCGTGCGAGGCAAACGACGATGACAATGGAAGAGGTGGACACTCGTAGCCAAGCGATATATGTCGCAATTACCGGGGCAATTCACCGACACTGCCTTCTGTCCCGAACGGATTTTTCGTTACGTCGATACCAATCGTATGATACGTCGCTTCGTCGGAGGATGATGCATCGATAAAGCGCGTACGTGCTAATAATTCCTGATGCTACGCGATCTCGACGGTAGATAAACTTGTAATCGCTTCATTCTTTTCCCGTCAGCGCTGCAACGAATATTTGATAAAGATCCGGCCGAATTATAATATCGGTTTCTCTTATCCAACCATTCCGCTCGATCGTCGATTAAAACCGATCCTCGTAGCGATTTATCGAGACGAAAGGGCGTCGTTAAAAGTTATCGTTCCGCGTGTAGTTGCCCTTTAAATTACGCTCGGACACGTGTTAAAGGTGAAAACGAAAGGGAGAAGGTCGATTCGGAATCGCGTGAACGCGCTACCCTCGGTTTGTTTAATCAACTAATGAACCCCGCCCACGGTCACGAACGTAGAGACACTTTTATTCGACTCGTAGTCGCGCACGGATGCATTCGCGCAACGAGATCGCGTGCGCACGCGATCAAAGCGATTTAGAAAAAGCGTGCCACGGATGTGCGGAAAAATCGAGAAAACGGGACTTGGAATTCCGAGGTTAAATTTCATTCGGTGGGTACGGCCTTTTCGGAAAGGCGAAAGAAAAAAGAAAAAATAACATAAAATAAGTTGAAAGGGTGAGAAATACGAGAGACGATTAAAGGTACTCTACCTGCAATTAGGTTAAATGGCGAAAGGTAATTTTACTTAAAGTCTCGACGCGAGGTGCCGGCGTAAAAAGCGTTTCTCGAGGTATGAGCGTTATTCGCGTTTGCACCTCGCATCAAAACGCGTCGCTTAATGACGACTGTGAGAACACAACGACGAACGGTTTAGAGCTGTCGTAAGCGTACGCTAATCTCGCGTAATCGCTTTCGCGAGCGGTGCCCGAGGCGAGTTTCTCTCCGTGGTGGCTGGTTCGTTCGCGCGTTCATTGCCGGACCATAACACGCTCGACTTACAGTGCGAATTGTAAATTTCTATCTTTGCGTGGTATTCGAGTCTCGCGATAGCCGACAAACGTGCCGATTTATTATTACGGGCCGCGTCTGCGACGAATCTTTCCTTTTTTCGCCGATCTCTCGAATAGTTTTCTTTGTGGATCTTGCGACGGCGATCCCCCGGCAACTCGACCGAGTTAATCGTCCGTTCGGCGTTCTCCGGATAATCCTAGAAAATCAGAAATTAGTCTTTCCGATCTCGAGAGAGATGCCGATGATATCCCTTCGGGCCAGAGCTGAAGGAAACGCGTCGAGGAAGAACGGTACAAGTTGGCAGCGCAATGTTTAAGAATGGTATACCCGGGTGAAAAAGGCTTAGAAGAGGATTATCCGAGGAAAGGCAGAAGATCGAAAAGAAGTCGACGATGCGATTCGCCGGGAGACGTTGAAATCTAATACGACGACCGGTTGCGCTTCGTATCAAGAGGAAGAGGATGACGGAGAGAAAGAGCTCCCAGCTATTTCTATCTCGATCTTACTCGCAACGGGCTGTCGGTCGTGCTGTCGCGTGAGAAGAAATGATTTCTCGAAGAGAATAAATTAGCGAGCCATAAAAGGAAGAAAAGGTGACGAAGACGCGGAGAGCCGACGAGCCGAGGAAAACGAGATGAGAAAGTTCGTGGAAGATGGAAAGAACGAACGACGAGTGGTAGCACTTTCGTTCGATTTACAAAGTGGCTCGCGCTTCTCGGGGTGGGGGAAAAGAAAAAAAAAAAACAAAAAAAGAAAGGTACGAAGGAAGAGCAAAGGTGCTCGAATGAAGGAATAGTATCTTACGTTAGTGTGGGGGCGGGGGGGGGGGAGGGACAAAGGTTATTTTCCTTTTAGGTTGAATTTCTATCGGAAACGAATTTTTTCCTCTTTAATTTAGCGCTTTAACGAGCACGCGCAGTGTAAAAAATACGGGTCTACCTCCGTCGAGTCGCGATCAAGATGACTCTTTAATTAATGACACGACGCGACGGATGCATAAGTATTCCAAGGCTTCTCATAAATCATTTGTCGTTACGAGACGAGACGACGTGCTCTCTTTGTCCGAGAGAAAAGAAAGAGCGAGGGAGGGAGGGCGAGGAGGTTGGCAGGCGATTTATTTATGCCAGAGCTCGGTATCGAGACGATTCGTTCGACGTTGATCCACTTAACGGCGCGCGATCGTAAACATCGCCTCTCGAATGGAAAGAAAAAGGATCGTCGAAAAACTCCCAACGTTCGTGGAATTCGAAGACGCCTGAAAATTAGAGTTTCCATTGTTATTAACTGTCTCGATGGAAACGGGAAACCCTCCTATCCGTGTCGCGTATCTCTCTAGGAGCGGAGTATCATCACGAGCGACGTCCACCAGCATCCCCGACGACGTTAGATTCAGAGCGCTTCGGATTCTCTCGCCGTTCCGGAATCCGACGTCGTTCGATACGTCGACGGAATACTCGGCTAGAATTTACGACCGCTCGTTCGATCGTTCCAATTCGAGGGGGAAATCGGACGCGTTTGCTCTTAAATTAAATAGCCGTCATTACGGCGACGTCGAGTGTGTTACGCCGCGTGTCGGAGATAAAATATCAAAGATCCATTAATTGATTTCGCTCGAACGGGAAGGTACGGTGCGACGTAAAGGAGAAAACCCATACGAAAAATGTGGGAGAATCGCGATACGATAAAATCGACATTTAGTTGGATCGATATTTAGTCGCACGCGCCGTTCTAAATAGCCTCGAATCGACCGAATGTCCGTTCACGCGCGATAAGACGATCGTAAAGTACTCCGTTGGTATCTACCGTGTTCTCGCTCGAGAAGCATGCTTTCGCCGCGATTTAAACGGTCTCGATCGACGACGAGCGACATCGGCCGAGTCGCCCACCTGCTCGCCGCGAACGATCGTAAAAGTCTCTTTTAAAAGCGCGAAAAAAATGTTCGATCGCGTGGGAATCTTCCTCGAAGAAAAAAGAAAGGGGAGAAAAGTCGTACGATCTTCGCCGATAGAAAACGACCGATTGAAATTGTTTACGAATAAGTTAAGTAAGAACGGTTTCTGAAAAATATTCGAAAAGATCCGAGAGACGATCGATAGGAGTTGCGGGCGCGTCGAGTGGGCGCGTTCTCCTTTATTCCTTTCACTCGGGAAACTCCATCTGATATAATATCGGCGATCTTACGACTCACGCTGGGCGTGTAATGCGCACGCATAGATCCTATCTCGGCCGACTTCCACGAATTCGAGGGGTCTGCTTCTCTTTATCAGGGAATCGATAAAACGCGCGAAAATGCGCGAGCGGATAAAGATTTAAGAAGCGTTCAACGAAAGTACTCGTTGCGATAAAAGCTACGTTCGTTCGTTCGTTCGTTCGTTCCTCGATCTTAAAAGTGGTGGCGATCGCGGATGGAGGAGAAAAACGAGCGTTACTCATTTCAATGGATTTTTACGTGAGATCGCTCGAAACGTACTTTCGAGAAGGAACGTACTCTCTTTATAGTCCGACCAATCGATCGACCGAGGGCAAGTTCGAGCGACATTAATATCAACGGACGCTCTTCTCTGTCACTTTCACCTCGAATTACCGGTTAAAGGATGTAACGCGGTATAATCGCGAGCAAGCCTCCGTGAGTTACCGTAGATACCTCCGTTAAAAGTATCTCGGACGATGTATATATACGGTCTCGCATGCAAAAATGTCCGAACCGGTTAGCGAGCCCGTATAATAAAGCGTACCTTAGCGCGCGCAAAAGCTTCGCTCGAAAAAGCAAATTAATGGATCTCCGACGAATCGAACGAAATTTTTAACGACAAAAAACAATGCGTTATTTTATAGCCCGTTCGACCGAATAAAACGTCACGGTTATGGGGCGGGAGAAAAGATTGCGGGAGAGACGAGGAAGTAAAAGGGGAAAGGGATTTGCATATCTCTTAATTAAGACTCCTCGTATTTCGAGGAGAAACGCGTCTTTGTAAGTGCGCGAGCTTAAAACCGGCTTTCGGCGTTGTTAACGAGCGTAGGTTATCGTCGAGACGATCCTATTACGTTTTCGAGAGGAATCGAAGCGAAGTCGCGAAGGATCTCGACTTTGAAAATGAGTTGGCTAGGAAAACGCGTTTTCCATCGAGAGAGAGAGAGAGAGAGAGAAAACTCCCCGCGGTATCGTTTCGGTATATTACCGGGCATAAAAGCGCGCGCTCTCCGACTCGACGTTGCACTTTATCAGGAGGAGCGCGGGCTTTTATGTCGCTTTTAAAAGCTTTGCAAAAAAACACGAGCGTTCGATCGAAGCGGGACATTCTCTCTTTACGCGTCTCCTTTCAAGGCAGACCGATCAAAAGACCACGGGAAAAGCGATCGACTCCTTTTTCTCCGAAATAATCGAGGCGTTTCATTTCCATCGCTAATATCTCTTAGAAGCGAGCGAATTAAACGGTTTCGATGATTAACGAGCGTTCCTCGACGATTACGAGAAAAGCGAAAACTACGAGATCTCGTACGTAGTAGATCGAAGACCGGATCGGAGACTCGATCGAGACGCGGGATCTCCTTGGCTTTTCTGCATAGGGGATCGCAGTTTCGTACGAGCGAAGCGCCTTCTCCGAGGCGTCGGCGGTAAATGTTTTCCGGAATGCTCGAGAAAGAGGAGGAGGAGGAGGAGGAGGAGGAGGAGGACACGAAACAAGCTGTGGAATTCAACGTTACCTTATCTGAAGAATGCCCGGAGAGGAGCGAAATGGAGGAAGAGGAGATGGAGGTAAATAAGGAGATGCTGCGCATCGCTAAGGAATGGAAAAGAAGCGAGCGACGCAACGTGCCGGATTCGAGCGACTCTAGCGTAATAGCTTCGAAGCTATTTTAATACGCGCACGCGAGAGAGAAAGGAGGAGAAAGAGAGATGATTGATTAAATTTCTACGAGGAGCCGAGACGCCGCGAGCTCGTAATTGAAGGCACGTTTTATCTATCAGTCGCGATTCTTACGCTCCGCGAATCGGCGCCTCTCGGCGTCGATAACGGTCTCGTTTCGTGGAAACGTCTACGGATAACGAGAGGCTCTCGTCTCTCTCGCTCCGCGCCTCGAGTCTATGCACACGCCTTTGGAACGAATTTCGTTGTTCGATCGGAATAAAGGAAGGAAAGAAGAAAAAAAAAAAACAAAACGGAACGCGCCTTTGCAGATTCGATAAAAAATTAACGTAAAGAGGAAATCGGAATTATCTTATCGCAATTCTATTATCAAAGCGTTGAGGCATCGAAACATCGCGGAGCATAAATTTTTCCATGGTGAAGAGAACATACATATCGTTCTCCGATATTAAATTCAGACAGCCAGTTTATTCTGTTAGGCGATCGTTTCTTTCTCTCCTTCCATCGAGCTTCTCGATCGTTAGTCGGAACGAAGAGAAATAATAAGCACGCACGTCCCTTTTCTCTTTCTCGCTTCGAAGACAGAATAAATTCTCTATTACATGTGTATAACCATCCACGTATACGCTATATATGCAGCCGACCGAGAGCCACTTCTTCATCGTCGCGGCGAGAAACAATATATTATCGTATCGATTGTCCGCCCTCGAGCGAACTCGCGCGAATCGAGGGAACGAACGCCGAGCGTCGAAGCCGATCGCTATTATCCCTCTCGACCTTTCTCGCGCGCGCATTCTCGACGGAAGAGAGCGACGAAAAAAAAAAAAAGCAAAGAGAAGAAGAAGGGACAAAAAAGAGGAGGGAAAAGGGAAAGGAAAAACCTGGCTCGATGTGCGCGACTATTCGACTTGAGATTGGTAAGATGGGATATCGTTACTTCGAACGCGCGACGACAATATTATCGTTGTAATATTTAAAGTTAACACTTGAGTCGGCGGTTCGAAGACGAGATACGCTAAGATAAAGCTTTCGAAGGCTGATAGAAAGAAACTTACGCGCTGGACGAAAGCCCAAGGAGCTTGTTTTTGGTGCAGGCGGATTTGGGAAAAGAAAAACGATGTTGTTGTATCTCGGAGAGATAACGCGGAGAGCAAGAAAGACGGAGAGAGAGAGAGAGAGAGAGAGAGAGAGAGAGTCGTTCTAGTAGGCGAAAAGAAGACGAAAAAGGAAAGGAGGAAGGATCGACGAGAAAGAGCGGAGAAGAGAGAGAGAGAGAGAGAGAGAGCAAAGTACAAAAGGAGGGGTCATGAAACCGCAGGCCGTCGGCTATGGCAGAGATTATCGACTGCCGCAACGCTGCGGCAGGGAGTGGGCCGAACGAGGGGCAGAGAGGGACCAAGGGTGAAATGCGGTATCGTCGAGCATAAATCCGCAGATACGACGTGAAAGCCGACGCCGGGCATCGAGAAGGATTTTTGTCCGAGTCCCTCCTGCCGCTGTTACCGCCGTTTGCTGCCGTTCGAGCTTGTACTTTGAAAGATATTGGATAAAGTCCCGACTCGCTCGCCTTGAACTCGCTAATATTAAATGACACGGTGCTCGTTCCGTTCTTCTTATTCTCCTTTGGAAAAGTACGAGCAACTTTTGCGAATAACAACGGCTCGCGATTAGATCGTAGACACGGAAAAATGTGATAAACGTAGCGTAAAGATCTTATTCGATTACAACAAACACATGTACGTAGATACAAGGATCGTCCGCTCCGACAGCAAATCGTTCAACGTTCGAGTTTCGAACGGTCGTTACGTATACGAGTTTACCGATAACGCTGATTTATGGCAGCAAAACATCGTTATTGGGAACTAATATTGTAGAAAGAGCGTTGTCTAGAGTCTCTCCGCCCACGCAAACGCGTCTCGTGTTTTCAGCCTCGTAATTACGCAAAAATAGAAATATTAATATCGCCGTTTGCCTAACGTGTGTTTTACGCTTTGACGGAAATACTATTCGAATTGCGTCAACGTTTTTGCGCGTTCAAAAGAAACAACGATCAGTAATTAATATTTATAGACCGTGTATCCTGCATCGATCGCGTTCGTCTCATCGTTAATTATTCGAAGATCGCGAACGATCGCGATCGATGGAATTTCTAATTCGGTGATCATACGCTGAACGTGACATAGATTTCGTTTTCGTTCGTATATACGACTTTACGATCCATTTTCCTTTTACGGTGCTATCCTCGCGCGTTATCGAAGAAAGGATATATAAGTAGGAGGACAAGAAATCGTACAGACGTTCGATGGGGATCGATCGAGGCGATCGTAATGGCTCCCCCCCAACAGCTTCTCTTACCTTCGAGATTGGCCATGGAAAACCTGTAGCTGTCGATTCTCGGAGTATTGATGTCCGAGTTGAAGGGCCTGAGGGTTGCCGAGCTCACATTATCGAGACCCTGTAACAAAAAGGGCAAAATATTCTTAAAGTCTGTCCTCTTTTGATTCGTATTCCGAAAGGCGAGGATACGGAATCGACGCGATTGAGACGAGAAATAGGTGGGGGAATTCGATTGAAAATCGTAAGGTGAAAAGGGATTCGTAAGGTGGAAAAGTTCGATCGGCCGATCGGTAATCCTTTCTGGGGTAGTCTCTTTACGTTGGCGCATCTCGGCTGGAAAAGCGATTTGTAGGAGATCGTCGTCGATTGGCTCACCCAATTTCCGCCGGTCGCTCGAATAATTTCACGGCAAAAGGGGTGTTCCGTAGAGTTTGGAACTACGTGCAAGGGTGGACGCGTTCGTTCGAAGAATATTCGAAGGGATCGATCATCAAGTAGTTTCTATTTTCCGGCGCTACGTCGGACGAATATCGCCGGCAAGTTCGATAAGCGACTACGCGAAATGGAAGGAGATTACGGGGCAACATTTTGCGCGTAAATCTCTCGTGAAACCGAATTTCATGGGACATAGTCCAAAGGACTCTCCGGTCGGGAAATTCGTATGCGCGCGTGCTTGCGCGAGCGGTCGATGAATCCCTTCCGAAGATAGAGGTAAATCGAGACAAAGGAGCAAGGATTTACGCCTATTAAGATTCTAGAGGATACCGACGAGAGCGAGCCTCTCCGCGGGAGAGGGGGGGGGGGGGTGGGGGGGAGTACATATCTATCGTTTTACCGGGTGGCCAGCACGAAAGACACGTTTTCTACGGCGAAAAGAAATTTCTCCGTCGTTCGACGGACGTTCGAGGCTCGCGCAAAAGCCGTATATAGCCGGCGGACTTCCGCGTTTTGAGCCATTAGCTGTAAATAATGTGCGAGAGCCTGCTCTCCCGCGCTCGACCGTGTGTACACGGAGTGTGTTATACGGCGCGCTTAATCAACCAGGAGCGTCGTACACGCTGAACACACAATGCCTCGTACCTTCGAACACACGACAAAATGTTGACTCGGCGATGCTCTATCGAGTGCACGCGCCTATGTGTGCGCCTCTGTGCGCCTGTGCGCGCGCGCTCGAGAACCTTCTCTCGACTACTCAAACTATGCACGTACGCCTAACGTAATGTGGATAAAATTAAGATAATAGAGATCTTAAATGGAACGTGATAAATTCCTTGAGAAGATATTATTAGAAAGATATTAAATGTAAGAAGCGATAGCGAAAAATCGTGTAATTATTTACTCGGCTATGAGACTCTCGATCGTCGGACGAATTAAGAGTACAAACGATATTAGGGAACAAAGTTAATTGGCAAACTCGATCGATGCTCTTCCTTTCTACGAAGAACGTCAAAGATAGAAGCGAGCGCCCGCGTAGAAACTTCGTTAGCGATAAAAGCGACGAGCCGTACGTATACGCGAAAACACGCACGACCGACTCTCTCTCTCTCTCTCTCTCTCTCTCTCTCTCGTCGGAGATAGCCACCACGTCGCATCGTTGCGTTTTCGACGCGGTGCTGCTGCGTCTAATGCGACTCCTCGTTATATCTACGCAACGCGTAAAGCTCGCAACGTGGAAGGTTGACGAAGAGACAGAAACGGAGAGAGAGAGAGAGAGAGAGAGAGATAGGAACAGGACAATTAGGTCCCGTCGAATAAACAGTCTCTTCCTGTAACGCGAAACCCGTGGACGCAATTAAGCGCGTCTTGTGTTAACTTTTATCTTCCGTCGAGAATCGTTGGGCCGGTTGCGTCAGGATGAATGGAAATAGGGCACAGCGAGCGGACGATCGATTCCACGTTCGATAAAAATGACTAGGATGTTTTTCTCTTTTTTTTTTTTTTTTTTCTCGAGAACGGTCGTTCCTTTTAATCTTTCGTGGGAAAACAAATCTCTCGTCCGTAGGCAAGCGGCGCGAATGAAAAGAGCAGAGGCTCTCTCTCGTCCGTTCGTCGTGCCAATTTGCTCGTGCGAAGGGAAAAGAAAAAAAGGAAGAAAGATAAAGAGACGAGATTTACTCTCGACGGAGATTTTCCGTGAAACTACGACTCTCGAGACATTCGCGTTTTCTACGAGAAGAAGACGGGCCGAAAGAGAGGAACCTGAAACGAGCCTGGCGCCGGTTTATTTTCGGCGAGACCTTCGAACCTTTATTATTCTCGCGACCGTAAGACCGTCTTTCCGTTTAATTTGGCCACCGAAAGACGAGGAAGAAAGGGAACGAGTTCTCTCGGAAAAGTCCCTCTCTCACCTATCGATCCTATTCCGAGTAAAGACAACGGTATATCTATATTTTCTTTCCTTCGAGTCGATTTAGATCGGACCAGATATCCGAGGATATTAACAGAATTTTCAATGAGAATCCTAGAGAGAAAAACTAACGGCGACCGCGTAACGACTTTCGCGGAATAAAGAAATTAGCATAAATTCGTCGCAACTCCGGCGCGTAAAGCGTCTATCGCAAAAAGCGTGGAAGCGGCGGTTCGCGGTGCCGCGCGAATGGGCTTACGAGGAAAGGAGTGGGAGTGCGTGTGGAGAGCTTAACAGCGATATTTAAATGCCGTCAAGAGTAAGGGAAGGAGGAAAACAAGAGCCGGTGGGGAGCGCTTTACATACGATTTGCATTTAACATTCCGAGTCAGGAAGATGAATTTAACGTCAAGAGTCTCGACGGTACCTACACCTCGACTTCTTCCCTCCGTCCTTTATCGATCGTTTAGAGGACCTATTACCTTTCACCGATTATCCTTGCTTCCCAAACTCGAGACCAACTTTGATCGATCGTTGCAAGAAAAATATTCCCCCGCCGCCCCCCCCCCCCCTCTCTCTCTCTTGGTCGAACACGATAATATTCTTTTGGTACGTTCGACGTTAATCGTCGTCGAATCGTTGAACGGACGAAAAGAATTTTAAAAGATCGCGACGACTCTATCTCTTTGAACGTTTCACGCTTGAAATAGACGCGATTACTTTATTATGCGAACGCGTTTCATTTGCATTCGGTCAAACGTTCCGTGTAATATCAATCTATTCCTTGTATGATTATTTGCATAATAAATGAGTTGCCCGCGGAATATATCCTTTCTCGAAATTCAAATATGCGCCCGCGTGTTTTGTTCGCCCATCGGAGAGTAATACGTTCGAGGGTAATTCGTTTTACGGTACAAAAGTTGCCGCTCGTAAACATTCGATTCGTTTTGAATTTTCAAAGTCCCCGTATAAAGTTTTCGAGAACGACCCAAACTACCTAATGCATGCATAATTTCATTTGTCGTAGAAAATATTCGAGATCCCTGGCTCTATTCCTATTCGGTTCGCGCGCCTCCCGTCTTCTCTCTCTCTCTCTCTCTCTTTTATTTTTCCTTTCTATCTCTTTTCCTTGTCGTTTTTTTAAGAATGCATAATAACGCGCGAACGCGAGCTTGGCGAAATACGTAAGCGTACTCACGACGTCGTGCGCCTTGTGGCTTTTCCATCGGAACAGCCTGTCCATCTGGACACGCTGCGAAAACGCTCGTCGTACTTCCGCTATTCTCTAAGCGTACGAGCCATCATTTCCTTCTTCGTCTTTGCTTCGTCGTTTACCATCGATATTATCGGAGCACGAAGCTCGATCGGACGGAAAGTCACGTGGACGTTTTTCCGACGTTTCTCGCGTTCCTTCGACACGGACGGCCGACTTAGGAACCCTTTTAAAAGACATCTTCCTACTTGACTCGAAAGTAGTATCGACACTTGTCGCGACGAGCGAAGGAAAAAGATCGACCTTTGACTCGGGCGGCCGTCGTTGTAAACTCTTTACAGAGTTCGTCGATTATCCCGCGTTAACTATCGACGATAAGAACGTTTCTTTCCCTTTCTCGTATCATCCGAGATTCGTACGGATCGTTGGCACGCGCGGTGAAATCGCGATCGATTTTCTTCCAAACGATCGTTTCTCCTAACGAACCGGTTAGAACGAACGGAGGAAGGATCGAGGAGAGAGGACTCACGACCGTGTTATCGGATCCGTCGTAGTGGTACGAGTACTGGATGCTGATCCGCGAGGGGATTCAACGTGGAGTCGAGCGGCGTTCCGTCCCTCGCCCTCTCTCTCTCTCTCTCTCTCTCGGTTCCCTCCTTGCGACGTTCGTGTGCGCGCACACGTTCTCGGCCTCTCTCTTTTGCACGGGAGACCGCGTACTCGCCTCCTGTCGCGAGCGCGCATGTGCGTCTATCGATTCCGTCGACTCTCTCGCAGGAGCCAACGGCTTTTTTTCCTGCGCGAAGGAGATCCTCCTCTCTCGTCCTTTGATCGAGGATCTCTCAACGACGCCTTGTGAAATTGCGTTCTATCGCGGATAACGTCCAAACTTTTCCGTCAAAAGCGGAATATGCGCCTCTCCGACGCCCATGCTTTTTTCTTCCTAGGTTTGCTCAACGACGGAAAAATTTGTCCTGAAATATCCTCGCGGACGTTTCCAACTTTCCGACGGATTAATGGGAAAGGATATTC
>OU964986.1:3427534-3432534 GCA_918808275.2 Dolichovespula sylvestris | reverse complement strand
TCCAACCAGAAGCAAAAGGAGAGACTCTTTTTCTCATTCTCTCGTTCGCCCGGTGCTTTTTATCGGAGCATTCGTTGGCGAAGGTGCAGGAGCAGTTGCAGGAGTAACAGCAGTAGCAAGAGTAGTAGCAAGAGTAGCAGGAGTAGCAGTAGCAACAGCAGTAGCAGTAGCAGTAGTAGCAGCCCTTTCCGCCAGGAAACGTCGTGTCTACAAAGTTTCCCTCTCGAAGCCTCCAACGGTTTCTCTTCCTTTCTCTCTCTCTCACTCTCTCTCTCTTTCTCTTTCTCTTTCTCCGTTTCTCTCTCTCTCTCTCTTTCTCTCTCTTTCTATCTATCTCTTTTCCCGTAGAGTAGAGTACGCTGCTTCTCCTCACGCAGCCTTGGTCCTTTTCCTATCTCGGAGCTTTTGGCTCTCCCAAGCGTTTCCATGGATACGGCGCGAAGAGGTAGGAAAAGGGAGAGAGCGGGACATAGCGAGGAAGCGAGGAGTTACACGAGGAGAGGAGAGGAGAGGGTGGTGTGTAAGGGGTTGCTAGAAGGTAGTAGTAGTGATGGTGATGGTAGGTGAGTGGGTGGTTGGTTGGTTGGTACTGGTAGTAGTGGTGATGTTGGTGAGCTCGGGAGAATCGGGGAATGAAAGAGCGAGAGAGAAAGAGATATAGAGAGAGAAAGAGAAAGAGAGAGAGAGAGAGAGAGAGAGAGAGAGAGAGCGAAAGAGACACGAGGAAGCGAGCTAGCAAGGATATCCGAGCGGTGTGTACAAAGTTCGTCCTCCTCTCGGTGCTGTAGAAAGGAGAGTTCTCAGTTTAAATTCTATTGCGCGGACAATACGATCACGATAATGCTCGTTCGGCTTTGATTCATTGCTCGGTAAGTAGAATGGAATTGTTCGAAAAGAGAGAAGATGTTCCCATCGATTCGAGTTTTATACATTGAAACGGTCGGGGCTCGTTCGTTTCTTTCGTTCGTTTCTTTCTTTATATTTACATAGAATTTCATTTATACCATTAAACCCATCGGCCACCGTCGTTACGTCTCAACCCCCATACCCTACGCCCCGTGCGTGGGGATGTGATGATGTTTCTTCGGGGACAAATAAAGAAACAGAAAAACGAAAGAACGAAATAACAGAGAAGAGGGAACAAAAAAGAAGAGAGAGAGAGAGAAGGGAAGAAATTGAAATCGTTGTTACACGAGAGATATCGAGAGAATTTTAACGTCGATTGGAATTAAAACGACGCCATTTCGATTAACGAACACGGAAAGGTTGCGTTGAACGGGTACTACTTTTATCGATCGATCGTCGAGGAAAAAAAAAGTAAACAAGAAAAAGAAAAAGGAGTGGAAGGAGATAGAAAAAATGAAGAAGAAGAAGAAGAGGAAGAAGAGGAGGAAGAAGAAGATGAAAAAAAAAAAAGAAGAAGAAAGATATCCTTTCACCATGGTAAGTATCGTTTTACTCGAGCGTTGCGTATACGAGCCAATGACCTTTCCCGCAGTATCGTCGACCTATTTTCGTATCCCTTTTC
Organism: Dolichovespula sylvestris; assembly: GCA_918808275.2. Classification (NCBI taxonomy): domain Eukaryota; kingdom Metazoa; phylum Arthropoda; class Insecta; order Hymenoptera; family Vespidae; genus Dolichovespula; species Dolichovespula sylvestris. The sequence goes on along the minus strand of OU964986.1, from coordinate 3,431,006 downwards.
AGTGATCCGAGCGAAGAGAACAGGAATGAGAGAGCAAGAGAAAGGAAAAAAAAGAGAAAGAGAGAGAGAGAGAGAGAGGAGGGTTGAAATGTTGGCCTTCGCGGCAAAGCGTAACGAAAGAAGTCAATCGGGAGAGTGCTTTTTCTCTGAGAGAAGGGAGAGAGAAAGAGAAAGAGAAAGAGAAAGAGAGAAAATCACGGTGTGCTGGATGGCGCGTGCTACGTTCCCGTGGGCGAAAGGGAGAGTAGGCCAGGAAGGTCGAAAGGAGGAAGGAGGGCGGTTGGGAGGTAGGGAGGTAGGTAGAGAGGGAGAGGTAGAAACGAAAAGAGATAGTAAGGGAGACAGATAGAGAGTACGGCTCTAGGCCAGTGAATGGATGGACTTTGGAAGTATTTCCTAATGACTGAGCAAGCAACAGAGAGAGAGAGAGAGAGAGAGAGAGAGAGACAGACAGATGGAGAAAGAGAGAGATAGGAGTACGAGCTGGCAGCGTGGGGGTTAGTATTCTAAGGGTTACGATGGAGGAGTAAGAGGGATGAAAACGTCGGTCGATATGCCGACGTACTAATGACCCGTACGAAGTCGAGCCAACATAGACTGCTTCACCGGCTAGACACGACGGCACCATTTTCTCTCTCTCTCTCTCTCTCTCTCTCTCTCTCTCTCTCTGTCTGTGTCTCTCTATCTCTGTCTCACTCTACCTTTGTCTTTCTCTCTCTGTCTCTCTCTCTCTCGCTTACATTTACTCGCTATCGCGGTTTTCGCTCAATTATAAATTGAATTACTTGCCGGGCCGGTCAAAATGGCCACGGTTATGCGCCATAAAAGGGAAAGAGGAGGGATGAAACCGACCGGCCGAACGACAGGCCACTGTGGTCGATGTGCGTTGAAAGTGCACGGGGTGACGGCGAGGTGAAAGAGGTGGCTTGGAGGTATCGGAGGGAGGAGGGAGGAGGTGGAGAGGTGGCTTTGGGAGGTTGGTTTGGAAGAGAGCAGGAATCACCAACATAAAGGGCGGTCCTTCACCCCTCTTTATATCCACTAACTGCATACCGGTCGGCGACTTTGGTAATACGATACTTTACCCTAATAATTTTTTCCTCTCTCTCTCTCTTTTTTCTGTATTTTTTTTCTTTTTTTTTATACACGTGTAATTCGAAAGCGTCTAAACGAAATATCTTCTAATTTTCAAAACGATGTTTCACGTTGCTTCGTATGGGGTTTTTCTTGATGATACCGATCTATCGAAAAATGTTAAACGAATGCTTCATCGAAAAGTTTTTTTTTCAGGGTCGGAGAGATAGAGGGAACGTTATCATAAATATAGAAAGATTTCGTCTGCTTCGTTTGATGAATCCTCTTCTTTTTTCTAATTCTCCTTTCTTCTTTTTCTTTTTATGATAATCTACACCTATGTGCATATGTGCATATATATATATATATATATATATATATATATATATATATATAAACGGGCTCGGTATCATATCGGACATGTTATAATATCTCTTCGTCTGTATAACACCGACTCTCACCGTTCTCTCTCGGGCACTATTATTATAACATATCTTGTTACTACCATTAATTAAATTTCACTTATTTATACTGTTAAACTTAACCACACATATTACTTTCGTATTTATTACCTCTCCATAACCTCGTGGTCATCATTTCTTATGACAACTATAATAACATCGAACGTTGTCGATTAAATCATTAAGCCGTGACTATCAATAACGATTATTAATCAACGTGGTCGTTCAAGTAACCTATCTATCGATCGTGAATCCAAGATAGCTCAAGACGTCGTACCTCGTAATTTCTCTCGTTCTAACCATCCTCGTCCTCGTCCTCGTCCTCGTCTTCGTCTTCGTCGTCGTCGTCTTCTCCTCTTAGTTCTATGTCATCCCCCATCGGATAGGAAACGCGGGGGTGCATTAGTAATTAGCGATGAATCGGTGCTCAGCCTACGGCGATGCTCGTTAACCGCTTTACGACGTACTTATCGGACCAGTCGTATACGTTGAAGGCGGTCAATATCCTTAGCTATTTACTAACCGTCGTTGCCGTTAAGGCGATTAGCTTCGGGCTCTTGGTCGCTTCTCTTGCTATCTCTGTCTCTCTCTCTCTCTCTCTCTCTCTCTCTCTCTCTCTCTCTATCTTTATCTCTATCTCCTATCCCTGTCTCTGGCTCTCTCATTTAAACACGCACACGCCGTGTTGTATGTTTATTCGGTATTCAATGATGCGTGCACAGGGACGAGAAAATACATGTGCGTACATGGGATATCTACGTACATAGAGATACGTCGTCATTAACCATTTACAGCTCGCGTTACTTGCTAAACATCGCTTTTTAAAAGGACGTTTCAACTTCCTAAACATGAATCGTTGATGGGTTGGAGGGGTTGGGGGGGTGGCACGTTTGTTAATCAAGCTCGTTTTAGATACGCGTCAAAACCATTACCCCCTCCTCACAATAACCATATCTCGAATTAATCAAGCTCGATTATATTTAGGATTCGACTTGGTACATACATACATGGATACATTTCGTAACGTACGTAGATCTCGAAATATTGATATTGAGAACCGTACGTCGTTTGTAATCTAATCCATATAATGCGCGTTTGCGTTGCTAAAAAAGAAAACGATCGAATGTCCGTGTCACGTTGTTTCGAAAAGTATCAGAAATCGTTACTCTCATATTCCTAGTTATGCTATTATATTTTCCTTTCGTTTCGTGCGTTATCTTTTTTCTTTTTTTCTTCCATTCTGTCTCTCTCCTTCTTGCTCGTGCATTTCCTCCCTTTTTCACGTTTATTTCTCTCGTCGCGATACGTGAGGGCGATGAGCCGTCTCTTTCTAACTCAAGGAAATGTGCACGACGACGTAGACGAGACTCGTATTTGCGTTACGTCAACGGAAGCATGGAAAGTAACGCCATTTCGTAATTTCCGGTAAAAAGAGGAAAGCCGACCTTCCAACGTCAGCTCGAATATGCTTTCTATCTGCCTCTTTTTTCTTTTTCTTCTTTACTCTTTTTTCTTCTTTTCTTCATTTTCTTTTTTCTTCCACTTCTTGCCCTTCGTTCCCTCTCTCTCTCTCTCTCTCTCTCTCTCTCTCTCTCCTTTCCCTGCCCATTAACTTTGTCTCGCGCCCTTCGCCCTTTGCCTCTCGGTCCTGCCTCCCTCCTCTTCCCCCTCCCGAACAGAGCCCCATCCTGAAATTTGCTTCGATCTTTTGAAAATATTAATAAGACGTTCGAGGGAATAAACTGGCGCTCTGTGAATTTGACGGAACGGATTTATTAATTCATCGTTGACGCGTTAATTTATTGTTTTTCTTCTTCTTGTTTTATCTTTTTTTCCCCTCCTTCTTTTTCTTTTCACATCAACGCCAAGAATTTTGTCAGAGCCCCGACGCTAAAGACGCGGCGGATACTCTCGTTAAATGTATCTCTTTATTTCTT
>OU964986.1:3352534-3425034 GCA_918808275.2 Dolichovespula sylvestris | reverse complement strand
AACTATTACGCTCTAATCTAATGTGAGGAGGAGGTGGAGGAGGAGGAGCAAAAAGAAAAAAGGAAGAAAATAGAAAGGAAAAGGAAAAAGAGAAGACCGATATAATTACGGTTAATTGAAAAGACCTGGTGGAGGAGGAGGAAGAGGAGGAGGAGGAGGAGGAAGAAAAAGAAAAAATATGGGTTTCATCTTCGTCGAAGTTGCAACAAGACGAATTGCAACGATGGTGGTCGTCGACGAAAACAAAAACCGAGATTATCGGACTATCTCGATGCGCGACTGAACGTTGTTGCATCCTTGGTCATTACGATCGACCACATTTTGTACATACATATGTATATATGCATGCAGATACACGACGTCAGTCGAGGGAATAACATGATAAATTGAATTTTATACAAACACACACACACACACACGCACGTACGTACGTATACATGCGTTGTACTATTTCTCGTTCGTTGTAAAATTATCTTATCGCAAGTATTGGATTGTGTTTCCGGAATGTTCATGTCGATTATCTGTTATCTTCAATGAAACATGAAATTAAAATAAATCGTTCAATTATCATTGAACAAAAAAAAAAAAAAGAAAGAAGACCATAAGGACTTGTTAGAATTTTTAATACACGTATGTACACATAACGCAGAACTAATACGATCTTTAAATATCATCGTCATACATTCTATTCGATGTGTCTTTATAAATAAAATAATAAAAAGAAAAGAAAAGGAAAAGGAAACGAAAGCGAAACGATATTTTTCGCGAACGATCCAATAATTTTTTTAATTCTACGATTAAAAAAAAAAAAAAAAGAAAAAAAAGAAATAAAGAAAGAAATGAAACAAACGAACAAAAATGGAAAAGCGTCGTATCTAACTTACTTTATTATATTTTTTGTTGTTGTTCTCTCTCTTTTCGATGTACCATTTTTACCATTTCATCGTAACGCATTATTTTAATCGGTTTAACTCATTTCTGTTATATATATATATATATATATATATATATATATATATATATATATTTATATTCAGGACGATTTCCTTTTGAGAATTAGTTACGGTAACGTGCAATCGTATAAAGGTGATGGGACCTTTGTTGCATGGATTTCAGATACGGGTGGTGGGGATTAATAAATATTACATGGTAATGCTTGGTACTACCCTTTATCCACGCTCGTCCATCAAGCCGTTTACGACTTCTAAACGCCGTTAGTACTCGCGATCGTGTTTCGAGTCGTAAAAGTCGCTACGGCAACGCGTCTCGCTCCCGCTTCCAATCTCTCTCTCTCTCTCTCTCTCTCCTTCTCTCTTTCTCTTTCCCACACACATGCACACTTTAATCGGAGAATGGAATTCCTTCCTGCTGCTCTCTCGAGCCGTGGAAATCTCAAACGGGTTCGTGCCTCGCTTAGAAGTATACTTAACGTACGTTTAACGTTTGATAAATATTTTAGTTCGGAAAAGCGACAAAATGGAGTAACAGTTACGGATAATGCGATCCGAATATCTGTCTTTCGATACATTCTAAAAACGTGATCTTTATTTGGCAAGAAATTATATTATACGTTATAGTATTACTATATTAGTAAAGCAAAGTGTAGTAAAGAAAGAAAGAGGGAAAAAAAAAAGAAAAATCGTCGAGATGATTCCACTGCACGAATATTACGAAATACAGGAAGACTTCGTTGTCTTCCGGTAAACATGAAGTAGAAAGATGAAGAAATTGAAGAAGAAGAAGAAGAAGAAGAAGGAGGAGGAACAGGGAAAGAGCTCTGATATCGATTTCTTTAGGGTGAATACGACTCTGCGTTACAAGAGTTGCGCGCGAGTGTATACGTGCGTGCGTGGATGCGTATAAAAAGTTTCGTATATTAGTGTACATATTTTCGTTGTCGTCATCATAATCATCATCATGATCATCATCATCATCATCATCATCATAATCATAATCGTCATCATCGTCGTCGTCGTCGTCGTCGTCGTCTTGTCGTCATCTTTTCGTATTTTAACACAGTAGTCAGGAAGTTGTATATATATATATATATATTTATACGTATGTATGTACGTACGTACGTACGTATGTACCTATACATGCTGAGACGATCTCGAGCGGATTTAAAAACAGCGAATGTGAAGTGGCAGTAGGAAAACAAACTTCGTGCTAGATAATAAACTCGCGAAACGATCGAGAAAACTAGGTTACGGAACGAGGAATTTAAGTGGGAAATATGCTTCCGCTCTTATATCGCATAAGTTCGCATTAATACGCAATTATTCAATCGGTATTTAAATCGTAGGAATGCAATTTCCTATTCTTCTACTTCTTCTTCTTCTTCTTCTTCTTCTTCTTCTTTTTCTTCTACTACTTCTTCTTCCTTTTCTGTTTTTTCTTCTTTTCATTTTAATTTTTTTCTTTTCCACTTCTTTACATTTCTCTCCTTTCGTCATCGAAAATCCGATTTTTATTAATAGAGAATTCTAATTGCATAAATCCTTCACTCCTCCTACTCCTCATCCTTCTCCTCCTCCTCCTCCTCAGTGGTTTAATTAATAAATTTGCACGTTTCATGCAAATAAATAAACATTACGCGATCGTTTCAACGTCATACGAGTTTTAACCTGCCTTGCGAAGGTGTTAACCGCTTATGCATATCGTAAGTAGATATAAATATATTCGGAAAAGAGGATGTATGAAAGAGAAAAAGAAAAAGAGAAAAGCTAGAAGAGATTCGCGTATCTCGTAATAGAGAAGGAAACGCGATACTTTGCGAAAAGTGGACGCACGAATACGAGGACGAGGAGGAGGAGGAAGAGGAGAAAGAGGAGGAGAAGGTGGTTGGTCGACGTTGAGTAAAAAGGTCGCTATGTTTCTCTCTCTCTCTCTCTCTCTCTCTCTCTCTCTCTCCTCGCAGCCCTTCGAATGGCTCTGTGTAATTTTCTTCGTCCATTGGTATTCTTCTTCGACGTTTCGAGAAAGGGAACAAAAACGATCGTCGAGTTTCTTCTTCCTGCAACACCATAGATGACATAGAACGACATAGGAGGAATTATGGGAAATACGGGAATTCGTTTAAACGGATCATTAAATTCGACTTTTCTTTTTTTTTCGTTGTTCTTCCATTTCATTCGTTTGTGCGTTCGATCGGCGACGTTTTACGAACGGAATTTTTTTATAAACGACGTTTTCACGCAACCCAGCCTGCCTGTCCACCACCCACCGGATCTCCATGGTCCCCCTCTCGTGCGAATGAAAAGGAACATTCTTTTTTCACGACTCTCTCGATCGTTCACGTTCGTAGAAAGCTTCTGATGTCAAAAAAAAAAAAAAAAAAAAAAAATAAAAAAATAAAAAATTGGAATCGATGTTATTTCGTTAACCGCGAAAAAGTTTACTCGTATTAACGCTCTCACCTAACGTTTTACGAAACGTACAAATTCATGACTCACGTGTGCACAAATTGTCATTGTAAATAACGGCTAGGCACATTTATGAGTCGCGTAAATCACCGGTGTTGGCCAATTATAGGATTAATATTTATAGCGATACACGCGCACGCACACACGCACGCACGCACGCACGCACACACACACACACACACAGGTGCACACATATTCCGTTTCACGGTTATACGCGTGGGAGACATTTTTGGATCAACGCTGAAAAATTGCTAGAATTTCGACAAGGGGTATTACAAAAAGATTGCCGTAGTTCCGTTCGGTTGGCACGTATCGTTTTTGGTTATGGAGACCAATGCTGATCGTTACGTTTCTATACGTTTCTTCGTACAATTATTTTTAATAATAATAATAACAATAATCATAATAATAATAATAATAATAATAATAATAATAAACATATGTCGATAAAGTGTTAACGAAAATTTTTAAAACACATATATATATATATATATATATATATATATATAACGAGAAATAAAAAATATTTTGGTGAGAAGGAAAGTGGAGTGTTGGGGGGTGAAGAAATAGAAAAGAAAAGAAATGAAAAGGAAAGAAAAAGAAGAAGGGAAAAAGGAACGAAGACGAAAAAGTAGAGGAAGGAAAAATAGAGAGAAAACTTTATTAGCTTCCCAGGAATCTTATTATTCAAAGGAGATCTTCTAGAAATTATGGTGTACCATCTTGGCCGACCTTTTCAACCGGCCTCCATATTTTCGCGACGACCAATGGAGCCGAGCGAGAAAAGGATAAAGGAGAAAAATCGAAGGAACCACTCGCGATAACCACTGACCTAGGAAAACGCACGCGCATACTAGGACGTACTTGGAAAATCGGTTTTTTTGACTTTCTTACGTAATATCACGTTGATCGTTAGGAGAACGTTCATTTGGAGGTATCAAAGAGAAATATATATATATATATATATATATATATATATATATATATATATATATATAGAGAGAGAGAGAGAGAGAGAGAGAAAGAGACGAAGCAAAAATTCGTTTACAAGAACGATTATATACGGCTTGGTATTTAAGATTTTCATTTCATTTCATTCCTCTTTTCTCTTTCCTCTTTTTCTTTTTCATTTTAACCCTTTCTCCCTTCTGTAACATCGAAGACTTAAGCTTTTTGATTGTGTTATTAATATCGAAGGAAGAAAAAAGATTTTAACTGAAAGAAAAGAAAAGTAGAAAGGAAAGAAAATTCTCGGAAATTCTCATTAAAGAGAAAGAGAAAGAGAGAGAGAGAGAGAGAGAGAGTAAGAGAATTATTGACTATCCATCTAGATACGAGTTTTATCATCCGAAGCGATTAGAACAACGTGAGGTATCATCTTCGAACAAATGAAAAAGGTCAATAACCCCTCTCTCCTCTTTCTACTCCTCCTCCTCCTCCTTCTCCGCCGCCCCCCTCACTCCCCTCTCTTCTTTCCCCTCTTTCTCGTGCAATTTCAGTGACAATGGATAAGTAGGTTGTAAATGAATAGCTCCGCTTCTACTCGGAGAAGCAGGAAACTGTTACTTAGGTCGTAGGAGCTATTAAGTTCGGTTCATTCGGCAAAGTCAGGATTTCTTCGTCGATGAAGCCGTCAGTGAGAACATCGTTTCAAAAAGAAAGAGAGAGAGAGAAAAAGAGAGAGAGAGAGAGAGAGAGAATGATTTTTTTTCTATATCGAATGGCACGTTAACTCTGCTTCCCTCTCTTTCTCTTAGTTCTCTCTTCGGAACATTTAATCTTCGATACGATCATATCGGCCATTGCGATCCTTTAACGAAAATCTTTTTCTCTCTGTTACAGGTAAGAGTCTCAAGGCAATTTTTCTTACGAACGAACGAACGAACGAACGAACACGACTTCCATCCTGGATGTGGATTAAAATGCGAGGGAGAAGCCGATCTCGTCTTTCGTATCGAAGGTATCGTCTCGAGAGCAAGGAGCCATTTCAACCTACCCACTCCTATTCCCCTACCATCCCTAACCTCACCCCTCAAACGTACGAGAGAGTGAGAGAGAGAGAGAGAGAGAGAGAGAGAGAGAGAGAGAGAGTGTGAGAGTGAGAGAGGTAACGTAGGCGAGGCAAATTTCCCGTCCAATTTCGCATCCACACAGCTGCCGGTGAAGTCTTAAATCAATTGCTGTCGAGGCGGAGGGGGTAGAGGTGGGAAAAGAGGAGTAAGGGTAGGTAGGACGACGATGGAACTGCAAAAGAGAGAGAGAAAGATAGAGGAGAAGAGAAGAGAAGAGAAGAGAGTCGGTCTAAGGTTGCACTCAACTCCATAATTAGTTGGGAACCCGAAGCCGACGAAGCTCTCGGATTTAATATCTTAACGCCCTCCTTAACGCGCCTCGAAATTTCGCCTCGTACTCCTATTGGCAAGTAAGGTTAGCGCGAGATTCTCTCTCTCTCTCTCTCTCTCTCTCTCTCTTTCTCTCTTTCTCTCTCTGTATGTGTCTGTCTATCTTTCTCTTTTTCTTTCTCTCTTTCGAGTGCTTTGCGAAAACTTGCTGTTCTCCTTTCATCTATCTCTCTTTCCTTTTCCTCTCCCTTCTCACTCCGTTCGTTCCTTTCTTCCTTCCTTTCTTCCTTCCTTCTCGTTTACATCTTTCTCTTCCATCTTAAACTTCCATACTTCCACTTTGAAACTGACGCATTTTCGAATACACCCGGTGGTTTTCGATTCGGCATTCTACCGGCTGTAGGTATCTAAACTGATGGATTAGGTATTCATCCTGGCCCTGTCTTGCACACAGTCTGTCGTTTCGTTCGAGTTTCACTCAATATTAAAACGTAATACATATATATATATATATATATATATATATATATATATATATGTCTGTGTGAATGGTACGTATGTACTTATTTCTCTTCTTCGCTTTCGCTCTCGTTTTCTCTTTCTCTTTCTCTCTCTCTCTCTCGCTTTTTTTTCTCTCCGTTGCTATTTGATTAGATAGAAAGAGATAAAGGGAGAAAGTAAGGAAGGTTATATAGATATACCGGTATTTTTGTTCGGACGATCTTCGTACGCGTCGAAGAAACTTTCATTTGGTCGTAAAAAAAATATAATTTATATATATATATATATATATATATATATATATATATATATATATATGTAAGTCAGTGAAACGTATGTTGTGAATCACGTAAAAAGAAAGGGAAAAAAAAAAGGAACGAGATTCCCCTTTTTAGCTTGGCCAATCGCGCGACCGGTTATTTACTCGATTCGTGACATTTCGAAAGAAAGAAAGAAAAAAAAAAATATTGCGTCGTCCTTTTCTCTTATTTATTTATTTTTTCTCTTTTCTCTCTCGATCTCCATCGAGTTTTATCGAGTTTTATATGCAATAACGTCTACCGTATATCGCGAGTTCGACTCGATCTAATTATTTAACGTTACGTTTGCTCGTTTCGCAGAAGGTCGTAACGAGGAGAAAAGGTCAGTCAGTCAGTCAGTCAGTCAGTCAGTCAGTCAGTTAGTCAGCCAGTCAGTCGTCGTTCTTGCAACGGCAACGTGCACGACCTGGATTTCATTTTTCCAAATCGACGCTCGTATAGGTTGGACGTTTATTGTTTCAAACGTTCCTTACCTAGGCTCAAGAAGTTTCGTAAATAATTGAAAAGATATCTCTCTTTCACCCTCTATATATATATATATATATATATATATATATATATCCTTTTCTCTCTTTTTCTCTTTTTCTGGCTGGAAAGTGTCTTGAAAAAGGTCAACGGTTCATAGATATATATATATATATATATATAGAGATAGAAAGAGAGACGTGTCGTATAAATAAGAAAATTCTACTGAAACGTTAACGAAAGGCACTTCTTCCGCTTTGCTCCCTCGTTTAACCATCCGGAGAGGATACGAAACGATTCATTTATTTGCCCTCCGCTTTATTTTTCCGTTCTCTTTCTCTTTCTATCTTTTGATGTCTCGAGAAAAATTTGCCATATGAATGAAAGAAAGAAAGCGTGAGAGGGCGTGGAGAAGGGCGGAGGGTCGGTGTGCGAAGCAAGGTTGTTCCACCCTCCTCCTCTTCCTCCTCCTCCTCCCTTAACTCTTACACCCCTCCCCCGTTTCGAGGGAAAACCAAACATTTTTTCAACGGAGGCCACTGGACGAAAGACATCTGCAAAAGCAGATGTTAGACTCTTTGACTTTGGCCAAACGATAGATCGAATCGTCTCCTCTCCAACACGCTAACAGATGGCACGTGTGCTCTTTTGTTATCTCTTTCTCTCTTTTTTTTTTCTCTTTTTCTGACACTCTATCTTTTCCCTCTCTCTCTCTCTCTCTCCCTCTCTCTCTCTTTCTCTTTTCCTTTTTTTTCTTTTCTCTTTCCGTATAATTTTCTGAACGACCCTAATCGTCCAAACAGGAAGGACCTACGTCAACGTTTGCGCCCTCGCTACGATCAAATTTATTTCTCTCTGATGGATCGAAAATTGTCCGAGGAGGGCGCGTGCGTCCAGTTTTGTTTTTTTTGTTTTTTTCTTTTCGAAACGAATTTAATCGTGAATATCTCGAAACGATTGTAGTCGTCGTCGAAATTGTTCTATCTAGTATATCGTAATAAAAATCATCTAAAACTTTTCAAACGAACTCGAGTGATAGTTTTACAAATGTTTTTACTGCGAAATAATATTTTTCTTTTCTCTTTCTTCTGTTTTTTTTTTTGGCTTTTCGCGTGCGCGTTTGTTCGGTAATATCATTTTATATGGGTGGATAATTATACCAGAGAAATTAATCAAATAAGCAATTTATTTTTCCTTTTATCAATTTAGCACTTTACGTAACAGCCGAATTTTTTTTTAATTTTTGCTTCTTTTTTTTTTATCGTAAAAGGCAAAACAATAAAAAGATAACGATTTTACGATCGTTATGTGCAACTCGGTGTTATAGTATTTTTTTATTATTTTCTTTATTTCATTTCGTTTCATTTTTTTTTTTTCCATATATGTATGAAATCAAATGATATTATTTTTCGTTCTTTACAAAGTTTGTTCATCCGATTAGACCGTATTTGTGCGTAGTATCGAGCTACCGTTTCGTTTTGTTAATTTTGTGGGAGAACGCGAGAGATGGAAATTAGTTGTCCTTCGTTGTCACTCATACGCGACGCCGGTTTTTCCATAAAAATCGAGCTGTCGAGCGTACGTGATGCACGAAAGCAACCGCGTTAATATTTACCCGCAGAATCCCTCTATGTTTTAGACGTAATCTCACCAGTTTTTGTCACATTCGCGGGATATTTTGTCGCATTGCGAGTTCGTTTTCATCGTTATCGTTCGGTTTCAAAACATAATGCAATGGAAATATCGAGAGTTACATACATAAATGCATATATAATTAGTTGAGATCAATTTCACTTGTTGAGCTGACCCGAATGAATACGATTAAAATTGTCCTGGGCCGTGTAAACGAATTTTATTTTACAGAACGAAATTACAACAACAAACAAAATTCCGTTCACTCTCGTAAACGATTTCAAACATAATTACAGCGGTCGAAAATGTTTTATTTTTCTTTTTTCTTTTTTACAAAATTATTTCTTTTTATAGAAACGCCTCGTTTATATATATATATATATTTTTTTTATTTTTTTATTTAGATGAATCAAAAGATCCATGAATGATCCAGGAAAAGTATAATCGTAACGCGTCTCGTAATTGAATGTTAAATACTTATTTTTTTTTTTTTTTTTTTTTTTTTAATAGAACGACGTAACTATTCATCAGAAACGCTCGATAAATACGTTCCTACGACATTTAACATCCATGACCTCGGTCTTCGAAGTTCACCGTAAGGGTTAATTACCGTGGGTTATGCATTAATATCGTACGATCGATGGCACAGTTATCCACTTTTGTGAGTTTAGGTCACGAAATCGGAGGAACGTTTCTATTACATTGTTACCACCTGGCGCATCGGTGACGTGCGAATTGTCATCGAAGATTATAAAAATAGTATGGATTAAGTGAGACGAGATAAGTTGGATCGGATCGTTCGTTCTATCGATCGAATCCTCGTTGGACAGGAATCGAGAGCGATTTATTCTATTTTAAACGAAAGGTTTCTCCGACAAAAGTTATTCCAAAAATAAATCTAACGTGTTTTAATCAACTTGACTTTTATCAGTTTCGTTAATAGATGTAATATTAAAACCGGCCTCCTGATGTATTCAACATCATTCGAGATATTCATGAGATTTTTTACACACTTTTGTCTTTTATATATATATATAAATATATATATAAAAGAAAGAAATCATATGATCTTAGAGAAACGCGCAGAACGAAAAATTTAAAATTCAACGTTTCGTTATTATTAATCCTACGGGTTACGGAAATGGTGTTTAACGTCGCTATTCCCAGTGATCATTTGAAAATATGGAGTGCGAGGAAGTCATCGAACATCATCACCGCTATTATTATCCCAGTAATTATCATAGTAATGAGCACCCAGAGATTTTAATTATCATAAATTTGCTTATGTAACGTGCCGAGATATTGGCGAACGAACGAAGCACAGATAAAGCGCAGATAAATGTTGCGAATTAATAAGATTGATTGATCGATCGATCGGCGATCTTGTCAGCGTTAATTAGAGCAAAGCCGTACGTGTCAATATATTTATGTATATATATATATTCCAAATTCTCGTCTTAATTATACACAATATCTCGTTTTAATATTTAAGAAAAGATCTTTGTTAGACGATGACGTTTCGGTAAAATTCCTTGAACAAAGACGAGACATCCCTTTTGTTATTTCAAAGGTTTATTCGTCGAAAATCGTCTTACAAAGATTCGTTAGCGGGGCCCAACCTACCAAACACCATCCACTCGTCGCCGATCCGGTTCGTCGTACATCAAGCAACCTATCTCATTAGGATCTAACACAATGGAACATCTGATACCGCGTGAAATAATACCGATCATTTGATCATCGGCATCCATAATAATAATAATAATAATAATAATAATAATAATAATCAATATCGGCTCAGCATAATTTACGCGATTAAAATAAAAATTCAAATGACGCTATGGCAGTGTATATGTTTAATGAAATATAATATAACCCTCTGCACCGTTAATATATTGAATCTTAACCAATTTCAAAGTTGGCTTGCTTTCATTTCATTTCATTCACGCTGATTTGACTCGAGCGTTTCTAATTATAAAGGGGGAATACGATGAACGCTCGGGGTAAGAACGAGTGAAACACGAGAGAGAAAGGCTACAGTGTATATATATATATATACATAGAAAGAGAGAGTGAGAGAGAGAGAGAGAGAGAGAGAGAGAGAGAGAGAGAGAGAGAGAGATAAAGGAAGGGAATAGAGTTGATGATGAGGGGGTTGGGAGGAAGGTACGTAGAGAAGCGAGTATCGTGTGACGGAAGCTTCGCGGGCTTTCACGTAGCACCTTCTTCGTCTCGATGAATGCTTATGCACTTCTTAGACTATGTGCGTGAAGTACTTACTACGTGAAACGAAGAAGATGTAGGAAGATTCGCGGAATATACCTAGGCAAGGAGAAGAGAGAGAGAGAGAGAGAGAGAGAGAGAGAGAGAGAGAGAGAGAGAGGAGAGGATGAGGGAGGAGAGAGAGCGAGATAGAACATAGTGCGAAGGTAGTATAACGAGGTCAGGTTGCCAACGTCATTGCCACGTTTTAGTCTTCGAAAGCCTTTTAGTCTTTGGTAAACGAGATCTTTTCGTCTTTCTAAAAATCTTCGAAGCGCGTCTCGTAAAAGAAAATGGATGGCGAAAACAGAAAGTTAATACTTTTAAAAGCCTCCCATTATTATTGTCGTTATTATTTTTATTTTTATTATTTTTATTATTGTCGTAGTCATATTGCGTCGTCACGAATATATTAGGTAACGTTGATGGCGTAAGCTTCAAACGTTTACAAAAAAGGATACGATGTGAATCGTTGTATTTTGTTAATTTTATTGGTTCTTATTTTTTGTCACACACACACACTCTCTCTCTCTCTCTCTTATTATCTTTTTTACTTAAATATAATCCACGAAAGCGAAATAGTAGAGACATTATAACGATATCGAGAGAATATCGATATTTACGATTAACGTCGCCCGTGTACGAAATTATATCAGTGCTCGAAATGATATCCGTAGAAATTGATCAGAGAGATGGTTGTGTGTTCGAAGCGAGATAGACGGACAGACAGACGGACGGACAGACAGACAGACAGACAGACAGACAGACAGATAGATAGATAGATAGATAGATAGATGGATAGATGGTTGGATACGTTTCGCAGGAGAGACGAAAATGCGGGGGTCGAACGGAGGAAGGATTCGTTCGATCGTTAAATATTTCGGTAGCGAGAGATGGAAGTGGCGAGTTCGCGGAGAGTTCCTATCCGATCGCGTCTGCGTTCTCTCCTGGGTATCCCGTCGGACGAAATCACCGGAGCGCATTGAACCCTCGACAATGGAACTATCGCGCGAGCGTTTGTTGATGCGCGCAACCCTTTCGTCGTGGCCTTTACGAATGCAGTAGCGCGCGTTGTTCGATGGCGGCCCGTGTACTTGCACGCGGTGCGTATGCTTTTCGCATGAGAACGCAATCGTGTTCGAGCGAGGAACCAAACCGGGAGAGAGAGAGAGAATGAGAGAGAGAGAGAGAGAGGGTGAGAGATTCGTTCGAACGGATGGTTGATCGATCGATACTCTACGGAATATCCTTTAATAATTACTGTTTAATACGAATTAATCAATGCGTTTCTTCTTCTAATTTATTTTTTATTTATTTATTTATTTATTTATTTTGTTTTGTTTTTTCAATGTTTTAATAATACTTAACTCATAAGTAATATCCTGCACATAGAAATCGGGAAAAGAATTACTAACAGATATATATTTCTTCAATCGAGATACAATTATTTTTTTTTCTTTCTTTTTCTAAACGACGATTGCTTAACTAAATCATTTTGAAGGAACATCTTTTGGATATGCGTTTAAAAATAAATCGGGCATCGTTTTGGTTTCGAAGATATTATATAATTTTTCTTCTCTCTTCCTTTTTTTCTTTTTTTTTTTTATATTTTCTTTCGGTAATAACCGACTCATAATGTTCATTTGTGAATTATTAAACGAGATATTTAGATGGACAAGGGAGTTTACATCGTTTTAATTCCTTTAATAACAATAACACCGTTCTTTGACATGAAATTATTCATGAGCGAGTATAACGAATTGGAATATTTAAGCATTCATTTCATACTTTATAACTTTTATTCCTGGATAGTTTTTTGTTTTTTTTTTTTTTTTTTTTAATGAACTCGAACATTTTTACAGAATTAACTCGCCTGTATTTTTATTATAACGAAGTACGCATTTGTTCGGACGTGTTTACACGTAACTTTTCCTCTTCTTTTCTTCTTTTTTTTTTTGTTTTTGTTTGCGAACGAAATATTAGCAACTCACATGTTTAATACGTCCAACATATACATTTGTCTCCTTCCTCTTTTTC
Source organism: Dolichovespula sylvestris (assembly GCA_918808275.2). Taxonomy (NCBI): domain Eukaryota; kingdom Metazoa; phylum Arthropoda; class Insecta; order Hymenoptera; family Vespidae; genus Dolichovespula; species Dolichovespula sylvestris. The sequence continues at coordinate 3,412,053 of OU964986.1, read as the reverse complement.
TTTTTTTTGGTTTTGTTGCTTATCTCCAACGTCAAATCGTGTGACGCATAAAGTAGCATGATTATTCCCATACATAAACATTTACCTCTTTCGGTGAACTAATAAATATTTATAAATTTTTATCTATATATACATAATGTATTTCATATGTGAATCATTGTTATAAAAGCGCGTATAGGCCTTATCAAAATAAGAGAGAGAAGGAAATATATTTAATATATTTTTTGGGGGAATATATATATATATATATATATCTTTTTTTTTGAGAAAAAAGAAATTTCTCTTGTGTTTGAGGACATATATATATATATATATATATATATATATATATGTGTGTGTGTATATATTCCCAAAAAGAATAACGATAACATCGATCGATGATTCTTCGAGTAAGCTCGCTCGTAAGGAATCGAGATAAAGTGTACATCGTTTGCCCTCAAAAAGAATTTCAACGAGAGCACAAGTGTCTACGTGCGTGTTTCAGTATGATAAATATTGGAACGAGGGAGAGGAGGAGATGAGAGGGTGTGCACTCGGATAAGTGCACAGTTGCAACATGGAACGTCGTTGAGGGGTGACAGAAAGAATCTCAAGGGGTTTTGATGGAGATAGCGGATGGTGTAGGTAAAGGTGCCTCTTTTGGACGAGAAGGATCATCTCGTGTGGTGTCAAGCTCGAGATCGAGTGTTGCTGCTGCTGCTGCTGCTGTTACTGCTACTACTGCTACTACTACTACTACTACTATTACTGTTGCTGTTGGGTGTAGCTGTAGTTGCTGTGGCACGTGGATCACGGAGAAGCAGTCTCCTCCTCGTACGCACACGGATGTCATTGTTGCTCACGAGTACTCTTTCTCTCTCTCGCTCTTTCTTTCTTACACGCGAGCAAAAGCGTAACCGAGCGATTACCTCGATAAATTTCATGAATGGGCCCGTAGGCAGTCATTGACTACACTTGTACCGTTGCGGTGTGAAAGAATGCAAAAAAAAAAGAGGTTTCTATGGAACCCTACGGCTCGCAGCACTCTCTTCCCCCACCTCTCTCGCTTTTTTTTTCTTCCTCTCTCTTACTCTCTCATTCTACTCTCTTTACCCCTCACGTTCTGGCCCTCCTCATGTCTCGTCGCAGCCTTCGCCAGAACATAATGCACTTAGCAGCTTGCCGCGTACCGTTTCGCGTTACGCCATTGTGAAGGGTCCTTGTCAAGTCTCCCTTGTCTTCCCCCCTCTCTCTACCTCTCTCTCTCTCTCTCTCTCTCTCTCTCTCTCTCTCTCTCTCACCCTACTCGTGCCTCGTTTCTCACCGAGGCACACTTCCCATTGTACCGAAGAAAGTCCCGTAAAGTGTGCCACGCAACCTGTACGACGTACGAGTGTCGTCGTCTCTTATCGTCCCCTTCTTCATTTTTTTTTCTTTTTCTTCTTTTACCTTTTTCCCCCCTCTCTCTGTTTTCTTTTCTTCTCCTCTTTTCTTTTCTCTTTTCATTTTCATCCACATATTTCTGTATCCATCCATCTATCTATCTATCTATCTATCTATCTATCTATCTATTCATCTGTCTATCTATATATGTATGTATGTATGTATGCGTGTTTTCAACCCTCGTATGATACACGTAGTACATACTTTACTTGCGTCAAACCAATGTATTTCTTTTCTTTTCTGTTCCTTTCTTTCTCTTTTTATCTTTATCTTTTCTTTTCTTTTCTTTTCTTTTCTTTCTCTTCTTGACGGAGGCTTCCGTTTAATCCTTTGACGTCAAAAACGGTTAGCCCTGATAAAATGATTGTTGATAAAATTCCATTTTAACGTTCGTAAAATAAAAACGTCGATCGTCGTTACGTTGAACGATTAAGGAACTCGCCGATGTTTATCGCTTCTTTGATTGATCACAACCGATCGAATGGTTGTTTTTATTTCAAAAGGGTGGTGGGACGAAAAGGGTGCTGATGGTTTGTGGGAGTGGGAGTGGACGGATGAGATACATAAGGACACGCGTGTCTCGCGTACATAGAGACCGAAAGAGACACACACAGGCTAACAAGATGTATACCTATGTATATACGAATATTATTCGAGTCTCTGATTGTATAACAGACGTAAGGTAAGATGAAAGCGTTCGTGTTTTTAATCGCATTTCTCGCAGTACGTTACTCTTGGAAATTTTTACCCTTTCCCGGCCGGTACTGCTCGCCTCTGTTAAAACGCGCATCGCCGGCGAGAGCACGACTGGCATGAAATTTTAATAAATGTCATGCTCTCGTAATTCTTCTTTTGGCGACCAGAAATGGGTCAACCGTGTGTAACGTCCGAGAGCGTCGCGCGTCAGTAAAATTACATGCAAGTTTAGAGCCAAGAGGGGACAGAGAAAGACAGAGAAAAAGATATATATATATATATAAAGAGATAGAAAAGGGGAACACGCTCCCTATCGTGCAAACGGCTTAACCCAACATCTTTTTACTCGAGTAAAATTGAGTGTGTACCTTCGTTCACAGCTGCGGATTACGAGATTTCTTTAAAAAAAAAAAAAAAAAAAAAAAGAAAAAAAAAGAAGGAGAGAGAAAAAGAAAGAAAAAAAAGGAAAAAGATAAACTTGAGATCCAATTATATCTGGTCCCTGGTATAACTTCAACGAATTAAGATCTTTTAAAAGTCCATCCGTCGGATATACGTATGTACTAGATGTATGTATGTACGCATATATGTTCGCATAGGTAATGTACGTACCTACATATCTAATAAAACATATTTATACGATATGTACGTATATATTTACGTTCGAGAACTTATTATTAGATTGATGAACGGGGTAGTTGTTGGGTGGGTTCTGTAGGATCGTATACGAGAGCGTACGGAAATTTTCCGAAAATTCGAGAATGGTGGAAAGAGAGTGGATATATGTATATCGTGATATATAGAATGCGATCGAATCGGATGACGGATATGACATCGCGATAGTTCAACTCGTATATTTGTGATTCGAGATAAGGGAACACACATAGCAGTTCGCTCACGTCGGGGCCATTGGTAATTCATGCTCTCGCAGGCGAGGAGTTGCGTTATAAGATTAATGAACAAATAGCCCTCCCTGTCGAGAGAGAGAGAGAGAGAGAGAGAGAGAGGTTGGTTTGGATGAGACGAAACCAAATATGGTGCTCTCGCCCTCGGGCCACATGAATGATGCAACGCGCGAGCATGGATTTACAATCGAGATGCATTACGCGACGTGCACAACGGGACACCGACTTTCTTAACCTTTATGAAGAACAGCTCGAAAATCTTTCTCTCTCTCTCTCTCTCTCTCTCTCTCTTTTCCTCTCTTTCATTTCTCGCAAATCGCAATAGATTTGCTTCTTTCGTTCATTGGAGATTACGAACGATTCTCATAGATACTATATTATCGGTTTTTACAATCATAAAAAGGAGGATTTAAAAATTCTAATATACTGAATATTGTACGTATAAATGATTTCTCTAATGCCAATAATATGAAAACTTTGTAGGATTTATTAATATTTCGTTTGGTATTTTATGATTTTTATATTTAAAGAAAAAGAAAGTTTATTGAAAATAATGTATATATATATATATTTTTTTTTTTTTAATGTAAAAGTCGTAAATAGAATTTTCATTGTTCGAATGAACGAAGTGAGGTAAAACAAAAAAAAAAAAAAACCAAAGAAAAGGAAACGGAACAAAAAGGAAAGAAATTGGATTCGTATAAGAAGGTCTGTTAAAAATTTAACCTTCTAAGAAATCAAGTCGATAGTTGAAACGTTCTTTCGTTTCTTACGATATACATACATTCATACATACATTCATACATATATATATATATATATATCCATCTACATAGGTATAAGCAGAATAGTGGAATCGCATTCGTTAGAATGATTCGATTCACATTTAGTTATATACATACATAGATGGAAGAAGAAGAGTTCGTTCGTTCGTTCGTACGCTCGTATTATACGGACCGACTGAAATTCACACACGTTTACCATACAAATAGCGTGATTTCCATGAGTTTCTGGTCTTCGTTAGCGTACTCTCGCTTGAGTGAAAGAGGGTTCAGTGAAGGGTCGGACGGGGAAGGAGAAGTGGGAATCGTGAAACTTTCGCATCGAACACTACCGGTATTGTTTCGTTCATACTCGAGATGAGAGAACAAGGCGACGTTGTGAGGTTTTACTCCTGGGGTCTTTTCTTCACGCGATAACCCGTGTGGAAACCTCACGGTATTCACTCCTTTGCCCACCACCCCCTAGCCACCATCCCCTCATCTTGCTCCTTTCTCTCTATCTCTCTCTCTCTATCTCTCTATCTCTCTATGTCTATCTCTATCTCTCTCTCTCTCTCTCTCTCTCTCGAACGCGCACGCTTTCTCTCTTTTCCATCTTCCTTCAACAGAAGAATATCGAGAATTTCCTCTTAAGGTGCTGCCAGAAAGGACGGAATCCCTTCACAATATACTGTTTTGTTCGCCAAATAACTTCCAACGTTCCTACGAGAATTCTTCGTAATGTTTTCGAATTATTAGTTACGCGCGACGTAATTTGTAATAACGTTATAATAACGTCATCTCCCTTACGATTAAAATTCATGGTAATGATGATGTTATTAACTTCTCTTTCATTACCATCCATAATAACATTATTATTTTTATTGTTACTGAACTGTTCATTTTATTCGAGGAATAAATAGTAGCAACTACGTAACTTCTTCTTCTTCTTCTTCTTCTTTTATTTTCTTTTTCGTTTTTTCTTCTGCCAAAGAGAAAATAGAGATCGAATTATTTTATCTAATGGGATACGCTGCAATGATCGACTTTCGATCCTACGATGTTCGTTGATAATTCGGTAAATACTTTTAAGTAACCAAAGAACGCGCGTTTTTGTTTCGTACGAAGAAATTCAATTGGGATTATTTCAACGGGGAATATTTTTTTATAGCCGTAGAAACGTTAAAGAACTTGTAAGTTCGAGGGATTTAGATGTAGTACGACAAGGGGCAGGTGGGAGGGGAAAGGCTCTTGAGAGATCAGCCGAGAATGTCTGGCAATGATCTTGAAAAGAACTTGTCTGGTCGAAGGTCCGATGATCTTAGGCAGAATCATTCAAATTCTAAGCACGAATTACCGGGAACTGTTTCTCGTCCTCTTTTTCTTTTTTTTTTTTTTTTTTTTAATTTTTATTTCTTTCAAGTGAAAATTAAAACTGTATAACTTAACTATATAATACTTTGTACGCTGTAATAATTAAACAAAATCGTATAACTGAAATATTTTTCTTGAAAATTACAAAAAATGTTCGCCTAATCTTCGATATAAATTACGTACGAACGTACGTACATGCACATGCACAGATTATACGGAATCGTGGAGAATATATAATACAATTATGTATTCCTATGTGTGGGTTTATTACATTCACACAAGTAATAGGTTTCACGCTCGAAGAGGCAGGGAACGTTCGTCCAATATCGATATACATATATAATCGTATATATATATGTATGTATGTATGTATGTATGTATATCGAAAGCATCTCCGAAAATAACGCACACGTCTATGAGAGTCTCTACGTGGTGTATGCATGCGTACGAGCTCGTTGAATTGTCGATACGCGAGTGCATCTATGGATCTACGTAGCCTGTTGCATCCTTCGAAAACGGAACCAACCGAGTACTCTAGGTTCTGTTACGTTTCTTGGATTTGCAATTTAAAATCGCTTTCGATCACACCTCGAAGAGGCACTCCCATTGAAAACAACTTTCTTGCGTACGTCTAGACGCATGACACATATAAAAAAACATACGTACGTACATACTTACATATATATACGTGTGTGTGTGTGTACGTAAAGAGTATACATGTAATAGATATATATGTACAATAATATATATATATGTATATATATTTAAAAATATTTAAAAAAAAAATATATATATATATATATATATATATATGTATATATTAATTTTATTTTCCAATTTTTCCTTTTTACAGCCGTATTTTTTCCTTTTTTTTTTCTTTACATGCATTTGTTTAAATTACATTGATTCTATTCGCGTTAGTATTATCATTCGATCTTCGCTTCATTCGAGGGAAATTTTCGATAGACAAAGTCATCGATGGGTTCATTAACGGGGCCCTTCATCAGGATCGAGAGGAATAACGGGGTACATTGATTGTCAAAGAGAACTTACGATAACGATAAAAATGGTAAATAGAGCTTTCCAATGAGATTTTAACGATGGCTACGCTTTTTGAGCCAATTCACTTACCTTAGGAACCGGGCTCGACAAATACTTTGTCATGCAAATGTCGGATTATAATCGTCCGCCTGTATAAATTTTAACTACGTCTTTCCCTTCCAATCTCTTCCCCGCGGAGTCTAATTTCTCGCCTACATATATATTTTGGCACGACGAGAAGAAAGAGAAAGAGAGAGAGAGAGAGAGAGAAAGAGAGAGAGAGAAAAGCAACGAGTACGGGGTACATCGATTGGATAGGAAAAGAAAACGAAACGAAATGAAACGACGTAGCGATTGGTGGGTGGTAGAAGTGGGAGGGAGAAGGACGAGGAAGAGAGAAATAAAAATTCAAATCGGTTACGAACGGAATTGATTTCCGAGAGAAAGAGAGAGAGAGAGAGAGAGTGGTTGGAAGAGTGGGAGGGACGTGGGATTTCACGACTAAAAGTAAGATTCTTATTGCATTAGTATTTAGATCAGTCTCGAAGAATTTGCGTTTTCCCGATAAAACTTTCGTTATTTTAATAATGTACAAGCCAAGAATATTTCAAAAGTTCTACCTTCGAGTTTAGGTATTCTTTTTTCTTTTTTTTTCTTTTTTAATTTGGGAAATATAGATTGACACATACCGTACGATTATATTATTTTTATTTCTCGATGGTAAAACGTTAACAAGCTCTCCCTCTCTCTCTCTCTCTCTATCTCTCTCAACGTCGATTTCGTAACATTCTAAATATCATGTGATCTCGTACTTAAATCGATTAGTTTAATAGGAAAGAATTTTTTTTTTTTAATTTATGCATTAATTAACGTTGAACGCGATTCATCAGATCAGTATTGAAAAACTTATCTTTCCGGACGTATAATATAAATAATGAACAAGCCGAGAATAATTTCTGAGAATTCTCTTTGGATCGAAAGAAGATCGATCAGAAAAAGAAAACGTAAACGAAAAGAGAACACGTAGATCGATAGAGGACGACGGCTAAGAACGTACGTCACGACATTTTACATTGTCAACGTTAATAAGCTTTGAAACGTTGTGGTCTCGTGACATCGTAAATATAAGGAGCGAAGTTAAACGGTGTTAGATCAGTCGACGGATAACTACGACTTGATGCGTACGACTTACTCGAGCCTAGACACGGAATCGGCTTTACTCTACTCTACTCTACTCTACTCTACTCTACTCTACTCTACTCTACTCTACTCGGCTCGACTTGGCTCGGCTTGGCTTGGCTTGGCTTGGCTTGGCTAGGCTTGGCTCGGCTAAACTGTTGGTAATTAATGCTGACCGCATTTCCACGGTTTGTCGCGTTTATTCGGGCTCATTATCAGGGCGAGAACGAGCGTTAATGAACGTAATTGCGGATGAAAGGTCTCTCTGACGTAGAGAACCGACGAGTCACGGATGGACGATCGACTCTGTATTACCCACGGGAAACGATTTGTCGTTGATCCAACGATCCATAGATCCGTCTTCCGCTTCGCGGCGAAGCGATACTTTGAAATAGGAGGGGAAACGGATCTCGACTGAGGTTTCGTCGTCGTTGCGCAAAGGAAATCGATCGGCACGAATAATTCCACTTCTTTCTCTCTCTTTTTCTGGGTGCTTTTAAACGTTGACTTTTGAGAAATGAGAAATAACGAGAAATGATTCTTTTCCTCCTTTTTTTTCTTTCCTCTCTCTCTCTCTCTCTCTCTTTCACGCTCTCTGTTTTTCCATTTCTTCGTATAACTCAACTACGTCCCGATTTCATAATCGTGAAAGCTTATATATATATATATATATATATATATATATATATATATATATATATGTATGTCGTAGTTTCAATTTCACAAGGAATACGAGATAAAGATTCGCTGAGTTACCGTTCATCATTATTTAACGCTTAGTCTAACGTTTTTCAGTGCACACCACCACCAACCACCACCACCACCACCACCATCGCAGATCGAAACGGGTGAAAGCGAACGAAAATCCTCTACGGCGCGTATTCTCCTCCACTCATTCCACAGGTGCTCATTCAGCAGCAGGTGTCTAGTCTCTTTATCGGGAATGAATAATTTCTCTCCGTCGAAGCGTGTGCGCGCGCGCCGAATCGAGTCGGCCACTGATTTTCCCAATCCCCGGGAATTTCCTTGGGGAAATTAGCCTCATCCGAAGATTCCCATGGTTCGCGTCAAGCGAGAGATCGTTGGATTATGGAAGACGCTTTCAGGATGCCGGAGAGAGAGAGAGAGAGATAGAGAGAGAGATAGAGATAGAGATAGAGAGAGGAAGGAAGGAAGGAAGGTCGAGAAAGGGTACAGGAAGGGAGGGACGGAAGGACGGAGGGAGGGTGAGAAAGGATATAGGAGTTTCTAGCACTAAAATTCGTGTCAGTTCGTCTTATTTTTATAAGTTACTCTCTTCGGAAATCAATCTTATTCTTTTCTAAATCGGTCCCATCATTCTTTTCTTTCGGTCGCTTCTTTCCTTTCTTTTCTTTCGTGGAAAAGAAGTTTAAATGCAATTCCCGTGGATACACGTACGCGAAGAACGGCATCGTCGATGAGCGCCGGTGACGAACGAAAGTCGCTAGAAATTAATTGCGAAAAATCGATCGTAGGTGCGAGCTCGGCGATATTTCATGCGACTGCCGGCATTCAATTAAAATCAAACCGTTTGGGAAATGGGAAAAGAGAGTAGGTGAGCGCTACCGACGCGGAATGCTGCCGCTGCCGTCGCCGTCGTTGCCGTTGCCGTCGCCACTGCCGGCGCCGCGCTTCGACGAGGAGAGATTCCGAATTTGAATATCTGATTGGACGAAGCGAAATTCAATTAAGCGGGGCCGCCATTGAAAGGAGATCAACGTGGTATAGTAGAGCGGAGAACGCGGCGCGACGCGAACGCGAACGCGAAAGCGAACGGAAAGTTCATTTCGCGTCGGACACACGCGCACGCGCACGCGCACACACCCACGTATCTCACCGATTTGGAAACATTATATTTAATAACGAATCCATAATAATCCTTTATCTCCAACGTTATTGCAAGGTGCGAATACAAAAAAGGACGATTTTATCGATTACGTACGCATTTACGTTCGAAATAATAATCCGGATTTTACAAAACTCCTTCTAGCCTTCGTCGTATAATTACAATGATTCCAGGATATACGTTTCTTTTCTTTTCTATTTTTTTTTTTTTTTTTTTTTTTTTTTAATATATACGCATAGATGCGTGCTGGCGTATGGGTCGGTATATATAATTATATACGTATTTATATAAATATAAATTCGTTAAAATGGCGAGCATAGCGAGTGGTATTTGACCCGAATTATTCTCGACCCGCTCGAAGGGTCGACTTTCAAATGAATTTGTAATTCGTGAAATTACATGGGCTCACTCCCCTCCACTCCCGTCCCCCGCCGACCTTTCCACGGCTGTACTTCTTCCACGATGCTTCTAATTATTTTATTCCACGTGAGCGTCCACATCGGCGAATTCTCCGTATGCGCTTACCTTTCTCTCTCTCTCTCTCTCTCTCTCTCTCTCTCTCTCTCTCTCTCTCTCTAGGAGTGTACATAATTTTCGGGATTTTCTCGGTGGGGGTTTCTCGGATTTTCCCGCGTGGAAATTATCCGCGGGAAGGAGGAGGCGTGGGCGGTGACGGGTACAACGACGGGATTTGGAAGAGGGTGCACGTGTACGAGGGGCGGGGGCGGGGAGGAGGAACGTATTCCAAGCTTTAAAAGTCGTTGGTTCTGTTGGTGACGTGTCACCAATACTACTAACATTACACGAACACAAGTATCCAGTACTCTCCTAGCGTGTAAAACGCTCGAAAGTCGCTTGCTTTTGACCATACCCTCTCTCTCTCTCTATCTCTCTCTCTCTATCTCTCTCTATCTCTGTCTCTATCTCTGTCTCTCTCTCTCTCTCTGTCTCTATTTCTCTCTGGATGTTGTTGTCCTTGTGCGAAGGGTATTGTTGCCGGCGTTGTTGTCGTTGTCGACGCTAGAGCGTCTAGGCAAGCGAGGCGATAAACGCGATGATTTCGAGGATATTTTACTACGAGTAGTATGTATCCAGCCGCGGAGCGTGTTACACCGATAACAAATTTTATTACCCACGTAACGTGCCACGAGAATAATCCAGAAGGCGAATCGAGAGGAAGGGTAAAGTAATCGTTTATATAATAACGCCTTGATTTAAGATCATCGAGTCACGTGCATTCGCGAATGATAAACGAAAAGAGGGACAGAGAGTATGAGAAAGAGAGAAAGAGAGAGAGAGAGAGAGAGAGAGAGAGAGAAGGGTGGTATTTAATATACCGAATTTCAAAGAAAAGAGGCTATATCCGTGTTCCCTTTTCGAGAGGAAAGACGAATAGAGAGAAAGAGAGAGAGAGAGTGTGTGTGTGTGTGTATGTGTGTGTGTGAGAAAGAGGAATTGTGAAAAGAGAAGAAGGATACGTAGTAGGGTACCAATAAAAATGCAAATTTTTTTCGGGAATCTACCAGCTATCTACAATGAAAGAACCAGATGGCACACGATACTCTCCTATCGTTTCGCTTGTATTTACGTATCTACTCGTCAAATGGAAAGGTAGATCGAAAAAGAGGAAAATAGAATGGTGGGAGGATAGAATGAAGCTTCGTATGCGTACCAATGTGTGTGTGTGTGTGTGTACAAATGCGTGCATTTATGTGCGTGCGAGTGTTCGAGTGAAAGAGAAAGAGATAGATAGAGGGAAAGGGAGACAAGGATTTATGTGTTTGCGCACGACGATTCTTTCGTGTTATGTCACTCGCAAAACTTGCCGATTACCGGTGCATTCTTTAACGTATCTGTAAGTTCTCTCTCTCTCTCTCTCTTTCTCTGTCTCTTTCTTTCTATTTCTGTCTGTATATGCATATATACGAGAAAAGCTTCGAAAAGGATGAAGTCTACTTCTCGTAAAATGCTGCTTTGAGGCATCCATCAAGCATATATAAAGTTCATTCGAATTCTAGGATATATGTAGACATGTATATATATATATATATATATATTTTACTTATATGTAAAATAGGTAGACACGCTTGGGCATCGATCAATGTACAATATATATTTCTCAAGTCGGCATACTTTTTCACCTAAAACGATAAGGTTACCACGTTTTTCGTCGAAAGAGCGATCGTAATATTTTTCCCCTTGCGAATCGTTCATTCATCAAGAGTATAGAAAAGAGAGAGAGAGAGAAAGAGAGAAAGACTTGAATAGATCTCTCTTTCTCTTTCCTTTCGTTCTATTTATTTATTTTTTCTTCCTTTCCTTCTTTCTCTTTCTTTTCTCTTTGTGTTTTGATTTTTGTCCTTGCACGTAGTACAACGTTGTCGTGTTTTCGTTCGTAGCGTTGAAATGTACGGAAGAATAATCAAAAGATATCGGCGGAATATTCATTCTTGTCGTAACCCATCGAACTCTGCTTCTGGTAGTGACGTAGCGATCTCTTCTCTCCGAAAGAGCGTAAAGAAAAGAGTGCTCGCGAAATTATTAGAGGAACGCGTCTTCGTATTTCGACGTAGTAGTAATAGAAGGAGAAGAAGAAGAAGAAGAAGAAGAAGAAGAACTATAGAAGAAGTAGAGATAAGAAAAGGTAAAAGAGAAAAGGGACGGAGAAAGAAGAAGTAGAAGTAGAAGTGGAAGAAGAAGAAGAAGAAGGTATACGTTATACATACATTGCTCGCGAGAGAAGACGTTTCTCTGCCGACAATTTTGCACGCCGTGTTTACATTGGAGAAATGTTTACTTTGTTAATGTAGAAGTGCAGCTTCGTTTTCGAGGAGGTCGTTCTTTTCGTGCCTCTCGTCGTCTCTCTTCTTAGGTGAAGCGTGAAGAGTAAAAGAGTAGAAAAGGAAGTCCGAGGAAGAAGAGGAAGAAGAAAAGGACGGAGAACGAAATACGAAGAACGAAGACAAAGTAGAAGTAGTGGTGTCTCGGGGTGGTGATGGTAGCGATAGTAGTGGTAAGCATAGTAATAGTAATAGTAAAAAGAAAAAACGTACCGGCAGAGTTTCGCGTGATGGTAGAAGGGAATATTCGCGGACAACAGGGAGGGAGGAAGGAAGGAAACGAGCGTAGAGATTCTGGATATCCAAGGAATTTGCTGATACGTCCGTGAACCGGCTTCGATTTATATGCTAAAAGACGGATCGTCGAAAAATCGTCGGGAAAATAGACGAAACCGCTTTTCTCCTTTCCCTTTTCCGCGCTTTTTCTTTTTTCTTTTCTCTTTCCTCTTCCTTGTCTCTCTCTTTTCTATTCTCTTCCTTTTTCTTTGCATCTAATTTTTTCTTCCTTTCCTTTTTCTTTTTACGCACGATAAAAATCGTTGAAAAAAAGAGAAAGAATCTCATCCTATAAGTCAAAGTTATTTTCATTTATTTTTCTTTATCTTTTTCCATTACCTTAACTCGCGAGAATCTAATGAAACCTTCCGATTATTGCATGGGTTACGTGGGTTATAATATTATGTCGGTGTTTTATTAGATATCGTCATCTAATCGTTCCTTTTCCCCCGTTTATTACGGATCTAACAAGTATGATTCGTAAATGTGTAACTACGTAAGTACGTTTACAAGCAAGGATATCTAGACGCGCGCGCGTGCATACGTGCACTCGGAACATACACAAACACACAACGAGAGAGCGAGAGAGAGAGAGAGAACGCGTACATGTAGGTACGCAGTATATTTAATAACAAGATTTACGTTCTCGCGATACAATAAGGCAATTTTCTTATGGATCATTTTTCGATCGTTCCGAGTTAATACGAGGGGCTATTAAACCAAAGGATTTACGATACATAGCGCGTAAACGAACGATTTTTCATCTACCACGGAAAATAATCTCGTCTCGAACGAGAGAGGGATATATATATATATATATATGTAGAGAGAGAGAGAGAGAGAGAAGGGGAGCGTGTATATATATCGTCGTGTTTATGTCGCCGATTGAATTTTATCCGTATTTCCAGGAAAGAAAGAACGTCTATCCTTCTCCATCTTACGCAATTTCTCAGGTGTTGCTTCGAATAACTCGACAGCGATCGATAACCAACGAGACGTTGTCCTTTTCCCTTTTTCTTCTTATGGGGATTTCGTTATAGAAATATCCACTCGTTTTCCTTTCTCGTCTTTCGACGTTGATTCGTTCATAACGTGTTCTCTCGTTTTCGCGACAATATATTGTATATATGTATAGCTATATAAAAAATAAGAAAAAATAAATAAATAAATAAATAAAAAGCAATGCAGGTTATAAATCAAAACTCGGCTGTTTAGGAAATAATCCTAAAATTCGAGACGACTTTAATCTTCTCTCTCTCTCTCTTTTTTTGTATTCGTTATTTTTTCTGTTTTTTTTTTCTTTTTTTCTTTTTTCTTGACCCGCCTACCCCGTTTCATTATGCATATCCGTTTTCGAGTGGAATTTATGCGACTTTGAGAGTTCCTAGCTTTAAGAAAAGGATTTCGTTTTGGTAACTGTTTCAAAAAGGAGAATTTTACCGGTCCAGGATCCACTCATATTCTATCTAATAATGCGAGTGGAAGTATATTCAAGGTGGACGGTTAATCCAAGGAATAGGTTTATAGGCATTACGTAATTCGTATTTTCGCTCGTAGACCTTGGTGTGTACCGACTTCTTCTTTTTCTTTTTCTTTTTCTTTTTCTTCTACTTCTACTTCTTCTTCTTCTTCTTCTTCTTCTTCGTCTATTTCAGGATCAAAAGACCGTGAAGGCAACGAACGACGAACGTTCCTATCCACCTTAGTGTATTTCTCTCGCATGCTTGCGGATAGATAATGACCACGAGCAAACATGGAAAAATAAGTAGGAGAACTGAGCTTTATAAGTGTATGTGTAGTTACATACATGCACACCTACATACATACATACATACATACGTTAAATAACAAGCGATTAGGTAAAAAAGGAATAAATAAAAAAAACAATTGTTCCTTGCTATTTTATTTTATTTTATTTTTTCTTATCTTGGGTTATTGTTATATGACTTCATCGTACAGTACCTAAGTACTCGTAATTTATAATAATTTGACTAATCGCAAAGAGATACGTAATTTATAGATTAAACGTTACAACGAGCGATCATGCTGTCATCCGTCTATCGAACGAATTGCGACAGCGTAGCGGGGAAGATTGTTATTTTTGTCAAATCTTTTTTTTCTTGTTGTTGTTGTTTTTCTTTTTTTTTTTCATTAATTCGACCAATGTTTTTATAATAATAAAATTATATCGTTCTTAACGAATTCGTTTGGCAATCATGAATCGCGTACTTCGTTTTGATAATCCATAAAAAAAAAAAACGAAAAAAAAAAAAACAAGAAAAATTGCATTTCCTTGTACGGAAGAGTACACAGTAACTATTTATATTGATAAGTAATGTTGACGTGTTGTCGGTAATAAATAACAAATGTATTTACATTCAGAGATAAAATGTTGAAAATTCCGACGTTAACTTATTGGCCCAACCAATATTATATTTTATCATGGAGATCCCAAAGTACCACGTATAACGTTAGTTTGTTTTGGTACGTGGTGGAACGATCGAATTATGATCAAAAGGCAAACAACAATTTCGTGGTGGGCCAACATGGGCGTTGTTCCTCCTAGACGATGCGTTCCAACGCCGCGGGAATGCGGAATGATGATCGCAATAACGGTAACGATGTTAACGATAGTAACGCGTGAAAATTAATATTACGATGGTGTAGGTGAGATATCGTATCTAATACAAAACCTCGTAGGTACCTAACAAATGTTCGCGAATTAGCGATGTACGGTAATTAATTGCGAGAAGAGTTCAGATAATAACGCGTTTTAATTAACATCTTAGATCGTACGTTGCGATGAACGACATGACGCTTATTTTTTAAGATATATCTTTAAAACTGTATCATCACGGAAGAAGGATAAATTTTATATATATATATATATATTTTAGATAAGAAATTGTAACGAAATTCTTCAGCTGGAAATTCATGTGTGGATCTTTTTTCTCTCTTTCTTTTTCTTTACATAAATATTAATGATAGCACGAAAATATTTGACATTAAAAAATCAAAAAAGAAACCATTTGATGCGGTACGCTTAGGAAAGATAAATAAAACGTCTAAGTCCGCGATGTTTATTACGGACGTTATATTTCTCCTGAGGTATAATGAAATTTAATACTACGAAGAAGCGATAACCGTCGGCAACATTTTTATTTTTTTAAATCTCGTTCACGATATATATATATATATATATATATATATATATATATATATATATAGTCTTGGTTGAACAGAAATTGAGTTTGTTCGAGGTTCAGTGTGGTCGTTTCCGACTTTGGCATGGCAGGATCTCGTTTTAACGAGCGATTTCTTCATCCGCGAATGACTTTATTCGCTCGGCGTAGCCCGTGTTGCAATTCATGCTTGTTGTGTGTCTTGAAGTCGGTGCCGTTAATCGGACAAAGAGTACCGATCTTACCGGTCGCTGCGTTCCCATAATTGGCGAATAAGAACGGATGGAGTGTCCTGTTTGATCGTAGTTACGAACTGCTCGTTCATTTTCTCTCTTGAAGGGATCGTAGATTCGTTTTGAAACTCGATCTATGCCTCCGTTAAACGTTTATTTATCGAGTTCGTTTATTTATTTATCCGTTACAATTGCACGTGTAATTATATATTTGTTGTATAACGAGCGATTTGAAAGAACGATTAAAAAATTAAAATCCGTGAAGTTAGATTTTGGTAAAGAAAAATTAGTATCCTCGCGTGAGATTTTATCCGTTATTTTCTTCCCTTTAGGTGAGCTTTATCTCGATTCTATTTTGATTCGTTGATTAATCGTCCTTTTTGTGTAAATTACGAGACGGAAAACGGGACGGGGGAGGGGAAAGCGAATCGCACGGAAATGAGTTTGAGTCGTGAGCGTGGGCTGACCGAGGTCACGGGTGAAACGAATATTCCTAGAGGACCGACCTTGGTGACGAGGAGGAAGAGGAAGAGGAAGAGGAGGACAGCTCTGAGGGGTAATTTTTATCAATGTTTACGAGAGTTTTCGCGAAAGAGAAAAATACACACACTAATGTAGATATATTTAAATGGTTTTGGAAGAAACCCTGGGAAAACTGGGAAAAGCGATGCGAGAATACTCGTCGGATTAATTTCGCGAATGTAGCCAATCGCGTTTCTGCGCATGACGGAAACTCGTTAGCGAATCGTCCTTCCGCAGTCGCTGTAATTAGTTCTCCTACTGGCTAAATGATTTGTCGAGGAAGCTCCTTCATTCCTTCCTTCCTTCCTTTCGCTCCTTTCCTCCTTCCTTTTCGGACAGATAGAGCTCTTAAGAGACGAATAATCGTCATTCAATTTAGCGGAGGAAAAATTTAATTTCTTCTTTCTTTTCTTTTCTTTTTATTTATTTATTTATTTTTTTTTTGAGAGAGACAGAGACAGAGAGAGAGAGAGAGAGAGAGAGAGAGAGATAAACGAAAGAGAAGTATACGTATAACGCGCAATATAATTTCAATATCGACGCAGCATTATTGTTTTTCTTTCCAATATTCAGATATGATATCATCGATGTCGATTCAATGTACCATTGTTTATTCCCTTTCGAAATATTTCATATAACGAATCATCGAAGAACAGTGGTTCTTAGAAACGTTATAGGAAGCTCCTTTTCCCATTGCTTCTCGTATGAGATGGAGATATCGACGAACGAAATATATTACCTATTCGAATTCAACAGGACGAATTTATTTAACGTTTATTTGATTTTTATTTGAACAAAAGGAAAAATAAGAGGAAAGAGATTATATAAATTAATGGACGTTGTTGTCTCGTATCGAACGACTTATTATTCGTGGTAACGTTGATTCATACAAATTGCATAGATATTTTCATTTTGAAACGAATATATATGTATTATTAAATATATCGAACCGAGAGTTGGTTTCTGACAATCAACGTTAGAAATGTTATCGCGAGACATATCGCATCGTTCTTAACCGTTCATTTTCAGTACCGCGAAGAGAGAAGAACCTAACTGTAATTGATTTGACGTTTAGAACGGTGAACGCCGAGCGTTTTAACAAAAGGCTCGATTTCATGGCGAGATAGAGCAAGTAATACACACTGTGAAAACAGTTTGTCAAGCATCAGATGCTATCGTAATCATTGTTGCGAGTATCGCGTTTCGCGAGCATCCTTCATCCCGGCAGATCTTGTGTCTGACATTACAGCCATTGTGTCGTCGTCGTACGTTGGAAGACCGAAGAGACTCCGTCGCTCGAGTTATCGCGTTTTATATACTACGTACCGCGAGCTATACTATTTCGCGTACCTTTCACATATATTTTACGTCGGGGAGGCAGAAAATAAAAGAAAAAGGAAAGAGAGAGCAACGACGATAAAAAAAAAAAAAAAATAAAACGAACTTGAATGGACATCGATGACCGAGCGAATTTTTTTTCTTCTTCTTCATCTTCTTCTTCATCCTCGACCGTTCGTTTCTACGCGTGCGAACTTTTTTTTGTTCCTGTTCTTTTTTTTTTTTTTTTATTTTTTCATCGAGAACAAATTAGCATGTTCGCGAGTTCGACGATGTGTACCCCTACCGTTCGTTCGATTAAAAGATGATGCCGTTTTGAAAAACGAGGAAATACGATTGCGGCAAGAACGAGAAAAAAAAAATAGAAAAAGGATATCGTAAATTTAATGCAAATGCATATACGCGACGACGACGAGGATGAGGAATGTCGGTAATAAGGAAACAGAAAAAGAGGGAAAAAGATAGCACTAAAAGAAAAAAAAAAGAAAAAGTGAACGACCTTGATAGTCGTACTTCTTTTGGAAATGCGCCGTTATCGTAAAATGTGCTGATTCAATTAATTTATATGAATACGATTTTCAGAAAAGCTATGGATTTGGACGAGATCGATCTCTATTGCATTCGATATATATGTGTATGTATGTATGTATGTATGTATATATTTACATATAACTCGGATAATACTCGAAGCACGAGTTAATGCAAAGCATCCGATAAATCGATAGAGAGGAGGGATGTCGTTTCGGTATTCGCAGTATTTATGTCGAGGATTTTAGATCTTTCTCGATCGATATTGATCTATTCGAATAAATCTTTCCTTACTAGCTTACTTAGAGAATTTTCAGGCTAATTTTTCTTTTACTTTTCCTCCTTTTTCTCTTTTTTTTTTTTTTTTTTATTTGTCACCATGCCGTCTAATCGAAATCTGAAAATAAAAGTATGTTGTTTTATAATCACGTGCTCCCAATTTTCTTTTTTTTTTTTTGGCTTTCTTCTCTCTCTCTCTCTTTTTTTTTCGTTATCTCAACGAGACCACATGTGATGTTACCTCATGCGTTTATGTTTACACTCGACATATAGGAAAATCAATGGAAGGAACATAACTACGTAGAAACGTTTTAAATTCTTATCTTATTTTAACACATCGTATTGACCGGCTACGTATTATTCCCGCTCTTGCACATGTTTCGGCTTACGTAATTAATAAAATACACGAAATATCTCTACGTCCTGTCTGATAACGGTATTGTTTATTGTTTGTCTAACTCTCATACAGGTAACATTTGTTTCCTTGAATATATATATATATATATATATATATATATATATTCATTACTACGATATTTCAATTATTAATAAATATCGTCGTATGAATTTTCACTCGCGAATACGGCGTATTCATTTTTCGACGCGATTTCATTTTTTCCCTCATAGAGTGCATCGGACTGACGCGATAGTTCTCGTCCCACAGTTTGTACAAAAAAAAAAAAAAAAAAAACAAAAAACAAAAAACAAAATAATAACAGAAAAGAAGAAAATAAAAAATTGATGACAAATTTTATTTACTATTTGTAGCAAATAAAACAATTTTATTTACTATTTGTAGGAAATAATAAAAAAAAAAAGAAATTCATTACTTGTCATCGAATAACATTTTTCTCCCACCGATCGTTGGGCGAAAAAGTAGGGTACGAACTTTGAACCCGATGGTGGGTACTTCGTAGAAATAAAAAAAAAAAAAAAGAAGAAGAAGAACAAAAGGAAGAACAAATGGGAAAGAGAACATAAGTATAGTTAAGTAAGGATCAGTTGAGCGGTCGCTCCGAGCGTGTACGGGTTCGACTAGAGAAAGATTATCGCGATGGGCGTACTTACGTAATAAGTCATCGTACATTGAGAAGGGGTCAAAAGCCGTACACTTCTCTTCTTCGACATAATAAGAGCCGCGTCACGATCGGTCAGGACGAATACGGCTAGCGGCGCGACACAACTCTAGAAGCGTGTTTGCTCTGGATGCTTTAATGGAGAAGTCGATGGTAGAGTTATGCATTGGCCGTAGATAGTCAGAGAGAGAGAGAGAGAGAGAGAGAGATAGATAGACATATATATATATATATATATATATATATATATATATAATCTCGAATGTACTCGGAGTGTGATCTATTCATAGAGAGGGTGAGAGGGCGAGGAGTACAAGCACGCGGCGTCAACGAGACACAACATTGGCAGTAGCAATCGTGTGAGGCTTAAAGGCAAAGCCTTCTCCTCCTCCTCCTCCCTCCTCCTTGTCCTCTCTCTTGCATCGCCATCCTCCTCACTGTCTCGTTCCCTCCTACGTCAAAGGCGCGTCTCGAATCATCGTTGATGGTTAACGCGATCTAACGGGTGTACTCTGTTGCTACGTTAAATCGAGGATTAGCTTAGAAAGGAAACGTTCTCTGATCTTCTCTGATCACTCATCATCCATTACGAAATACATACGTATGTATGTGTCTGTCTGTCTGTACGATATCCACCTAATCGCTGTCTAGTCGCGGGATATCGAAGTAGGATTTTCATCCGATCTGATAATATCGATGCGATTCCGTCGCGTAGGATTTTGTTCGTCGTTTGCCTTCGAAGGAATTTTCTGACGAATATAAATAAAAAATATTGTTTAAAAAGATAGAGAGAGGGAGAGAGAGAAAGAGAACACTTTTTCAATACGATCCCTTCGTCCTAGGATCGTCACTGGACCGGTCGTTATATTTCTTTTTTTTTTTTTCGTTTTTATTTCTTTTTTACGATCGTTCGGATACACGTATGTTCGATATTTTATTTTCTTTTCTTTACTTTTTTTCCCTTTTAGTCCTTAGTATATTTCGATGTATCGAGTAGACGTCTCGAAGCCGAGACGCGGTTTTAAATCTCCTGAGAGGGTATATCGATCGCAGTAATTTTTTAACGGCGTTCTCCAAAGTAATTCGTGAGAAACAAAAATAACCGTAACAGCCGATCGCTAAATCTCGTGACCGTATCGATCCTCTTTGCATACTCACAATTTCTCTCTCTCTCTCTCTCTCTCTTTTTCTCTTTCTTTCCTTTCTGGCAACTCCACTATTTCCTCTCTCTCTTTCTCTTTTCCCGTTTGTTACGCACAACGGGCACGGAATCGTGTCGAGACCTACACCGTGAAAAAGTGGACCAATAGAGTAGTAAGGTGGGTCGAAAGCATCACGTCATGTGAACGAGCTTTGACTAGCGAGGCCTCACTCGACGAGACTGCCTGCTCCTCCCAACCCCCGCCCTCCCAACACCCCGCTACCTCCAGCTTCTGTGTTCTCGTAATTATTTTCTCTCTTTTGACATATATATATATATATATAAATTTTTTTCTTTTAATTTTTTCCCCCTCTTTATTTTCCTTTCCTTTTGTTTTTAACGAGCCGCCGGCTGCCGGAGTAAGTACGTGTGGATGCGAGAAATGAATGAGAAAGGACTGGCAAAGCCCAGTACGAGAAATGGAAGGCGAGAAGAAAGAAAGAGAGAGAGAGAGAGAGAGAGAGAGAGTGAGTAAAGAGAAAAAAAGAGAGAAAAAAGAAAAGAGAAAGAGAAACAGAAGGAGAGAGTGTAATTCGACGAGTAAGGAGGGAAAGAGGATGGAGGATGTACGTGCAAGTTTTTAACGCCTTTTACTATTTCTCTTTCTTCTCTCTCTCTCTCTCTCTCTCTCTCTCTCTCCCATCTTTTTTCTTCGTCTTTCTGTCGCAACAGGACACGCAACAACCGACGCTTTTTTCCTCGATAATTCTGGCGCCTCTGTCTCGAGGTCATGTCACTGACTGTGGGAAATTGCAATGACGAAATTTAAACGGGCGGAACGTAGTCGCGCGGGAACGATGAAGCGCAAACGGTGATGCTTCGTCGTCCATGTTACGAACGCGTTCGAGAGAGAAAAAAAAGAATATATATATATATATATATATATATATATATATATATATATATATATAGAGAGAGAGAGAGAGAGAGAGAAAGAGAGACAGAGAGAAATATAACACGATCGAACGTGGCAGCTGTGTTTCGAGTAGGTCAGTTTTGTGATCGTGCGTATGTATATCGAATAACGAAATCGGTCAACGTAAATCCGATCGGAGTTGAATTTGTCGATTGTTCTCTCGATTGATTTAAACTGGGTAGATGAAAAAATTATATAACAATTTTTATTTTAAATAGAGACAGGGAAAAATATATTTACATGTGTATATATATATATATGTGTGTGTTTGTGCGCACCCGTGCGTGTTTCGAAAAAACATGGACATTTTCAAAGACGAAATATTTCGAAAGCTTTAACGCGACAATTCTGTATGTCCCTCGCTTGTAAATACATAGTACGTTCAATATAGAGTGGTTCGATAACGAATTCCAGATCGTATTTTGCTTTGCGTCACGTTGTTCCTCGTATATATGATTTCGTTCATATACCTATACATAAATACATACGCACGAACATATATGGACAAACCAGTACGATATCCTTGATATCGTGTCGTAGAATCACGCTTTTGTGTATTCGCGCGTGCGAAGAACGTCGATTCTTTCCGTTCCGACATGTATTCGATTTCGTCGGTTAAATCCGAAAGCAGACGATTTTCACAGTCCGTGCAATTTTAAATATTAAGTCAAGACTTTACGGAGTATAAAGATAAACCAAGTTTTTGATGATTAATGCTTCGTCGGTATTTAAATATTTCGAGTGGGACGACGTATTCATAAAACTTCGATGTAAATTATCGATTCGTATATATTTATATACGTATGTATGTATGTTCGTATGTATGCGTGTGTGTGTATGTATGTGTGTGTGTGTGTGTGTGTGTAGACGTATTTATACGATAATTAAATTACACATGAGAAAGCTTTCCGTTGATATTAATTTAATTATATCGATGATAGGAAACATCGACGGATCATGCAATTTCGTGTAATTTGCTTCGCTTGTATCAAGCATGAAATTGATCGATATAAATACCCGGAAATTCATCGAAAATAATTGAAGATAAAAGTTCTCGTTGCGATTGATTTTTGTTGCATAAAGGAAAGGACGATTTCAAAATTCCATCATTTTTCTACTCGCCAATTATGATTTTTATCGAATTTACCTGTACGAATCGTTCGCAATGTTACAAACATTGATTATTCCACGCTCGTATTGCATGATGTCGAGATACTTTCGAGATACCGTAGATAACTATAGAAAAAGAAAAAAAAAAAAATAACGAAGGAAAAAATTATTTTATTCTTTCAGATAAAAAAATTTTTACCGGTGTCCGTGAGAATAGAAATATTCGTAATATTTTTTTTTTACATTCAAAGCGTGCGCGCAAGTGAAAAAAAAGGATAGTTTTATGAATTCTTACAAAAAGGAAGAAAAAAGGAAAAAAAATTCCTTAGAATAGAGACATCATTTTTATACCGGAATTCTTGGCAATGAAAAATATAGTCCGTAGAAAAGATTCTCATGTATCTCTGAATGCTCGCGGATTTATAGAATAGTTTGAAAAATCTCATACTCCTTTATTTTGATTATGTAAATGGAATGTTATATGCATGAATAGAGCAGAAAACTAAATTATACTGTGTATACATGTATAAGTTGTGTAATATTTGCTGTGTACACCTTTAAAACGAGGAAAGGAAAAAACCTCGAAGTATTATCGCTTAAATTAATTTTTTCTGGTTTTTTTTTTTTTTTTTTTTTTTCTTTACGCGTAACCATTTGATTAACGAAAATCGAATAAAAATTGTGCTCGTTATTCCAGTGACTCAATTCTCGGTCAAAAATCTGTCGATATTATATTTCTATGCTTACAAATGATCTACGAACGATGGTTCAACGTTTGAAATAGAAAAGAAAAAATTGTAAAATACCTACCTCCTCCAAATAATTTCAATATTATTTGCAAGTTCTTTTCGTTATTAACGATATCAAAAAAAAAAAAAAAAAAAAAGAAAGAAAGAGAAAGAAAAATCGATCCTACCTATCGCATCTCTGACAAAAAACTCTCGTGAAGTGATCTTTCTAGCTCTTCATCTCTCGTCGCAATTAAGTATCATCATCGCATGCGAAATAAAAACAAAAAGAAAATATACACGTTCGAAGAAAAAAAAAAGAGAGTGAATAAAAACGGGGCGAAGAAAGCGTCAAAGAAGAAGAAAAAGAAAAGAAATTCGATGAGCTCGCCAAGTATTTCTTTTTTTTCTTTTTTAAAGATCTGTCAAATTTAATAGCTCGTTCGTCGCGGAGAGGAAGAGAAAGAAGAAAAAGAGAGATAGAGAGAGAGAGAGAGAGAGAGAGAGTCAGGATGTCGGTGGTGCATCCGCGCGCTTTATTTTTAAATCCTCTTGTATGACGGTGCCACGAAGCCGCTCGCGGAATCGTCGATACGTCCGTTTTGTTCGATCGTAAAAAAAAAAAATAAAAAAAATAAAAAAAATAAAAAAGAAATAAAAAGGAAAGAAGTTTGGTTAAAAAAGGAGAAAGAGAAAAAAAATGGAAAGCAAACGAACGAAATACGTGCGATTTTATCATTTGACGCTCATGCATATTCATCGAAGGACGACGCGCGTTTAACCTCTCTCTCTCTCACACACACACACACAACACACACATTCTCTCCGTCTCTCTTTCTCTCTCTCCTCGTCTTTTTTTCATAGGAATACCACGTGTCGGTATTCCGTATATACGAATCGTGATACGAACGGCCGGCTCCACGACGCGCCCGCAACTGGTGGCATTAATTCCTTCCCCCTCCCCCTCCCACGCCCTTTCTCCTTCCTTCCTTCCTTCCTTCCTTCCCTTTCCACCCTCTCTCTCTCTCTCTCTCTCTCTCTATCTGTCCCTCCGTCCCTCTTACCCTCTTGGCGCCCTATCGTTTTCGTCCGATTCCCGCGGAGGTTATCCTCGAAATGTTTTACCCCCGTCGAAAAGAAAATAAAAATAAAAAAAGTAGACGAACGAAAAGGAATAAAAACGAGAGAAAACGATCCATGGACGCTCGTTACGACGAGCTGTTCAGGAGATGGCAATAATTACGAAAACGATGACGCGTACACGGTTCCTTCGTCGTTTATAAAAGTACATGTAAAAGTACATGTATATATATATATATATTATAGGTACGTACTGTATACAAGTACATACGTACGTACGTACGTACGCACGAATAGACGGACAAGTATAAACACAGCTGTGTTTATTTATATCACCTCAAATTCGCATCTTCTCTCTTTCTCTATCTCTATCTCTATCTCGTCTCTCTATTGTATTCGTATACGACCTTGCCTATTGTCGTAGAAAATAATATTTGTCGTACGAGTATATTACTCGAGAATTCTTTCGTTTAACAATAATAGGGTGGTACGATCAGTCCTCTCGGCGTCGTCGTCGTTGTTAGACGTATTTCGTGATAGTATTATCGAGAGTCAACGTTTAAACGTTATTCATGTAAGTGCACGTGAATAATAATAATATTAATATTAATAATAATAATAATAATAATAATAATAATTTAATACGTCGATGATTAATTTTCATTTTGTTCTCGGAACACGTGACTAGCGTACCCGGCTATCATCATTTTACGATTCCCCGATGTTCGAATCGTAAACGTCGATTCACAATGGTAAGAGGATAAATACGTGGAGCGTAAAAGCGAGGGACGTTATTTTTGTTTAGCGTTTCTCATGTTTATCCGTGATGGTAGGTGGGTGGCGATGGTAGTGGTGGTGGAGGTGAAGGAGGAGGAGGAGGAGGAGGAGGTGGTGGTGGTGGTGGTACCTTTTGGTAAAGTCGACGAAGTGAGTGCCACGTCAATTACGAATTCGTATCTCGCCCGACACGGCCGTTTCAGGAAGCGAAGGATTCTCCGCACGTTGTCCGCTAGCCTGTTATTTCGGGACTCCCGAAAGTGACTTCCACTTCGGAGGGTACCTCTGCATTTCAATAAGACCTTTCTGCATCGGCGAAAGTTCCGCTTACCGTTGTACAAGAAGAAGAGAAAAAAAGAAAGAAAAGGGAGGAAGAGAGAGAAAGAGAAAAGTTCGAAGGAAGACTTACGTTTCCAAGGTAATTCCTTGATTTTTCCTTTCGTTCTTTATCGCATCGCAAAATCTTTCTCTTTGATTATACGTATCGAGTATTACTTTAACCTTTCTTTCGTTCTTTCTTTTTTTATTTTTTTTTTTTTTGGTTTGCATATTCACGCGTACCGTTAAATCTCTCTCGTATAACACGTATAAATAAGATAACAACGTGTCGTAACGACGACGATGCGTGTATATGTACATATACATATGTACATATATATATATATATATACTACAAATTTATCATTCCGTATGATCGAAAATAAGGAAAAAGGATTGCTCGTATTTTAATTATTTGTGAAGCGTTTCACGTTAAAAGGTATATTAACATACGCGTGTACATTTATTTACGCGTTCTATTTCTTTTCTTTTCTTTTCTTTTCTTTTCTGTTATTTATTTTGTTGTGACCTCTGCGTTGACTCATTATGAGTTTCTCGATTTGTATTGGTAAAAAGAAAGTAGTGTCAATATCGTTTGCCTGCCACGTGTCGTCCCAAACTTATTGCAAGAGACAAGAAACGTAACGCGTAGATTTTCGGTTTGTTTATCGAATCGATGTCAATGCGAATGCATGCGTGTGTGAGTGAGTAACCGAACGAACGTGTGTGTGCGAGTGAGAGAGAGAGAGAGAGAGAGAGAGAGAGAGAGAGAGAGAGAGAGAGAGAGAATGAGAGAGGTAGCTTTTGTGAGGAACGGTCAAGAAGCCAGTGGAGTCCTAAGACGTAGAGAGTGACTCATGATGTGAATGTTAAACAGTCAAAGGACAACCACTAATCGAAATACTTTATTCTCTTAGCATTATATGTTAATATATTATTTTCTTTAACGCGATATGTACATACTTTGACGCTATAAAGAATTCATTGAAATAACGAATATTAGATAGATTTTTCTTACTTTTTTCTTTGTTAATTATCGAAATCATAGTTATTAGTATAATGTTATAGACTAGAGGAGTGGATATTTTTGTTTACTTATCATTAGAAAAATTAAATGAACCGAACGAATAATAATAAATTACGTATTTACGTACATATGTATATATATATATATTTATCGTTAATATATTATATAAAACAAAAATATATTCAATCGAAAATATAGGAAGAATATTTGTTTACATATTAAATTTTAAATTCTAATTCCACATATACGTATATGAATATATAAATATATAAATAGTATATACATAATATAAAATAATCAATATATAATGAACATGATTTATTATACATTAAATATTTCATTATATATGCGTATATACATATATATACATATAAAGAGAAAAAGAGAGAGAAAGAGAAAGAGAAAGAGAGAGAGAGACCATGTATATTTCCTCCTCGTTGTCTTCGAAGTGAAAAAGAATGTGGTTTATTATCGGGAATATCATCCTTGGAATTCATGAAAGGTGATTTTAACGAGGAGGAATCGGTGTAAAGTAAAAAGAAGGCAAAGCCTAAGAGTCGTGTCGAGATACTCTTTCCTTATTTCTATCCCTTTCACTCTAACAGTAGCAATGCCATATACAGTGCCACGATATTAGCTCGTTAACACTGCCTCTACGACGGTATTGGCGAACACAATAGAATGTTGGATGGTGCACCACGTTGCACCGTACTGCACCCCACCTCACCGCGCGACTCTTGCAGCTGCTGGCGCAGTTAGAAGCTATGGTCTGTTCGTTAAAGGCCGACCAGAAGTTCCGAGATTCTCTCTTACACTAGAAACGTATTTATACACACAAACACACACACATATATATATATATATACATGTACATAGATAAATATGTACGTACGATCACGATCGGAGCGAACAGGATTAATCGTTTTCGCGGCTTACCGAGGCGTGAATGGTAAAGTAAAAAAAGTAAATCGAAGCGTTCGTCGAAAGGATTTGAAGTTTCTCGATAATCTAAGAAGTTCTCTCTCTCTCTCTCTCTCTCTCTCTCTCTCTCTCTCTCTTTTGGAAGTCATTGAATCGTCCGAAAAAAACATAAGAAGAAAGAAAACGAACAAGGTATTAGATAAACTATAGATCTCTCTCTAAAAAAAAAAAAACAATAAAGAAAAAACAAAAGAAGAACAAGAAAAAGATCATTCGTAACTTTCGAACAATTCTATGATCGTAAAATATGATTGATTTGCTCTCTCTCTCTCTCTCTCTCTCTCTCTCTCTCTTTCTGTCTCTATCCTCTCCAAATTCGAGTATCGATACGAAGTTGCATACGCAAGACGTACGAGTTCTCGATCCGTGTATTATTTTGAGAAAAGCTAGAGATAGATAGATAGATAGATAGATAGATAGGTAGGTAGAGGAAGGAGGAACGATGAGAGGGAGAGGAAAAGAATGAAAGAGGTAGCGAGGAAAGAGAAGAAGGGTAGAGTAGGGGTGGGAAGGGTAGTAGAGGGGAGAGGCGTCCCATTATCGACTCATTCACCGTGACCGTATGCGTTTCCTCGCGCGTATACGTACGCGCTCATCGACATCTAACCTTGGACGGGAAGCTTTCCATTGCGCAGTAGGACACGCATTCCTTCGTATGCTCGACTGGTATGTCGAGGTGAGCAACGGCATGCAACGGCATCCAATATTCGCCGATAGGTCGCGGTTACGACCTCGCGAATTCCTGCTCTTTCTCTCTTTCTCTCTCTTTCTCTACGTCTCCGTATATCTGTTAGACGTATAGTCAACGAACGCTTTTAACCTGATCTGCCGTGGGAGAATCGTGTGGGAGGAGAGAGCCATTCCGTCGTCCCTCGCATTTTTCGATACTCTACCAAAATTCTTCACCTTCTTTTATATTTCGTAACGTTCACTTTGAGAAAGTGACACTGACTAACGGGTATTGATATTGATATATATGTATATATATATTATATATATATATATATTTATTTATTTATTTATATTCGAGAAACGTCATTGATATTTTACTTATCTGTAATTTTCCTTTTCTTTCTCTCTCTCTCTCTCTACCTCTTTCGATATATCTTTAGAAATCGATGTAATTGGACGTTAAGAAGGAAACTGAAGAATAGTAAAAGAAGAAAAATAAAGAGAATTTTTAATGAAGCTTTTCGATTTACAATTACGACTACCTAACTTTATTGATACGCCAAGAGGGAATTAACGTTTTTTATTTTTTTAGGAAGATAAAGTGTCTACGTGTATTATATATATATATGTATTATCGACGAAATTCTTCATATAATCGTTATTTTATCATAGAGAAATGTATGCAGTATATATTGCATGCATGCATGCATGCATGTATTTATGCATGTATGTATGTACGTATGTGTATAAAGAAGAAGATATAGGGATCCATATTCAGGTGTTTTCCTACGGACACTATCCCTTGAAGCTTTTAGCGGCAGTGTCGGCACGAGGTCCTGTTCTTAAACCACGCGACTTAGGACAGTTATCGCATCGCTAAAACCTATGCACTATACATACGTAACCCTAAGAGCGTAATAGTACAACTCCATTAGGCCGTAAAGGATAAAAGTTATCGTCGTATATTCCATGCGCTCGTACTCGTAAATACGACTCCTCTTTCCTCCCCTTCTCTCTATCCTACATCCCTCTCTCTCACACAAGCACACACAAGCACACACAAACACACTCATGCACTATTTTCTCTCTTTGACGATGAATTCAAAGGAAGATATAATGGACGGATCAATAAAGTTCGGACTCGTTTGGGAGTCATTTGAAAGTCGCACGAGAAATAGGTCGAAAGAATAAATAATTTCTCATAACGGGGAGAGAAGGGGAAAAAGATGAATGAAAAAAAAAAAACTTTCTTTTTCAGTCCTTCGGCTTAATCATAGAAAGGATGAAATTTTTCGATCGATAGAATAATACATACTTCTTACGTCTATGCATACAATATGTATATATATATATATATATGCATTATTAATTATTGAATATAACAAAGAAAAATTGATGAAATCGATAAAAAAGTCATAATCAATTAAATAATAATATGGAGAATACGTGAAGAAATTAATCGATCGATCGCGTTTCAAAGGGGCAACGGGGAAAGGAATTTTTATAGAGAAATATCTCGCTTATAGGGGCGTTACACGTGCGTTCTATATCGTATACCTATAATTCTTTCTACCGGTTACGATTACAATCCAAACTACAAATAAGTATAAAAGGTGTGGGTGAAGCGAAATCGCGAGATGGAGAGAATCGAGAGTTTTGCAGAGCAGCCAGGTATTCATGGTAACAAAGTGTTCGTGGCTCGTAATTCGTTCGAGCGATACTTACGATCGGATCTGAATCTCTCTCTCTCTCTCTCTCTCTCTCTCTCTCTCTCTCTCTTTCCTTCTATTTCTCTCTCTCTTTCTCTTTCATACGCATTCTGTGCTACGGTACCAGCCGTAAACCGGCGGCAGCAGAAAGGACGATTGCCGGGGCTCGTTGTGGCTATCAATTACGAAACGATAACTGTTACCCCCGTGCCAACAGTGGAAGGGAAAGAGAGATGGAAAGTAGAGACTCACGTTATCGGCTATCCCTCCGCATAATGCATTCATCCCGATCACATGGATTCGTTCTCTTGCTCTCTTCCTCTTTCTCTTTCTCTTTCACTTCCTTTCTCTTTTTCAACGCATTTATTGTACGTTCTTGAGCCACCCATTCTATGTAATATCAATGTATTTCTCTCTCTCTCTTTCTCTCTCTTTCTCTCTAGCTCTGCATTTATTTCCATCCCCCCTCCCCTCTCTCTCTCTCTATTTCTCCCTTTTTGTTTCTATCTTTGTCTCTGCATTTATTTCTCTCTTCACCCCCCCTCTCTCTCTCACTCCCTCTCTCTCTTTCAGCATCTATTTCTCTATTTTTCATTTTCACTCTCGCGATTCGCGAGTGTAACGCGAAAACAGACTGGCCACTGGCCGATAATGAAAACGCGCTCGTTGGAAGTACGGATTGCGCCTTGGCACGGAGCGAACGAGCGAACGAGCGAACGAGCGAACGAGCGAGCGAGCGAGCATCACCCTCTATCCCTCCCTTCCTTCCTCTCTCTTCCTCTCATCCTCTTTTCCTCTAGTAGGTTCTTTCTCTCCTCGTGGAATGACCGCCGTCGAGCACGGACAATTAAACCGTACTGTCGTAAAGCTCCCGTTATAACGCGAGCCCTCTCTCCCTTCTCTCCCCTCGCCGTTGTCTCTCTTTCTCTTTTCCGAGCTCTCCTACGTACCAAACTACTCGCGCTTTTCTCTTCTCTCTCTCTCTCTCTCTCTCTCTCTCTCTCTCTCTCCCCCTCTTTCTGTCCCTATTCGTCTATCCTTCTCTCTTCATCGAAATACATAGTTACCAACCGTTTCACGCTTTTCTCTATTCACTTTTCATGCTTTTCGTATTACGCTACGAGTAAATCTGTAGTTAATAAGTACAGTACTTTATACAGAATGTACCGAATTAATACTGGTTTCTCTCACGATTCGATTCCATTCGTATACAGTCGTGCGAAAACACAGAGAAAGAAAGAGAGGGAGAGAGGAGAGAGGAGAGAGCGGGAGGAGAGGGAAAGAGGAAGACGAACGAGCTCAAGCTTTTCTTCTCGACAGCCGGCATGATTTATCGCGTCCAATGCCGTATCTCAGTGGTACGCCAATAATAACGTTGTTACATCGAGGTATCTATTATACCAGGCATCTACTATATATATATATATACACCTACCCAAGCCACGATAATTGCTGTTTGTACACGCAACGGTGATTTGGTGCGACGCGTAAAACGGACCAAAGGCGAGCCAATAGAAAATAACGCCGTCGACGCGTATCCGTGGGAAATCGCGCACGAGTCACGGCCGAATGTAAACGGAACGTTGCACCGATAACAATTATTTGCTTACATACGAGAAGAGACATGTATATCGCAGCTTATGCTCGATCGGTATGATTTTTATGGTTATCTAATAGAAGCACGAACGTAATTTAACGTTGGATTGACGTACGCGTTGAAACGTTTCGACAAGATAAAAAATTCGTTTGCGAAACGAACAAATTTTCACTGTTCAAGTCTGTTTAACAATTGGAAAAAATAAAGAAGGAGAAAAAAGGATGGAGAGAGAGAGAGAGGGGGGTGGGGGAGAGAAAGGGAGAAACAACGAATTAACTCGTGATTGAGAATAATAATTAAAAAAAAAAAAAAAAAAAAAACGCATATTGTATATCGCGAAATAATGCACTTCGTTTAAAATATAACAACCATTATGTTTCGTACGATATTTTAAATTGTATCATGCCGACTATAAAATTTGAATTTATGTTCATCCATTTATTATTAAATGGGATTACTGAATTAAAATATAAATCTGTCTCTGCAAGAAATATATATATATATATGTGTGTGTGTGTGTGTGTGTGTGTGTGTGTGTATGTTTTTGGAGTAGATTATATTTCTTTATCGTTTTGCTGTAAACATAAAAGCACGTACACGTATACCTTGTTATACCAAATCAAGAGACTAAATCGAATCGTCTTTATAAACGATTATAACTAATCGACCGTTAGAATACTATTGATCGTAGTAATTTGTCCGTATTAAAAGGTTTTAAAATGATAGTACGCTTTTAATTTCTAGATTTATGTTTCGTTGGACCTCGGGCCGAAATATTCGATCGGCATTGTCGCTTTAGGAACAAATTTAAACGTGGTACGTACATGCATACGTACTTGCTGCTCCGTGGTGCGAGCGATGTTTCAGACCGTAATAAATTTCGAATTTAAATTCGCGTCTATCTCCCGTATCATCCGCTTAAAACAAAAGCACTTTCCGCACCACCGAGAGCCGCCACCACCAACGTCGCTTTGGTCGGTCGGTCGGTCGGTAGGTAGGTAGGTAGGTAGGTAGGTAGGTAGGTAGGTAGGTAGATAGGTAGGTAGGTAGGTAGGTAGGTGTACGTTACCGAAGCACACTCGCGGATATTTACAACACCAACCATGAGAAAATTCGGATCCATAGCCCGCCCGTAGTAGATTTATAGATACGCATACGTGAAAGTAGATAACGCGCGTCTGCGGGTTGTAAATTTAGAATGGCGGCGAACGCGTCCTTCCTAGCCCGTGTGTGTCGTTCCGTTGCCCATTTTCTAACTATTTCTTTTCTCCCCCGTTTTTCCTCCGTTTCTCGTAGCTATCCGCGCGAAGAGAAGAGAATTATAAGCGTGTGTGTATGTGTGTGTGTGTGTGTGTGTGTGTTTTTAGTCTCGACGTAAACTAGCGAAGGCTATGAACTATCGAGGAATTCGAATCACTCGATATCCTATTATATAAATTCTTTAAATAATTACTTATCCTTCGGTATACTTTTTCGAACGATCGCCACAAAAAAAGAAATAAAATGGAACTTACATTCCTCTTACGAATTATATGGGAAAGTAACAATTATTTACTGTCGCTTTTTGTTTTCTTTTTTCTTCGCTCTTCCTCTCTTTTCTTTTTCGTTTTTGTGCGATCGTTCGAAAGTCGTTCGATCACGTCGAACGGGACTGGTAGTAAGTAAGTTACTTACGTCGATTTTCGTGACGATAGTTCTAAAAGTACAATACGTATATATCTAATCGTGGGGTATATAAATAGCTTGGATCTTGCGTTTAACCGTGGTTGGATAAAATGTACGTCGTAGTAATGCGAACCCGTGGGACGTAGTTTCCTCCTCTTCTTTTTTCCTCTTGTACTTTGATTCCTCCTTTAGGTATCTTATATCCCCTACCCACCTCCCTCCCTCTCTCTCTCTCTCTCTCTCTCTCTCTCTCTCTCTCTCTTTCTCTCTCTCTTTCCTCGTCCCGTTGGCTTTCACTTAGCTTGGGTAGCGCGTTTAAAACATTGTTCCTTTACTCTTCGAGAAAGGTAAGAGGAAAAGAAAATAAAAAGAAAGACGGATAGAGAAACGAGAAAGAGAATGGAATCTACTAC
Source organism: Dolichovespula sylvestris (assembly GCA_918808275.2). Lineage (NCBI taxonomy): Eukaryota > Metazoa > Arthropoda > Insecta > Hymenoptera > Vespidae > Dolichovespula > Dolichovespula sylvestris. The sequence goes on along the minus strand of OU964986.1, from coordinate 3,378,340 downwards.
TACTACTACTACTACTACTACTATTACTACTACTATTTTACGTGGGTTGAGATCGCGCATCGGTCTCATTTCCTTAGGCCACTTTAATGGTCGTTAACTTAATTAACGTCCGAGTGTCTCGTTACGAAGTAGAATCGTCGAACTGTACCGTTTACATCGGCGTTATTCGATCGTAACCGACCTTCGACCTTGCCTTTTTTTTTTTTTATTTTCTTTTGTAATAAAAGCAGGACCGTTCGTTCGTTCGTTCGAAAACGAGATGGTGGAGGGTTACGATAGGAAGGAGAAGGAGCACGAAGGAGAATGGGACGAAGAAGAAGAACAAGAAGAACAAGAAGAAGGAGAAGGAGGAAGGTTTCGAGGAGATGGTTTCTTCCTTCTCGTTGAGTAATAATTAATGGTTACGTTAACTACGGATGGAAGGTCGGTACTTCCGATCGTTCGTTAAAACGACGTGGCGCGCTCGACGCGCTCGCCAACTTTCCTTTGGCACTTTGTCAAATACGACCGAACGAACGTATACCTTATTCCTTTTTTCTTCTTCTCTCTCTCTCTCACTCTCTCACTCTCTTTTTACCCGTTCCATCCAGTCTAGAACGTGTTTTCGGCAGAACGCGCGCGTAAATGTGAGTCCCGTCTTTCTCGCTTCACGAACGAGAAACAGTTCGATCAAGCCGTCTGGATTGTAGATTTTCATTTTTTTCTCTCCCCTCTACCTCCCATTCTATCATTCCCTCTCTCTCCTCTTTCTTTCCTTCCTCTTATTTTTTTGTTCCCTTTTCTTTCCCTCTTCCCCCCTCCCCCTCACACTACTCATTCGACAAGCACAAGTTCTAATAAGTCGCTTTTTAAGAGTGAGAGAGGAACTGTCCATTGTGACAATTTCGACAAATTGTAATGTTCCTTCTTTCTTTCTTTATTTCTTCCTTTCTTCCGTTGATTTTTTTCAATGTTTGATTCAGGTTTCAAAGACGCAGGTGGAGTATTTATCCAATTAATTCGCAACGAATTGTTCGCGTCGCGATTTTGTTTGGTTTAGTTTTTATTTATTCATAATTTTATTTTATTTTTTTTTGAATTTTCTCGATGTACGATATAAATTTTAGAGACGTTGATAGAGGTACTACTTATCTGTTTGCTCGAAAATTAGTTGGATCCAAATTTTGGAAACTGTTAACGTGATCGCAGAGGTTGTGTTGTATCAAGTTGCCCGTTATTACTTGCACGTGAACGTCAAGCTTTAAACATGTTTTCCCTCTGAAATACGTCTTTCTAAATGGTTGCGCGCGTATGTACATACGTAGTTTATATACCAATGAGTTTCTACTATTCGATTGAGTTGAAATTTCCGAACAAGTTCGTTTGAAACGATATTATATTCAATTTCACTTTGGATTATTTCCATTAGAAATTTAGTTTTTACCGAAAAATTTAAACTGTTCGCACGCTCTCTCTCTTTCTCTCTCTCTCTCTTAACTTTCGTAATTTTTAATTGAAAAATTATGTTATCCCGTCAAAGTATCAAAAGAGAAATATTTCGTCGCGCGTATAAATTTTATTCTTGTTTTCTTGTTTTTTTTTTTTTTTATTTTTTATTTTTTATTCAATATTACTTGATACCAACAGATATGTATCGATGTGTATCGAAAAAGGAAAATAATGAAGAATAATTGGCGTCTTCGTGAGAATAACTTTCACGTTTAATCAGTCCTTAATCGTATCTCGTTTCGATTCCGACAAGCCGGGGCCGGGGACGGTGGGAGGGAAAACGATAAAGTTTTCGAAAGCGAACGTTAAACGTCTCTTTCGTAAGGACGTTCGTCTGGTAAGTTAAAAAACGTCTCGCGACGTCGTAGAAAACTCTAATGCGCCGCGATATTTCATAAACACGTGTTCTCTCTCTCTCTCTCTCTCTCTCTCTCTCTCTCTCTCTCTCTCTCTCTCTCTTTTCTCTCGGTTACGGACGACGAAGCTCGATACGATACGCGCGCGTTGTGTTCGAGCCGACATCGATCCGGCCGAGTGCGAGAGACAAATCGACCTCGAAATGAAACAGCTGTCGTCGATTTGATTTACGCCCTCGGCGAACCGGCATTCATTATTTATGCGTCGACGGATCGAGAATTATTGAACCGCAGAGAGAGAGAGAGAGAGAGAGAGAGAGAGGGGAAAAAAAAAGAAAACGAAAAACAGGAGGTAACAAAAAAATTACGTCCTCCTTGCGATTCTATCTCGTAATGGACGTAAAGCGCTTTGAAATCATCCGTAGGCTTTGCTAGTACCAACATTTGTTACTTCGTTTCGTTGGAAAAAGCTGATTAATGGAGATGGCACAAATCTATTGATATCTCCGTAAGATTTTTGAGGAAAACCGATATCGTTAGAGATACGGTGGCTTCGTGCAAATTTCTTAACGGATTAATAAACAATCATTTTCTAAATTATTAATTAAACGAAAGAAATAGAGCGAAGAGTCAGACGGACGGGAGGGAGAGACAGAGAGACAGTACAGAATTAAAAATAAATGCTCCTTGCCTTATTCGCTGGTAAGAATAATAAATAAAGGACGTAGCGAGAGAATAATAGCACGGAGGCAAAGGAAGCATTACGTACGAAAAGGAAAGAGAGATTCCTTTGCTATGAAGAAAGGTAGGGTGATTTGAAAAAAAAAAAAAAAAGAAAAGCAAAAAGAACGAAAGAAAGAAAGAAAGAAAGAAAGAAACGGAGAGAAAAAGAAAGGAAAGAAAAAACGATAACCAATGTCTGGAGTTATAACGATGACCGGTGATGAGAGGGTAAGAGCGATAGCAAGCTAGATAGGTAGATAGATGGATGGATAGATGGATAGATAGATAGATAGATAGATAGATAGATAGATAGATAGATAGATAGATAGAAAAACACAGCTTCATCGATAATCGATATTCGTTATCAAAGGTAACAAAAAGGAAAAGAAGGAGGAGAGAAAAAAAATACAACTAAACTGCAGGTTATAAAAAGTGAGAGATAGATAGATAGATAGATAGATAAATAGAAAGAGAGAGAGAGAGAGAGAGAGAGAGAGAGTGATTCTACGCAGCAGCTCGTAGTTCCATCTATGGGAATGGTGAATACGCGAGAACTCTACCTTTCGTCCTCGTTTCCCGATCTATCTCTTTCCTCGTCCGACTAAGTTAAACCCTTTCCTCCATCTCTTTCACTTCTTCCAACGAGCCAGCCAGCCAGCCAGCCAGTCAGTCAGCCAGGCAGGCAGGCAGGCAGGCAAGCAGGCAGGCAGACCACTCTTCCTTCGCCATCTACGGTGAGCCGCTTTCTAAGAAGTTACGCAAGCAGCGCGTGGCTCCTCCGTTCATTATTTTTCAAAACGCGGCGGTTGGAGAATTTTTAAATGGAGGTTGAATGAAACCGGTTCTTCCCTTTCCCTCTCCCTCACCCTTATCCTCATCCTCATCCTCCCTCTTCTTCTTCTTCACTCTCTCTCTCTCTCTCTCTCTCTCTTTCTCTCTCTCGCTTTCTCTTCATCTATTCGTCTCATTCTTTCTCACGTGTTTGTCCCTTCTCTCTTCTCTCTCTCTCTCTTTCTCAGCAGCAGCAGCAACTCTTGTAGAAGATTTTCTACCTTCTCTAGCGGATCTTGACCGTACTCGAATAGTACGTTACGAGTACTTTTATTCTCTTTCCTCGTTCCCTCTCACTTTTCTTACTTCCCTCTCTCTCTCTCTCTCTCTTTATCTATCTATCTATCTACCTATCTATCCATCTATCCCTCTTTCTCCTTCCTTCTGTCTTTCATCGTAATCCTATTTTTCTTCTTATTTCTTTGCCAGCCTCCATGATCCTGCACATTCTTGTCCCTACCTCTTCCTCTCTCTTTCTCTCTCTCTCTCTCTCTCTCTCTCTCTCTCTCTCGCTCTTTTCATTCTTTTTATTTTCTATCTTTCTCAACTGGTCCTTCTCGAAATACCATCGTAATGCCGGTACCTGCCTCGGCCTTGATTCTTCCGACAAGCTCCTTCGAGAGCCGAATACCGATGCCTTTCTAAGGACCTCGAAATTGCGAAATTCTATCGAAGGGACGACGAGCGTCGTTCGCTGAATTAGAAGTTCTCTTTTTTCTTTTTTCCTTCTTTGCTTTCTCTCTCTCTCTCTTTTTTTTTTCTTTCCTTTTCTTTTTTGCTTTCTTCCTCTCATATCCACGACTCCCCTTTTTCCCTTCACCTAAACCCCCGTGACGTCCGTCTCTTACCACACATACGAGTTTTCTTTTTCTTCTTTTTCTACGAAGAGGCATTCATTTTTTTATAATACCACGACTCACCTAATACTATGAATTCAATATGCCCGGTAGTCGTTTATTATTATTATTATTATTATTATTATTATTATTATTATATCACTCTTCAGAAACGTGATTTTCATCGAGTAATTATTCGTTAATAATGATTAAATAAATAGGCGGTGTTGTTCAGATTACCGGACAGTACAAATGTATTTTACGTAACAAGACGATCGATCGTTCACGCGGGACCGTCTGAAATTAATATCCATTGTAATAACTGTCGCGTTTGATAGGAATCCGTTGTTGTTTGCCATTGAATCCCCGCGTTCCTTCCCTTCCATCGTTTTCGTTTTCGATCGGGGTGGTGGGTGGTGGGTGGCAAGGGGTATGGTATAAGAGACGAAAGGAGCGTTTGGAGCGGATAGGTGGGTCGATGGTAATTCGTAGAAGTCACAAAGTGGGTTGGAGTGGTATGGAAAGGGATGAGGGTGGACGGGAGCGATGGGTGGATGGTTGGGTGGGTGGTTGGTTGGGGCAGAGTGGGGCGTTTATTTAATCTGGAAAATGTCCAGAGAGCGGATAATTAGCGCGACAATTGCCAAAGTTTAATTGGAAATCCGAACCTCCCCCGTACTCTCCTATCCTCCCTACCTACACCCTTTCGCGAGTTCGCGCCGTAGGGCTTATATATCCGTGTATAACTACACGGGTTATAGGTGCGCTTTCAATCCGCGACGTACTCGCGTTCGTTTCGGCCGTTTCGTATAAAAATTCTTCGCCGGTGGTACACCGAGGAAACGAGAAACTAAAAAGCGTAAAACCAAAACAAAACAGAAATACGAAACAAAAAAAAAAAAATGTGAATTTCCGACGCAACCCAATTGTTCACTTCGCAGTTTTTATTCACCGAGTAAAAGTATTCGATTGGTTGATATCATTTGTTTCCGCTATTCCACAAATATATGTAACGTTCGATCTTTGTTAAAGTTATGAATGAGAAGTTGCAGTGAAAAGAAAAAAAGAAAAGAGAAACGAGGGATATGACAACGAACACGATGACGTCCCAATAAAAAGAACAAATGTAATTATGCAATTGCAAACGTATATAATATATAACGGGTACCTTCGATGTTTTGCAACATAAACGTATTAAATGTAGTCGGACAAAATTGATTGTGCGAGTAACGATTGACCTTTATAACGATCGCGTTGACCACCGGTGACCTCTGTGGCGTCGAACAACGTGATAGGAATGAATAACGCGAGCATGTCGTTTTCGGATTATTTACGCTTCGATGTATTCAAAATATTTCGGATGGAATTGAAACGAGAGAATAATATATCTTCTCGAATATACTTACGCAATAACCGCAATAGCGTCGTTTCAGAAAAAGTCAGAGGGATTCCATAGCAATGGGGAAATATCGTTGAAAGACATGTGAAGATGGTTGTTGGTTAAAAGGGTAATTGGTCGAAAGTGGGATGAGAGGAACGGGGTTTGAAAGTATTTTAAAGAGTCTCTAAGAGGGATAGAAATAAGTAGAGAAAAAAGGGGAAGAAAGAGAGAGAGAGAGAGAGAGAGAGAGAGAGAGAGAGAGATGTACGACCGAGAGAGAAGGATCAAGACCGAGGAGCACTTAATCGCTCATCGAGAATTCGGGGTGCGTTCTTGGGATTTCGCGTGGTCGAACCTAGCGATTCGGGTGGGGTGGAGGAATATCCAGGCATCGAAATAAAGTTATTAAAGGTCGGAGTTTGCCTCGGGGTGGATCGAGCGCGTTCACCTTTTCCCTTTTTTCCTGTCTCTCTTTCTCTCTCTCTCTCTCTCTCTCTCTCTCTCCTTCTCTTTTTTCTTCTTCGACGTTATGCGTACGAATGAGTTCTTTCTTTGCCTTAATTCCACCCTATTAACCACGGTACTTAAGTGCCTCCTGAACAGGAGAGAGGGAGGGTGCGTTATTAAAGGCGGCATAAACATACCGAAGAGAGAGAGAGAGAGAGAGAGAGAGAGAGGGTAAAGAGGGTGGAACGAGAAGGGGAACGTGGATCGCACCCATGCAATAATTTCACGGGGCGGAACGATCCAGGACTTGCCAATGCGTGAACAGCACGGATCAACGAAATTGATGTCCGAGCAAGCGGAAAATATTCCAGGACCCTTCCCCAAACGTCGGCTTTATATCATAACGAACCTGAACCGTGTACGATTGTTTTCGTGCTATCGAGAAAAGGGCTCGTTAAGCTTTTTTCCCTCTTCTTTCTCTTAATTTTTTTTTCCTTTTCTTTCTTTTTTATTTTCTTTTGTCTTTGTTTTTGTTTTTGTTTTTGTTTTTCTGGATACGAACGCGAATGGAAAAGCCGAGTGACGATGATGGGACGGGATGATCGAACGTTTAATCGGTTCTTCAATTATACCAGACGTTTCAGGTAGACGACGGTTTTCTAATTATTTCAAGCACAGAGAGAGAGAGAAAGAGAGAGCGAGAGAGAGAGAGAGAGAGAGAGAGAGAGAGAGAGAGAGACGAGACGAGAGGAGACACGAGCAGTATTTGACAGTTCACGATGCTTCCGCCCTTGCTTGCTTTACAAAAGTGATTACAGGCAACTTTAACCAAAAGAAACTTTAAGCGGAGATTGATGATCTATCGCTTAGCATGATACAACTCGGCGACGATACTTTTCGATATCGGCTAGCTTCTTATATATATATATTCATATATATATATATATATATATATATATATATATATATATATATATATATATATATATATATATGAAATTGGGTGACGCTTTAGGAGTCTGGAAATTTGCAATTTGTTTATCTCGAAAGTTTGCGTAACGAGGAACGTTAGGTGTTTAGGGTATACCTACTTCGAATAAATTACTCTCTTACTACCGATGATGAGAACGCCTTGAAACTTGGGCATTTGTTAATGATAGACTACGAGTTGGCGATAGATAGATAGATAGATATATACAAATAAATAATTAAATATATATATATATATATATATATATATATATATATATCCTTGTAATTCTTCATCGTTCGATAACGCTTGACCATTTTCGAAGACAAGGACTAAACCGGATCGAGGAAAGACCATCGAGAGGAATTAATTCGCGGAATTACCGCGGCCATAATCGCTTTACTGAACGCTGGCTTGGCTGGCCCTGGTGCAAAAAAAAAAAAAAAGCTAAAGGTACGAGAGCTTGAAAATTAGCAGTGCTTTTTAACGCTGGACCGGCATTTAATCCCATTGACCACGGCCATTTCTTCTTTTCTCGCTATCACATACCTTTCCCGTTTACCTGCTCTTACTCTCCCCTACCCAACCACCCCACCCATCCTCCCCAAACTCTCTCTCTCTCTCTCTCTCTCTCTACCCCTTTCGTTCCTCCTTATCCTCTCTTTTTTATCTTCTTCTTCTTCTTCTTCTTCTTCTTCGTCTTCTACTACTTCTTCTTTTTTTATTTTTTTTCCCCGAGCGTTCGTCGCCGCTTCGCGGTTCTACGAGAATCGCCGTTTACTAAATCGGATCAGTTTTCTCCCCCAACTAAATCCTGAAAGAATCTCTTTATGGGTTCTTGTTAACGATCGTAAAAAAAATAAAATAAAATAAGAAGATAGAGAGAGAGAGAGAGAGAGAGAGAGAGAGAGAGAGAGAGAGAGAGAGAGAGAGAGAGAAGAAAAAGGAACGACTATATTTTTATAATCAACGTACTACAACGTACGATCTTCCCTTTACCATCCATAATTGGTAGAATTTATTTTCATGGTGTCGTCGATTCAATTGTCAAAAATATTGTTGGAAGAATATTTCTATATTGTTTGTGCTCGATTCTGATACAACGTTTTATTCAACATTGTGTTCTATTATAATTAAATTGTCGTGAAATGAATCGATCGTGCACTGGGATGTTTAAATCATTGAAAATTATCTTCACATAACATTTTCTCACGTTAGAAAAATTATCCGTCTCTCTCTCTCTCTCTCTCTCTCTCTCTCTCTCTCTCCATGTAGAATTTGAATTGACTAGCGAACGTTAACGAACGATTAGCATTTACGCTCGAAATTATTTATCCCTCGCTCATCACTATTCATGAAGAACAATCTATGCTCTATCGTAGTTACATTTAAGTACGAGATCGTTTCCCATAGTAGAGAGATCGTGGTATCGCGTTATCGAGCGAGAGGGTTGAACGACCAGCCAAACCCTTCAGGCAAAGTTAAAGAGAGACGTGTGACGAGAAAACGACGATGTTTTCGGAAGGGTAGGAGGGTTCGACCGTACGACCAAGGACAACGTGATACAAAAGGCGAACGAGTGTTATTCTTCTTCATCGAATAAAGCGAAGTAGTTTGAGTGAAAAAGAGGGACAGAGAAAGAGAAAGTGAGAGAGTGAGAGAGAGAGAGAGAGAGAGAGAGAGAGAAAGGGGAAAAAGAAAGAAAGAGAGATGTTTAGATATGGGAGGTCTTAATTTAACGTGAAACTTTTCGAAATAATGAGACTTAAAACGGGATGGTTATCTAAATGACGTTACATGGAGAAATAAAATAGACAATTAATTACTTCTCGATCGATCGTAAATACATTGAAAAGAAATAGAAAGGTAAATGGGGCGTGGAACATTTTGTACGTATAATATTAAAAAAGAAAATTCGAACGAATTTCAAATCGTTCGATTTTCAATCCATACGTATGGCGGGTACATAAGGTTTCAAACGAAGAGAATGTATTTCGAACGATTGACTCCCGATAGAAAAATAGGTAAGACCATTAGAGACTATTCGAAAGTTTTTACCCCGTTGGGAATGGAGAGTACTTAAGGGGCTCGGTGAGATTGGAATACAAGAAAATGGTTATACCAACGTGGAAGCTTCGAATCGATATACCTTTCTCTCTCATTTTCCTTAACCTTAACCTTCGACGATATCGCGTGGCATTTTTCTTTCTTTCTCTCTCTCTTCTTTTTTTTTTTTTCGAAGCATAAATTTGAAAAACTTTTATCCGATGTTAAGTTATAAAAGGTAAATGTTAAGTGCTCGAAGGAAGTACTGACTATTTTCCAAGGTAATTTGCGTAACGATCGGATATCGGGATCGTGAGGTAGGGTAAAGGGGGAAGGAGAAGGAGAAGAAACGAAGAGAAGTAGAAAATAGAAAAGGAGGATGAGAGATGAGGGGGGAGGTGGGTGGGAGGTGGGATCGGAAGAAGAAAGAACGATACTTTCGTTCGCAGACGGCCAGATCGCAATCGTGTCGCGTCTCGAGGATGCTAGAAAAAGGGACTCGGGGTGTGAGTGGGCGGTTAGAAGGGGAGGGGGTGGGGGGAGGAGAAGATAGGAGAAAAGGGAATAGAAAGGTTCGAAAAGGGGAATCGAAGGGTTCACGGATATTTCCTTTAAAAGAGGATTCCGTCGCGAAAACGCGGTTGCGCAAAACAAAGAAGGGAAACGTGTGTGACGGTGGAGGACCACCACCATCGCCACCACCACCATCGCCACCACCACCACCAACCCAGAACCAGAAGAATCGAAGAAGAAAAAGAGAAAGGGGAGACAGTGGAAACGTAGCGAAGGAGAAGGATAAGACGAGAGATAGAGGAGAGAGACCGTCCGACTGGCTGAGAAGTGGAGGTTGCTTGGGTGACTGGGGTGACACGGGAGCAGAGGGGTTGGATGGGTCGGTCGGTGGGTGGTTGGGAAGGAATCGGTTCGGTTCGGTTCGGGAATCGGCGAAGTGAGGATGAGGAGGAGGAGGAGGAGGAGGAGGAGGAGTTGGAGGAGGGATGGATGGCGGCGAGGCAGGCACGCTAGACGCGTATATCGATTACCGTCTCGCTGTCTCGAGCCTCAAATGGGAGAAGGAAAGGTCGTTTCTGAGAGTACCGACCGAAATCCTATTTCTCTCGGGCTACGAGCAAATCCTTTCGCCCTCCTACCACACGTCGCCTAGCTTCTTCCTCTTCTTCTTCCTCTTCTTTTCCGCACGCCCTCGAGGAATCCCTGATTTTCTCCTTGCTCTCGAAGGAGTCCACTGACGTGAGAATAGTTCCCCTACGTAGACTGTAGGGGATAGAGGGATGAAGGTGAGGATGAGGAGGAGGAGGAGGAGGAGGAGGAGGAGGTGAAGAAAAAAATATCTTGTCCCATCGAAAATTCCTTCGGGGACAAAGAATTGATTTATTAATTCTCTTGTAAGCGTATTAAAGAAGGAGAAGAAGGAGAAGAATAAGGGAAAAGAGAAGAAAAGAAAGAAAGAGAGAGAGAGAGAGAGAGAGAGAGAGAGAGAGAGAGAGAGAGGGAAAGGGAAAGAGAGAAGCGCGTTGGTAAATAAATTCGTTCGCGAATAACATTTCAAACGACATTCGTAAGTAAATACGCATACGCGAGTAGTATGTGTATATATCGATAACACGCGGAACAGTCGCGTCAGTCTCACCTTGGCAGCGGAGAGTAACGGATGGCAGAGAGATGAAGAGAGAAAAAGCCACGGAACAGAAAGAAGGTTCATCTTTTATTCACATTATATTTGAAATTATTTTATTATTATAGGTAATATAGGATTAGTTTCGATCGTTCCAAGAGGCATAATTTGTAGTTAACACGAAAAGTAAAAAAGGAAAAAATAATAAGATGAAATAATATTTATATTCCACTCGAGCGAATTCCACGCTCTCGCGTCATAACGAGAACGAACCCGCTTAGTTCGTTGATGGACGGACGTGTCAGGAATCGAACGTGGGTATCATGACGAAACGTTTGGAACAGATGTACGTCTATAAATTACGCCGGGAAAAATAAGTTTTGTCATGAACGACCGACCGACCGAACGACCGACCGACCTACCCTCTCCCTCTCTCTCTCTCTCTCTCGCTCGTCCTAACCCCGAATGAATTTCGTTCACACGATTTCGATCGACACGATTTGACGGATCGTTTCCAGAAATTCGTTCTTTCGGAAATTACGAATTTCGTTTCGTCGAATCTACAATATCGCTCAATTTCGTTCGAGGGAACAACGTCGTTCTTATTGTTAATCTAAGGGAAAACGTAATGCTTTTTTCTTTCCCTTCTTCTTCTTCTTCTTCTTCTTCTTCTTCTCGCAGTAGATTTATAGATTTACATTCGGTGTCTCTTATATCTTTAGAATAAAATTTCACCATCGGTAACCCATTTAAAATCGATTATACAATGTTTCGTAACATCGTGTAGTCATAATTATTCTTTCTTTCTTTTCTGTTGTTTTTTTTTTTTTTCAATCATGATTGATGATTTATTTCGTCGTGATTCAGAGATAAAATGAATGACCAACAGTTTACAGGAGTCCTTGAATCCTAAATGAATCTCACCGTTTAACGTCGAATAATGCGAATAGATTTTAATTATATAATATCATTAAATTCGCTTATGTAGTAGGTCTGTCGTCACTGACTATTAAATTCGACGATCAAATCTTATCGATTTTATTCGTTCCACGTGTATCAATGACGTATTTTTATTCTTTTTTCCTTTTTTTTTTTTATTTAAAAGCAGATAATTGTTAATGGCTAAGCAGCGTTGTTATAAAATATACGTACGCGTATACGTAAATAAAACGTTTATCTTTGTAAACAATGTTCTCTACTTTGAAGAAATCGACGCGCAAATTTAATTGAAATTCCTTTTGTTTGTCCTGTTACAGGTGAGTGTCCTTGGACATTTTGTAAAGAAGGAGAGACGTTCCTTTAAGCTGGGTAAAGTAAAGGTAAAATAAAAAGAAGAAAACTGACACAGGGAAGAGAGGGAGAGAGAGAGAGAGAGAGAGAGAGAAACAGAGAGAAGCTTTGGTAAGAACACACTACTCTTTTCTCCCTCATTATTTCATACTCTCATAAGCGCGTTACGTGCCAGCTTTGTCACTCGAGAACATTGAGATTCACGAAAGAAATCTCCCGGTGAGATCTTAAATAGTATATGTTCACCATGGAGCTCTATTCACGTTCTAATCTGGGCCAATCAAGCCACACGTTGCTAGTATGAATGGAGAGAGGAATCGACCATCGTTCTCTCTCTCTCTCTCTCTCTCTCTCTCTCTTTCTCTTTCTATCTCCATCTCTATCTATCTCTATGTATGTCTCTCTCTGTAGCTCTGTTTCTGTCTTCCTCACTTTCGAATGCGTATGTGTGTTATACCATATGTGTCGCTATGTATCTCTCTCTCTATGTGCGTATGTACGTGTATGAGAGAGAGAGAGAGAGAGAGAGAGAGAGAGAGAGAGAGAGAGAGAGAGAGAGAGAGAGAGAGAGAGAGAGATCTCGTAAATGCGTACGCACGCGGCCCTGACGTGGCCCATACGCCACGACGGAGTTTACAACGATGACACGTTTACTCGAAATAGAAGCTCGCGTAAGGCCCATAACGGTACATACATACATAGATAGATACATAGATACATACATAGATACATAGATGCATACATACGTATATACATACCTACGTACATACTTACATCGTACACGTTTATTCTTGGAGATACGAGCCGTATTAAACCATTCTGTATCTGTCTACTCGTGTCCCTATTTATAATAATATATCGTAAACAACGCTCGTGTTTGCATAAATATCTTGAGACAAAATGTATTTATTGTTGTCTACCGTTGCATACAAGGTTTCAATAATTAAATCACATTATTAAGTTCGCTCCGTTATCATTATGCTTTGTTTAATACTTTTATCATTATTATTATTTGTAATATTCTTTTATTTATCGTCGATTTAATTACCTATCCTTTTATTTTTTTCGAGGGCGTTGGAGGGATTTGATTCGTTCGTTGGAGTATTAATTAAATTAATATTCTATAAAACATTATATTAATCGAATTGTATTTTTCATAGCAAAAAATTATGTTTTATTAAAAATCGTTCGAGGAGTATCGAATAATTGTAAAGAATAATGTATGAAGTTTGAATTTCTGTTGTTCGAATACACATCGAAGGACGATATTTTCGTTGGCGTTGATCGGACGCGATAGTATTTAAATTAATTTCATTTTTTTTTTTTTCGGTATAGATCATCCACTTTATAACTTTCGTATTAGAAAATAGTTCAAGTTCCGTTCGTGGGAACGTCGATATTTTAAATGATACGATCATCCGATGATAGTTCTTACTCCTACTGTATCAAAGGAAAAATATTTTAATGATATTCCAATGATAATGACTCTCTCGCTCTGTAAACACGTCTCTCTACGTTACAGTGATTTATTCTCCGTATAGTAATTTCTGACTGAGAGTAATTGTCTTTTAACAATTTCAGATTACTCTTTACGAACTAATCGGAATAGGGCTTTCATTGATTTTAAGCGACCCAGTTAGTTGGCGAATTCTAAATTGATTTAAATTAGAATAACGTTTGTCTAGTCGATCTGTGATAGTGAAATGAGAAAAGTGGATGAAAACGAAAACCCCTCTCGAACTTTTCGTAGACGCATACGCGAACATGTTTATTGCATAGGTAATATACGCCTCTGGGCGAATGGGATTGAACGAACCTAATATAACCCACTCGGACATCGTTCACGATCTTCGTTGAGAGATCTAAAAGGGTTTGTTTCGAACAAAGGAAACTTTTATCGACTTTAAAACTGCCCGGTATTTTCCCAATACTTTTTTGTTCTTTCCTTTCTTTTTTTTCTTTCTTTCTTTTTTTTTTTTTTTTTTTTTTTTTTTTATTACAGAAACACGTTTTCATCGGGAGTATAAACGTAAAGTGAGAATTTAGAATCTAATTTGCCGAATTTAATTTACGGAACGTTCTAAATTTAATTCTTTCTTTCTTTCTTTTTTTTCACTAATAATCTTTCCAATCGTTTACAGATTTTATTTAAAAAATCGGTTACTCTGTCTCGTGACTTTTTGGATTAACTTTTTTTATCTCTCTTCTTTTCTCTCTCCCTCTCTCTCTCTCTCTTTCTATCTTTCTCTCGGATCGTGAAATTCGAATTCTAGGAACTTTTAGTAAATCTGAGAACTTTCAGCTTGATCCGTAATCGAATTCTCGTACGAGGCGAACACACGTGCATAAGTGCATACATTTTTTTTCGATTGGCAAAATAAAGTCAAAGTAAATAACTTTTCCGAATCGTATAAAATCGAATTTTCTAAATTATTTACAGGACGTTCTAATTTTATTGATTGTAATCAATTAAACAGAATGTATCGAAAGTTCCCTAGATAATTTTAAATATCGATTGCTCCAACTCGTGGTTTTTCGAACTGATTTCTTTTCCTTTTTTCTTTTTGTTTCTGTTTCTCTCAAATCGTGAAATTATAATCCTATGAATTCTTGCCAAACCTGAGAACTTTTAGATTAAATTCGTAGATGTTCGATCGAGACAGAAAAAAAAACACACACACGCGCGTACACCTGTCGTTTCGATTTAACTAAATTTATTTCATTATACGTAATAACTATAATGGCAATGAAAGCCAACGAAAACGTCCGAGAGTTTTTGATATTATCGTTCGACCGATCAAAGAAAAAAAAAAAAAAAAGAATGAAAGAAAGAAAAAAATCGAAAGATTTCGAGTAGAACTGGGTCGATTTTAAATGCATCTCCAGCCGCATTGCGACGTCATAAATAGCGAAACGTTCGGTTCAGCAGCCTCAGTCATTCCGTGTCATCAACCTCCCCCTGTACGTGGCCCCCCTCTTCGTCGCTCTTTCTACTCGCTCTCTCTCTCTCTCTCTCTCTCTCTCTCTCTCTCTCTCTCTCTCTCTCTCCTGGGCCACTCATCCCGATCGGTAGTAATTTTCTCTCCCATTCCCCTCTCTTCAATCCAACCCTCCCCCTTCTCTCCTCCTCCTCCTCCACCTTCTCCTCTCTTCCCTTCGACGTTCGATCTTTCGGTGTATAGCTCGATGAATACACACATATATATATATATGTATATATATATATATATATATATATATATATATATATATGCATATCCCATGTACGATAGGAGCCGATCGAAGAGGACAGTGCTCGGTCCTGTCACGTACAGAGATCCGTTTATCGCCCGTTCCCTTTGCATACCGGTCACTCTGTAACCCTTGCCTCCGGATATACTGGGTGTTCTCAATTCTAACCGATGGTCGTACGTTGTTTCCACCCTCATTCGAACGACGAATAATGCGAACTATGGGGGAATGCGATTCTGATCTATAGTTCGACCGCCCGACCCACCCAGCAACGTTCATTGTTAACTTTATTAGAGATTATACGATATTTCGATCCGTCCGTCCACGTATTGCGAGTTCGTACGTACGTTCGGATTATATTTGAATTAATCCGTTTGTATCGTGTTTGAGGATAGATATAGATAATTAAAAATGTTTTAATTAGTTCCTAAGAAAGAGACAATCATTGATTGTTGCTTCGGACGATGGCATTGTATGGAACGTTGATGTTTCGCGTGTGAACGAGTCATTGTTCGTATATTTGAAATAAATCTCTGGATCAGATGTTACGATCTCGGTATTAGTTTGAATGTACGATTTTATCAATGATTGATTTTATTAAAAATTGATCGAAGGATTAGTACTATTCGCTTGTGTTATACATTTGCATAGTGTCGCATACGATTCTATGGAGAATAATGATCTGTTGTGTAGTGTCGAATATAATTCAATATGTTTCTCCAGTGCTACGTAATATTGTATATTATAATATAATACCGTAATGTTCTTTCGTATAACACATAACGTTGTGTAGAACGTAGTTTATTAAATTCCTACTGTGTTTTATCAAATATACGTAATATTTTATATACATATTTATACGATTATAGGTTGATTATTATAAATACGGTGCATCATAGAATAGAATGTCTACGTTTTAATATCTTTCGTAGCCCTTGAATACGCACACACACACACACACATATATTTACTACGCACGATACAATAAATTTCATACATACACACACACATATATATATACATAAATGTATAATAATATTATTATATCGGACTAATATATAATTGACTAATCTCTCGTCATATATATGAAGAAGGAAGTAAATGAAGAGAAGGAATTTTGAAATCTTTAGGAAAGATTGTTTCTTGCGGTAGAATGTAATGTCGCGTAGAAATAGTCGGGCGGTCGTTACTACTAGAGAAGAATCTTTTTACGAGTTAGTCGGCCCTTTCTCTTCCCTAATTAGCGGAATCTGGCTCCGTGCCAGGAGCGTCGACGTCGGACGGTACCAGGGGCTGATCGCCGGGCACCCTTCCCCGAGACAACTCGGCCGAAACGACATTCGGACCGCAAACGTTTCGCATTCCGACCAGCCGCACAAATCTCGTCGACGCGCCTGTGACGTCCCGCTCGAGAACACTCGGCCATGGACAACGTGGATGGCCGTGTTCTCTCTCTCTCTCTCTCTCTCTCTCTCTCTCTCTCTTTCCGACGTGTTCGACCTAGGAACGGGTTGAATCCGTTCTACAAATGACACCCTTTGTGTGTCAGCCCCTTAAGAATCGAACGTCTCGTTAGATGGACACGAATTTCTCGCAAATTCTAATTTTATTCTATCGAACACTGACACCCGAATTACATCGACAATTTGTCATCTATCGTTTTTATTAGAGAATTTTACGTATAACATTTATTTTATTAATAATAATAATAATAATAATAATAACGATACGATAATCATAATAATTACGCATTGATTCATTGTAATTACAATTACGATAGTAATGACACAATAACGATAATAACGTTATAACTTATCATTATGATTATCGTCGTAATTATTTCAGAAGGTATTATTATTAAGTCATTCGTTATTCGCAATTAATTTATTTTTCTTTTTTACGCGCGAGAGAACAATCGTCGTCGCTTACGTATATTCGTTCTAAGAAAAATCCGTCGAGGATACTTTTTAAAATACGACGATAAATTCTCTTTTCGTTCGCTCACTTTATTCTCATTTAATCGAACGAAAGGTCAACGTACCCGTTTACCGTCATCGAAATCTAATCGAGCCTAGAGAAAAATCGAATGATACTCTTCTAAATCGAGTAGGTACGATCGATGGGAGACGGCGGATAAGTACAGACGAGAAACGAGAGACGAGAGTGGGATACCCGATTACGATCGTCGTCACTCTCTAACAGCGGTGAATCGCGATACGCGCTGAGAATAATTTCGTTTACTGAAGAGAAAGAGAGAGAGAGAGAGAGAGAGAGAGAGAAAGAGAAAGAGAGAGTCAGATAGAAACTGGCACCCTTTCTTCTTTCGTTTTGTTCTCGTTTTGTACTATGTTTCATTCTCTTTGCTTGTCTCTCTCTCTCTCTCTCTCTCTCTTTCTCTTTGTAGCCCCCTCTGAAAAGAAAAAGAAGGGTAAAGTTGGTTGCCAAAGGGACGCCTGTAAGGTTTACGACCCTCGAAAGGCCCTTGGCTAACGACGTTACGCGTCCACCGACACGCCCGGTATACTTTAGGAGCTCTCCAATTAATTATTCCGCGGGATTTCGCCCCGATTTAATTACGGTTCTTACCGTTTCGGCTTCTTTCTCTCTCTCTCTCTCTCTCTCTCTTTCTCTTTCTTTCTCTCTTTTGGACGCGCTCTTTCTCTCTTTCGTTTTCTCCTCTCTTTATCTCGTCTCTCTCTCTCTCTCTCTCTCTCTCTCTCTCTCTTACTTTCTTCAATACACCAGCGCGTAACCAAACAACTATAAGTGCGGTGAATATAGTCGGATAGTGAATTTTCGAAAACCTCCTCCTTAGATTTAAATTATTCAATTAGTTATACCTTATCTTACGTCCTTGTACCTTATAAGTACTCTCGGGGAATATCTAATCCGCTTATCTGCACGTAGATCGATAACGTTAGACCTTGACTGTTCACGTAACGCGATTAATCATTGAGAGGTCGTCTAGATCGGTTAAATAAAAAAAAAAAAAAGTTAATTGATCGAGAAGAGACAGAGAGAAAAAGAGGGATAAAGAGAGATAAAGAAGCAGAGAGAGAGAGAGAGAGAGAGAGAGAGAGAGATAGAAAGAGAGAAAACGTTACTGGATTCGTCGTACAAGTTTAACACAATTTTTGTTTTATCTACCTAAGCTTATCCACGATCCTTCGCTCGGACGAGCATTCGGGTTTTAATTCGAGCAGAAGTCGAATAAATAATTCGAATTATCTCGTTTCGTTTCGTTTCGTTTCGTTTCGCGAATATCGACGGCAAAATTCACCTTGTGTTTCTCGATTATTATCGTACGATAACTCGAACGCTCGAACGCTCGAATAAACGGTCGAATTAATAGACGCATTTGTAAACTTTCCGTCTCTCTCTCTCTCTCTCTCTCTCTCTCTCTCTCTTTATCCCTCATCTTTGTCCTTTTCTTTCTATTTTCGTAAAATGTAACCATCGAAGGAAAAATGAAAGAATCCTCGATCAAAGTTTCACCGTTCCGTTGGCTTCTCTCCTTTCCTCCTATGCCTTTTACGGCTCGATAAAATCCCATTGGCGGTGACGATCAAAAATACATGCGACGGAAAAATAACGTGAAAGGAGAAAGAAAGACCGAACGATCGTCGGCCAGTATCGATTTCGAAGCAATTAACTAATTAAGATGGTTGATATTCGATGAAACGTAAGTCGATTCGAGGACCGAGCACAAACATCGTGATATATATATATATATATATATATATATATATAGTATTAACGAGTTAATTATATTAATAAGACCAAGGTTTCCTCTTTATTAAACGGAGTTTTACTCGTATTATTTTTAATGGAACACCAATAACGACGGTAGTGAACAGTAATTTCGCTTAAATTTTATGTTTTCCTTCGCTCGTAGTAAAACGTTACCGAGGAGAAAGACAAAAATATATATATATATATATATATTAAATTGAAATATATATAAAAGTATATTATTTTATAATATATATATGTAAAAAAGAAATATACTTTCATACGATATATGTATATAAGTATGTATATATATATATATATATATATATATATATATATATATATATGTGTGTAAAGAAAAACAAAAAAATTTCTGTCGTAGGAAGCGTCAAGCATAGTTTTCGTAGACGAGACTGAAGGAGACTCGTCGAGATCAGGGCCACGCATTAAGCCCCCCCCCCTCTTTCTCTCTCTCTCGACGAGGGGTTCGCATCACCCTCACTGACGTGGCATAAAATTTCCAACAATTTCCACTCACCGAATCCCTCCTGCCCTTCTACTCGGCCCCCCTTAATGTCTTCCTTCATGACGTCTCTATATGCATACAGGCACGATTCCGAAATGAATTCAGGCATAACGTTGGATGGCTCGGTCGGTTCCTCTCTTCTCTTTTCAAAATTTCCCTCCTACCGGGTTGGTAAAGGGGCAGGGGGTCCGGGGGAAGGACGACGACGACTCATTGTGACATGCAAAATTTAATCTTTAGCCGGCACTTCGGCGAATTAAAATTGCGCTCTAAAGCGCACTACGTAACGATCTCGTGGCCGATCGAAAGCCGCTCGCGAGAGGGGGTGGTGTAGGGGTAGGGTTGTAAGGTTGTGGGGTGTATAGCAGGCTCCGCTAGGATTATGCACGCGGGATAACTAATTAATTTGAAAAACTCTCCCAGCGAGAACACCAACCACCACCACCACCATCACCATCATCATCACCGCCTCCAAACCTGCGATACGACACGTTAGATTATGAAAACGAACCGACCTTCGTATATAAATATTCATGCTGATTTTGTTTCTTCTTCTTCTTCTTCTTCTTCTTCTTTTTTTTTGTGTCTTTTCTTTCGCCCCCACCCACCCCACGAATTTTTCCTTTCCTTTTTTCTTTTGCTCCCCTCGTTATTCATTAATTTTTGATAAGCTTAATAATTATCTTCCCCATTTATCAGACTATAAGAATACGTAATTACGACGGAAAAATCAGGATAACCTGGATGGAAACGTTTCCGCGGCTCTTTAATTTCTACCAAAAGTGCATAAATAATTTAAATTAAATTCCAAATTATATATATATATATATATACACGTTTAATCTAGAAAATAAAAGAGAAAGAAGAAGAAGAAGAAGAAGAAGAAGAAGAGGGAAATGAAAAAAGAGAAAAGGGAGTTCGCGAAACGTTATCCGTAAGAGGCGATCGTTTAGGTAAATCCCCATAGCGTGCGCGCGCGCGAGAGAGAGAGAGAGAGAGAGAGAGAGAGAGGAGAGCATTATCCGTAATTTCCGTATATCAACATCCTGCGAGTCGATCCTCCGGAAGGATCGGATTTTGCGTATAGAGGAGGATGATAACGGCGAGAGGTGTTTAATATGCCAGGACACGCGGCGCATCGAAGGAACATTAGCGTTGTGCTATCCCACAGGATTTCGAAAAGCAGAGATAGATAGATAAAATATATATATATATATATATATATATATATATATATATATATATATATATTGATAGATAGAGACAGAGACAAGGAAACAAAAAAAGATAGAGAGAGGGAGAGAGAAGATGTAAAGAAGACGAAGGGAACGCGTTCGTTTAATACTTGGAACGAGAGGACGTCGTCACTGGTCCTGTTCGATAACCGACGTAAGAAAGAACGGGAAGAGCTAATGGCGCGCGTGATGTTGGTGATTCGGAAAATTGTAGATCGGATGGGGAGGTGGGGGGGCGTATAATCGAGCTAATATCATCGACCCGAGACCCTCCGACCCACTCTACACCATCGAGAAAACCGCTCGCGCTTTTCTTCTCCTCGTTTCATCTTTCTCGCACTTCTCTCTTTATCTATCTCTATCTCTCGCTTTCTCGCTCACTCACTTCGTCCGTTTCTATCTCGCTCGTTTCTTGAAAGGAAAGAGAGAGAGAGAGAGAGAGAGAGAGGAGGGGTGGTAAAAGATTCGAAGGAAATTTCGCTAGGAAGCTTCATTTTCCACGGCGCTGCTTCCGCTTAAAGCCCGCATCCCTTCCATCATACCTTCTCCCACTTTCCCCCTTACCCCTCTCCTTCTCTCTCTCTCTCTCTCTCTCTCTCTGTCTGTCTGTCTGTCCGTCCGTCCGTCTCTTTCTCTCTTTCCCGTTTCGTAAAAGCCGCAAAGGAGTTCGTCGCCTCTCCGAGTGAGAAAATCTTGGATTTCCCTATTCGAAGACGATCCCTACCAAGGACGACGGGGCTATTTCCAAGATATCTTCCATCCCCCTTTAACACCCCCTCCCCCTCGCTCCCGCAAGCCCTTGCCAAAGTGCCGATTTCATCCGACTCGCATTGTTTCCATCCATTGCTTTCATTCGCGAACTGCCGGGCATACAGATCGTCGTAGACGATCTTCGACGTTCTTAAGAGTAAAAAGGTCGTTCCGAAGTTTCTCTCATCATGGGTGTTAATTATAAGATAATTGCCAGTTTCATTCGAAACGATTCCACTTTCGAAGTGGCTGAGTAGTGGTGGTGGGGCACGGGGGAAACGGAGAACGATCGATTCGATTACTTAGAAAGGAATGATTTGTCCGAGGGTTACCGTTAAAGGGTGATGCGCGTTCCCTCGATCTAACAAAATGTCGGGGAAATAAAACGATCGCTCGCGCTCGCTCAACGAAATAAGAGATTGGACGATCGTTCTTATTCTACGATATAATTATCCCATAATAATAATTACGTTCGTTCGCTTATACGAAGCGAATAAATTTTTCCACGTTCAACCTCGCGCGCATTATCCTCGTAATTTGCGTACCGTTTTAACCCGTTTTTATTCCTCGTACAGGCGATATTCGCGTTTCTTATTAATTAATAGCATCGTACGTTTGGAATCTCTCGAGTCACGGACTTTGTAACTTTTATCTCGATTCGTCGTGTTTTTTCATTTTCGTATCATTGCCGAATGGGGAAACGAAATAAAGAAAGGAAGAAAAGAAAAAGAAATGGGAGAAAGAAAGAGAACTATTATATTCGTTTTCGTAGAGACTTTTAATATACAATTGGAGGAAATTCGTAGAACGGGATATACGATTTACGGTTCGAAGGTGGAAGCGATTGCCGCTCGCAAAATCGTCCGAGGACAAGATGGAACGTAGAAAGGTCCTCGTTGTGTGTGTGTGTGTGAGAGAGAGAGAGAGAGAGAGAGAGAGAGAGAGAGAGAGAGATCCGACGTTAAAGGGCTGACTCACCTTTCCTTCGCCTTCCATTCTCGAGATCCGGACATAAAAGATTTAGGTTTGAGGAAGCGGTCGGTAAATGTAGGCGTTAGTTACGAACGATCTTTTTCTCTTTCTCTTTCTCTCTCTCTCTCTCTGTCTGACGGCATGTCGTATTTTTCAACCTTTAAAAACTGATCGACAATCGGAGCTATTATTTCAAGATCCCAACCTCGTTCGAATTATGGAAATTAATTCATGTCGCACGTCGATCCTTTTCTTTTCTCTCTTTCTTTCTTTCCTTCCTTCTTTCTTTCTTTTTTTTTTTTTTTTGTCAGCAACGCTCGCTCGACGCGTCATTCGTACACCACTATTACTGCCACCACTACTACATCCTACTACGTAGAAAATCGTCTTTAATCGGAGCCTTGATGGGTGGCGTGAGGGGTGAGGAGAGAGAGCTCGGATGATGAGGAGAGTACTATTCCCCTCCTCGCGTTCTCGCAAATCGAAAATCTAAGAAGGACGATCAGCGTCAGCGTTTCTCACAACTCGATGGATCCTACCTTTAGCCGTTCATTTTCGGACGTAGGAAAGAAACGAGAAAGACAGAGGAGACAGAAAGAGAGCGAACGAAGATGGAAGGATCGACATCAGTGTTTTCTCGAGTGAGAAGAAAATAACCTATCTCATAGGAGGTGAGATCGTGTCAACGAGGCTGATTCCTCCTTTACCCCTCTCCCGTTCGTTACTCGTACTTTATCGTTCTCGAGGTCCAATCGATATTCGACGTTTCGTGACAATTCGCTTTCCGATCGTTCGAGCTCGTACGAAAACGAGGTAATTCGATGAAATGAGATGGACAGAGAAGGAGAAAAGAGGAACGATAGAGAAAAAGAGATAGATAGATAGATAGATAGATAGATACATAGATAGATATATAGATAGATAGGGATAGAGAGAGGATAAAGAGACGAGAGAGAGAGAGAGAGAGAGAGAGAGAGTAGGCAGAATAGAAGTTAAGAGAGTAAGCGAGAGAGGAAGAAGAGAGTGGTGCTCGTAACATTCGGATATGGTTCCTTCGATGCGCTCGAGGGATACGCCGTTGTCCTTCTAGGATGATAGAAGAAAGGTAGGGATGAGGTTTGGTATAGATGGAGGAGATGCATCGGGACGATGTTCCTACCATTTGGTAGCCAGACGCAACCCGGCCTTACCACCCTCCAGGGCGCCATCCATCTACACTCGCCCCCATCCTTTGCTTCTCCCGTGGGAGTAATTTCCTTTTTGCTTCTCCTTTCCCGTACTCTGTTCGGTCTCTCCCTTTCTCTTTCTTTCTCTCTCTGTCTCTCTCTCTCTCTCTCTCTCTCTCTCTCTCTATCTTGAACATCTTGCAGTATTTTGCGAACTCTAACACACGTCTAGCTACTCCGTGCTCTATCCTTCCTGCATAGAAAGATCGTTCTCGTGGTAACGACGATTTCAACGATCCACCGTGACAAAGATTTTGAAAATCTCCCGAGAATGATAATACTTTTTCTTCTTTCTTTCTTTCTTTCTTTCTTTCTTACTTTCTTACTTTCTTTCTTATTTGTTCTTCTCTTCTTTTCTTCTTGATCGATTGATTCTACACGAAAGCCGTACCCGCCGAATGTTTCTTTTTTTTTCCGTTTTCTTTATTTCTCTAGCTTTCCATTTTTTTTCTTCTTTTGTAGATAAAATCCTTCCGATAATTTTGGTTTTGAAATCGAGAGAAAAATGTATACTCGAGGGATATATATATATATATATATATATATATATATATATATATATATTTGGTATATCCCCAAACATATGCTCCGTATCAATGAAGATAAAACGTGCGTGATACTAAGGCGAAGAGGACGCACACGTGCAAGCTTTTCTCTCTCTCTCTCTCTTTCTCTCCGTATTGTGCCCGATTTGCAGGACGGTCGTCTCCCTTGTCGAGGGTCGTTCCGTATTCGTAAGTAAGCAAAAGGGACCCTAGCGTCGGTGACCCCCGAAGATCAAGATAACGAGCTTACACTACCAAAAGCGGGTTAATTAAAGGCTATTCCACGGTAATCAGGATCCTTCGAACGTCTTACACAGCGTGAATATTGTCATCTTCTCCCTTTTCACATATATACATGCATATATACATACATATGTACATACATGCATGCATGCGTTGCATGCATGCGTGCTTGCGTGCATACAATCTTTCGTTCGTTCGTTCGTTCATTCATTCATTCATTCATACAAACATATATATCTCATACGTAGATGAATAGTTACTTATATATGTATATATATATATACGATATCATAATTATACTTGATTATTGCAATAATAGTTGATTAGGATTTCGTCTGTATTAGATAATCCGAACGTATCATTATCTATCGATATAAAATATATATATTTATATATGTATCTATACAAATAATTCTATAACATAACATCAATCGATAGCTTTCATTGCGTTTATTCAAATAATCCAACATGATATTATTATCTACGTATGTATATATACGATATTTATTTTATTCGTACGATTTAAAAGTAGCCTTTTTCGAGAATAAATTCGAGAGCAGACACAAAGCATCGACTTTCCCCTTCATTACCTTTGATCGGCTCGAACGACAAGAGAATAGGAAGATCGGTTAAAGCTCACGATCCCTACCATTTATTGGAAACTCGTGGACTTCCTCCTTCTCCTCCTCATCCTCTTTATCCTCCTCCTCCACCACCACCTCCTCTTTCCGCTCTTTGCTCACGATTTTTCATTTCCTATTAATACAACCATCCTACTCTCTCTCTCTCTCTCTCTCTCTCTCATTCTCTCTCTTTCACTCGTTACATCCGATCTCTCTTACCCTTGACTCTCATCTTCCGATATTGTCGATCGTGACTTCGAACGGATCGTTATCTTCCAAATGCTTCGCGTTTGGCGTGTGCTAAACTCGTTCGAGAGAAAAAATAATAAATACGCCGTAGTGGTAAATGTAGAGCAAATTCCTATTTTTTTCCTCCTTCCTTCCTTCCTTTCTTCCATCTCTTTCTCTCTCTCTCTCTGTTTTTTTTTCTTTCTTTCCTGTTTTTATTACCTTTCCCTCGCTATCTTTTTGCCCGGACGAAATGATAATCATCGTTATTCGATGCGTGATTGAAATCGCGTGCATAAAAGCGGGGCTTAAAGTGCGATTAATTATTCTCTCTCAGCTGCGAGTCAACGAGCCCGGGCGATGCGTGTACACAAGCTGCTAGAGGGTTGACGGGTGGTTCGAAAGGGGTTGGAGGGTGGCGAAGGGGGTGAAGGTGGAGGGAGGAGGAAGAGGTACCGAGTGCACTTTGTCGGGACGTTACCGCCACCGTT
>OU964986.1:3277534-3347534 GCA_918808275.2 Dolichovespula sylvestris | reverse complement strand
TAGCAGAAAGATATGAAATTCGCGATGACATGTTCGATTTGGAACACGTTCCCTTCTAATCTTAAGAGCAGATTGTTTGAAATTGCTTCTTTCCAAATGCGACCACCGATGAACACGTTTTCGTTCGGCATTGTTCGAAAGCGTACTCGTCTCTCCTGCATTTTCTAATTGCACCTACATACATACGTACGTACGTATGTACGTGTACAAATATACACTTACCTAAGAGCGTCATTGTGTTTCTATGTAGGTTGTCTGTACTCTTGCCGGCCTTCGTTACGTATTAAACAGAAACGAAAACTGCATAACGAAGTAGGATGAAATAATGTTTACCCATAAGACCGCCGCTCTTCTTCGGCTATTCGCCGTTAAAACGCGTATCATCGAACGTATTCATTCGATCATTCATTGTTATCGATATTTTTTATTTCCTCTTTCGTTTTTTTTTTCTTCATTTTTTTTTTTTTTAAATCTGTAACGACGTCATATCGTTCTCTCGTGTTCGTATAAAATTGAAACTATAACGTAACGACGTCTCGAGATAAATCTTTTGTACATTTAGGCTCTCGTTACGTTTATATATATACATATATATATATATATATACATACATATTTACAATAAAGTTCTAAGGGAAAAATGATATAAGATGGGTAACGTTTTCTCTTCTCTTTTGACATCTTTTGTTTCTTTTCTCTACTTTTTCAATTTCTTCCTAGTCTCCGCTCCCCTCCCCCGTTTTCCTCCCTACCGGTCCACCCAACGTCATCCCCTCATACCCCCTCCCCATCCCCCGAGAGAAAATAAGTTTCATTTCTGATTATTATTACCTCGAACTCCGAAATGAATTTTTCTTCTTACATTTTGCCCGGCTACACTTCCAGCTACTTTCTTATATTTTCCAACTTGAGAAGAAATGTTATACTTTGTAAAGGTGGAAAAGTGGTTAAACTTGGTCCATCTCAACGTCATTGCACGTACTATGCTCTCACTCACTCTCTCCCTCTCTCCTCCCCTCTCCCTCTCCCTCTCTCTCTCTCTCTCTCTCTCTTTTGAGGAGTTAGTTAACTCGTAATACGCGACGTTTGCGGGACTTTCTTCATTTCTAAGGAGTACGAAATCTTCCGGTTGACGTTTTACTCGACAGCAGACAAGAGCTCATTAACGTTTTAAGAGGTAGCGTAGGCAACGTTCTTACTTGCGAGAGAGAGAGAGAGAGAGAGAGAGAGAGAGAGAGAGAGAGCCTAGTAAGATCTCCAGGCAGCAATGTGAAATTTCCAAATCGTGCGAATCGTAATCCGGGAAGTACTTACGTGCTTTGTTATATTTAAATAGGTTTAATCGATCGTTCATTTCATTTCATATATATATATATATATAGAAATATCGTAGAAACATAATAGATAAGTACGTACCTACGTAAAGAAGATGCGTTACGTTTGAAGTCCGATTTAATTCATTAAATTGCGATCATAGTTGAATGATTGAAAGTTGTTTGAAAAGGGGAAGATTAAGGAAAATGACAAGAAAGAATAAAAATAAAAGAGAGGGTTGGGAAGGGGAAAAATAGAGGAAACAAGACAGAAAGAAAGAAAAAACATGTCGATACTCGATGGTGTGCCGACTTATAAGGGTCGACGGCGGCTCGAAAAACCGCAGCCTGTGAAATTCAACGCCAAGGTAATTCGAGAGCCGTGAGACGGCTGTTGAGAAAGTAGGAGGTGGGCGCTTAGGGAAGAACGCATACACACACACACAGAAAGAGAGAGAGAGAGAGAGAGAGAGAGAGAGAGAGAGAGAGAGAGGGTGCACGGCCGATGCTCGCTGGTGGTCGGGGGTGGAATTTCGGACGGGTTGGTGGGGTTTGCCGCTCGGGTTTCTAAGTTTATTAAGTCCGACCGCGACTTGTCTTATCTAGCCAAGGGAGTCCACCGCCATCTCGTATATCCACCCCCACTTTCTTCTTCTCTCTCTCTCTCTCTCTCTCTCTCTCTCTCTCTCTCTTCTCGAATGCCAGTTTCCTTTCTCTCAGCCGATCTTCTTTCGTTCTACGAGCCTGGGCCAACCGTAAATTCATATCTCGAATAATTTTCACCCAGCGCGTAGAGCCAGGCGACTTGGCTAACGGCCAGGGTTTCTCGTAAACTCTCTCGACTACCCTCTGGCCCTTTCTCTCTCTCTCTCTCTCTCTCTCTCTCTCTCTCTCTCTCTCTCTCTCTTGTGTCTCTTTTCTTTTCCCTTTCCTCTCTGTTTCCCTCTTTTTATATATATATATATATATATATATATATATATATATATATCTCTCCCGTCTTAGTCGGTCTTCTCGAACAGAACCCCTACTCTCTTTTTTCCACCACCCACTGATTTTACCCAGATATCGTCTCAACCATCCCCTCTCCTCCCCTTTGCCCCTTTTCTTCTTCTTTAACTCTCTCTCTCTCTCTCTCTCTCCCTCTCTCTCTCTTTCTCTTGCTCACTCGCTCATATTTCACCCACAAACGGCACTGGGACACTGGAACTGGATAAAGAAAAGAGCGTGATTCTATCCACGTTGCCCCTTTACATTCTTCTCTCTCTCTCTCTCTCTCTCTCTCTCTCACTCTCTCTCTATCTCTCTCTTTCGATGGCTTTACCATTATCAGTTTTGATAATTCTATCTGGAGAAGGTTCTTTCTCCTTTTTTCCCCCCCTCTCCTGTTTTCCTTTTTTCTCTTTTCTTTTTTTTTTCTTTTTGAAACTCTTCGTCGCTTCTTCGAATTATTGGATTCGAGTTATTTAATAACTAAGATCCAGGTCGGTCAGCTCTCTCTCTCTCTCTCTGTCCATCGATATTTTACGATATTTTACCTCGTGCACGTTAACGGGAGAGAATTATTATCACTTTGCAGATTCTTAAAAGTTTTGTGGATTGTCGGGTTACTACGACGGCGTGTTATCGTTGAAAATTTTACGAAGGTTTTTTCGCGGTGAAAATTATTCTTACGTCGAGTATAATTTATTACGTTGTCTCAGTCGATTGCATCAATTTATTACGTGACGTCGTTATGATTCGATCGGTTTATATCATTCTTTTATTTCTTTTTTCTTTTTTTTTTGTTTTTGTTTTGTTTCATTGTCACTCCGCACCACGCTTTAATATATTCTCTTCCAATGAACCAACGATGATTATTATTTATTGGTTGGATTATTTTCGCGATACGTTAGTGTTACGATGTAATCGAAAACGGAAGGAATTAATGTAAATGGCTATTTCGAATAATAAAATGATAGACTGGGCGTTGTGGTAGATATAGGTTACACGCGTATCCACCCACGTCGATTTCTAGGATCTATCTATAATAATCCATCTATGTGTATTCGTTCGTTTTCATCGTGTTTAAACGTGGAACACGTGCGAAACGCCGCTTTCGATTCGTAGCCGAAGACAGAATTGGGTTGAGCGGAATAGCGAGGAAGATAAATGTTAACATTTCTCCGGAATTCAAGAAGTTGATTCTCCCCGAACCGTCTAGGAATCGACTTGGAATGGTACTTGGCAGAAAACTCGATTCAAGAGAGTAAGTTGGGTTTTAATCGTCCAACAAACGTATCAACGTTCGCTGTTCCTGTAACTCGTTACAGTGAGACAGACAGACAGAGAGAGAGAGAGAGAGAGAGAGAGAGATGAATTGACGACGCTTTACCTGATGCATTTAAATAACGCCATCGTGATCGTTCGTTAAAGAATTAACTTTATTATTCTCAAATGCGAAATGTGATTCACTTGATTCACGTGTTTCGCAAATTAATGGATTAACGCTGTTAACGTTCACGTTTCAGTTCGACGTGCTAGTTTTCTCAATGAACATTAAACATCTCTTGTTTATCGTGAGAACGGCGTTTCGAAAGTTTTCCTTTTTTTTTCTTTTTTTTTTTTTTTTTTAACGTTCAAATGCGTATCGCCAAGAGCGTAAGAAAAAGAAATGATTTGTTCGTACGTATAACGATGTGTGTATTTGTTGTAAATCGAAATAGAAATATGGTATTTCAATTAATTATTAAATAATACAAAGGTAAAGCGACTAAAGCAGATAGCCAGTAGTCGAATGAGGAAGGATCGATTAAATTAGTAAAGAAAAGCGAACGTCGGAAAGATAGAGGAACGGGGTATGCAAAGAGGCAGACAGAAAGCAGGAGAGTAGTAAGAGAGCATCAAAGTTGAGATAAAGAATTAATCCAGCAGATTTCCCTAATGAGTTCTCTTTGGCCCGATAGAGGAAGATGCTATCGTCGGCATTTCCTTTATCCCTTTTCTACCTTTCAGACGGTGTTATTTTTTTTCCCCCTTTCTTTCTTTCTTTCTTTCTTCCTTTCCTTTTTTTTTTTTTTTATAATTCACAAAGAAAAAGAGAGGAAGAGAGAAAAAAAGAATTGGAGAAAAATGAGAAAAAGATTCCGTTTCTCTCTCTCTCTCTCTCTCTCTCTCTCATTTTCTATCTCTATCTTTCTATCTCTATTTCGACGAATCAAGAAACTGTTGAGGCATGTAATAATCCATTGCCGAGTTAAATTATAATGAAAGTAGAACGATAATCGTTATGGGAATGAAAATCCCAGAAGCCGCTTAAGTTTCTTATCGTGTGAGTGTATCGCGAGATAATGTATGTACATATTTCGATGTAATCTCTTAATGAGCTTCGATCGAGAAGACGGGATTAGAGTAGGGAGGGAGAGAGGGGAGAAGGTTGGCGGTGGCATAGGTGGGGAGTATACGGATTATTAGGTGAGGAAACGCTCGTATACGCCCCTCCTACCGACGTTTAGTAATCACAGCTGCTGCCATAGCAAGTTACCTTCTGCCACTTCCAGCGACATCAACAACGCTAGAAACATTATCCGAGTGCATCTGCAGGAAACGACGGCGGTAACGTCATTAGTTAACAATATTGCCGAAAGGATATTCTCGAGGAAATCAACGTACATTCATTAAAAGTAGATTTTTCTCCGTTCTGGTTGATATTAATGATTGTTCGAATTGATCCGCCCGAACAAATAAATATCGAATTATAATACTTCTCGCGTGTGCCTTATTGCTACGTAATGCATGTATCAGAATTATTTTATTTATAATAATTTTCAAGTACTTCTATGCAATCCTCGCCGTGTTTGAAAGCCGTTTTCTTTTATTTATTTTGTAGAAATACTTTGTTAATATTTTTAATAATATTTGGTTTTTAACGAACGAAAAAGAAAGAAAAAAGGAACGATATTATAATGGATCGTAGAAAGTTCGAACGTCAAATTGAATGACTTTTTCTTCTTTCATCTCTCTCTCTCTCTCTCTCTCTCTCTCTCTCTCTCTCTCTCTCTTTTTCTCTTTCTCTGTCTTTTCCTTTTTCCGATCTTTTCCAATTTCCATCGTCATAGATTCCGATCGTTCCGATCAAATTCAAATTTACTTGAGAATAACGCGCGCAACCGAGGCACATATAATTTATACACTTTCGTCGAGCTGACATTGGCACAGCGAACCGTTCCAGCATACTACTTAAGTTGTGTCATGGTATCGAAGCGGGAACGCAAACGGTAACAACGATGCCAGGCGTCTGCCTTCGAAGTAGAAGCGGAAAGGGGGTTATATTCGGCACACGAACGCACACGCCCTAATCCTACTCTGCATATTAAGCGATCCGCGATGCCACCCCCGTTGTTGCAGGTGACCCCCCGCCTCCCTGTCCTCCCGCGCGGGCGCGCCTAACCGTCCTCCCCTATCGAATCCTACACACCCAACCACCCACTCACCCACCAAACCAACCCGATCCGAACGACCGACCTCCGCCGATTTCGATATCGAGTATTCCGGCCTGGATAGACAGCCCTGGCACGTCACTCATGAACTCTATGCAGTGGCATATGCCGATGATTGGCCGCCGACCGTCAAACTCATCCCCCTTTCAACGTTTCGATCCCAACCCGCGTGTCTGCGCCCTTTCCTATTTTTACGTGCTATGCTTGTATAGTCGTGCTTACCCCTTCTCTCATCCATCCTATTCTCTCCTCTCTCTCATATATATATATATATATATTTGAATATATATATATATATACACGCGCGCGCGCGCGTACACAATCTTTTCAATAGAACGCGTCACCGATTTGAACGGCGCTCGTCAAACATTTTGATTCGGAACCATTCATCGACGATGAACGTGTATGCACGCTTATGTACCACACACATATATCCTTGATTTTATGTCATTCGAATTAAACTTACTTTTCTTACGAGGATACTTAAACTATCAGTTCAGAATATCTATTTCATCTATACGATATTTTAACGCTTAATCATCGCTCGATCTAATAAATCTCTAATGTTTGATCTACGAAGACGTCTTTCGATCTCTCTCTCTCTCTCTCTCTCTAGCAAGTCTCCTAACCAACCAGAGGACATCGCACAAAATCTCATTCCTCGGCAGGAAACTTCGTTTCATTATGCAACATCTTTATCTACCGCTTAATAATCACGCCGAGTGCATCCTCGCGTGCAATCCTATTCTTCCTCGTCTTATTCTTCTTCTTCTTCTTCTTCTTTCGTTTTTTATTCCCCCGTTGCCTCTCCCTCCAATTCCCCCTGCCCGTAGTACCCTCATCCCTTCTCATCCGTGTTTTTAAGCTAATCCTTTTCAAGACGTTCGCGGTTTTACGTCACGTCACTCGGCCGAAAGGGACCGAAGACTCTTTTATTTCGCTTAACTATTTTCTTGTATCTCTCTCTCTCTCTCTCTCTCTCTCTCTCTCTCTCTCTTTTTCTCACTCTCTTCTTTTTTTTTTAATCTCTTCTTCATCCTTCTTTCGTGAATAGTCCATTTATTCGAACGCTCAGTGCCAAACGTAATATCTACGGATTTTCTTGAACGGGTTACTTTTTCTTTTCGTTCTTCTTCTTTTTTGGTTCGTTCCTCTCTCCCTCTCTCTTTCTTTCTTTTTATTCGTTCGTTCGTTCGTTCGTTCGTTCGTTCATTCGTAAATGTACGAACGATACCAACATCAACAACCAAATCATCTCCGTTTCTCGATATTGCGCTCTCGTGTTACGTGTGGGCCGTCGTACAGTAAATTCGCTACGAATACGATTCGCATTTGCAGTTTGATGACATGTCTGTCTCTCTCTCTCTCTCTCTCTCTCTCTCTCTCTCTCTCTCTCTCTGTCTGTCAGCCTCTCTCTTTCCTTTTCTCTCACCCACGCGATCGTGACACGTCCAACCTAATGAACTTCGCATGATAGAGTGCGACCACGAGCTGACGCTTGCGAGTTGCCCGAACGGGTAAAGGGGCAAGAGGGAGGGTGGGAGGGGGAGGGGGAGGGGGCAGATGAACGAGGATGAGGAAGAGGAAGAGGAAGAGGAAGAAAAAGCGGAGGCACGAATCGGAGTTAAAGAAAGATAAAGATAAAGAGATAGATAGAAAGAGAGTGAGAGAAAGAGAGAGATGTGTAGGCTAGAGTTAGACGGGAGAAAGAGAGGGAAAAAACAGAGAGAGAGAGAGAGAGAGAGAGAGAGAAAGAGAGATTTTAACAGTGGGATGGCAAGTCGAAGAGGGTTGGAGGGAGGAGACAGATGGCAGGAGGAAAAATGAAAACTCGTCGACAGTGATTAATTGCATCGCTTCGCGCGGCGTAACGAGCAATTAATTATTATCGGGTAATCAAATTGGCTGCTAACCCCTTCTCCTTCCTTTCCTCCTGAACGATCTCGTGCGCGCACCTCGTAACCGTAATTTTTAATTAGTCGCGTGCTACGACTCTGGACCTTTTTACGCGACGCGACTCGAACGAACATACGAACGAACGAACCGATACTTTACTCTTCCATATTTTTATTTCGTCCCTTTTTCATTCTCATTCACTCACACTCTCTATCTCTCAAACATACACACACACACACACACGCGCGCGCGCGCACACATTATCTCTCTCTTTCTCCATCTGTCTATCTCCATTTCTATCTTTCTATCTCTCTCTCTCTCTCTCTCTCTGTCTCTTTCTTTCTCTTTCTATCGGACATATCGGTTCCGTGGTATCGAATAATTGGAAAAATCCTGTCGGATTAAAAGTACACCTATCCGGATTGGAAAGCAATCTTTCGGCGATCCTTCCTGTATGATTTGCATATTTTTAATTCTAGAATAAGATTCGGTATATAACATTGGTTATCGTTCGATATAAGATGAAACGCCATTTCCATAATCGATGAATGGTGTGAGGTAAGGGAAAAAAAGAAAGAGAGAGACGGCCGAACGGACAGACAGACAGACAGACAGACAGACAAACAGAGAGATAGAGAGATAGAGGATCCTGGATCGCAAAGAGGAGGGGAGGTAAGAGTGGTTTCTCTTCGAAAGAGAGAAATTTGTTCGTAGGAAAGCTCGCACGAAACTTTTCCCCCGTTTCTTCTTATCGTTCATCTCGATTTGCAGAGTTGCCCTTTCTCTCTCTCTCTCTCTCTCTCTCTCTCTCTCTCTCCTCCTTCTCTTTTTGCTTCGTCGGGGCACACAAGGAGCGTCGACCTTATCGTTCGCGATCGTCGATAAATGTTATGCAAACGAGCGATCGGACGGGTTCTACCGATAACCTCCTCGGTTTCTCCTCTATCCCTTCCCCTCCTCCTCCCTCTTCTTCTTCCTCCTCCTCCTCCTCCTTTTCTAGCACCCTTCCTAATCGAATTCGACGTCGCATATACGACGAGCGTACAATTTCCAAGATTCTTGCAGTCGATAGCGTCTATCTTTTTCCTTTTTTTTTTTTTCCTTTTCTCTCTTTACTCTCGCCATACACTCAGTCAGCTGTGCGAGTTTGCTGCGTGCATGGGTGCGTTATTTTCTCTCTCTTTCTCTCTCTTTTTGCTTATACTTTCCTCTTCGTTTGCATGACGCGTGTCCCCGAGGGTGGATAAGGAACACGCGAACATGCAAACGAACGTTATGACTCACCAGGACGTTCGCCAACATGCGGAAAGGGCGAACAGTTCGGCCACGCGTACTTACATAAATTATCTACGACTAAACCCACTACTACTACTACTACTACTATTCCCTTTGGCCCTTAGAAGAGTTTCGATGCTTCTATCATTCTCATGGGATTTCGCATTTCTTTGAATTTCGTTTCGGGCAAAAAAAAAAGAGCCTCTTCGCTATAATTTTTTCTTTCGAGTTTCTCTCTCTCTCTCTCTCTCTCTCTCTCTTTTTATCATACATTATCATACACATTCTGGATCATGTTTTTTTTTTCTAGATAGAAAGAAAAAAAAAATAACGTAGAATCTTTCGTAACCGAGCGTAGAAATGTATGTACAAGCGTCGAGTAAATGTTAATCGATTGCAAATTTGTTCTTTTCTTTCACCGCGACGCGGTTGGTCTCGTCGAAATGGAAACTTTTCAAAGTTGAAATCGTTAGCGGTCGTTTTAAAGAAATTATCGCGCGACTCGAATGCAACGAGCAGGACGATGCGGTCGTAAAGCCGAGCGTCGTAATTACGTCGGTATGCATCGCACGGACGTCGAAACCGTCACGGTGTGTCTCGTAACTTCTTCCTACGTCCCGACTTTTCAGAGGAGGAGGAGGAGGAGGAGGAGGAGGAGGAGGAGGAGGAGGAGGAGGTGTACGTTTCGAGAACTCAAGCGCTTGTTACTTAAATCGCTTTTTACCGCGAGTTTCCGCGTCCGACCGTTTTTTTTTTAACTTCATTCGTTCCAAGTCGTTGGACTTGGGAACGTTTCGCGCGATTCTTTTAACATTTGCGAACGATCAACAGAGTTTATTTATTTAAGGAAAGTGGCCTCTCTCTCTCTCTCTCTCTCTCTCTCTCTCTCTCGTCACCGTCCCTGTTTTTCCCTCTCTTCCACTTTTTTTCTTTTCGTTTTATATGTGTCTTTTTTTCTTCCCGCTTAATTAAATGACCTCATTTTCTTTCCTCGTTTCGAATAAAATCCTAAGGAAATGCACCGAAATAAATTGCATTACTTAAAAGAACTACTACCCTTTTTATACGTGTTACGATAAAATTACGTTTATTTGTTTATTTTATTCTTCTTTTATTATTTAAAGTAAGATAGAGATACGGGGTGGGTCGCGGTGGTGGTGGGAGTTAGAGCAGAGGGGTAGGGTGCAAAGAGAAACTAAAGTAAAAGCGAAAGGAGGAGTGGGAAATAAAAATTTTTTCTACGGTATACGCCACTTGAAAATCCTCATCTCGTTTCGAACATCAACGATGAATGAATGCGTCGAGTAAGGAACGAGGAGTTGCGGGGAGGGAGGGATGGTGGTTGGGGGTGGGAGTTTAAGCAGAGAGAGAGAGAGAGAGAGAGAGAGAGTGGATGGGAAAATGTTTACCTACCTTTCTGATTCGATCGAAAGAGTTGGAGAAAGAAACTACGGGCACGTCTAAAAATAGGAGATAAAGAAAAGTGAGAAGAAAAGAGGAAAGAGTATACACGGATAGTTCGGTTTAGAGGAGGAGGATGAGGAGGAGGAGGAGGAGGAGGAGGAGGAGGATGGTTAAGCGTGCAAACACATACGAGCGTATTGTTAGTAGCGTCTCTACTCGGTCCCGTTCGAGGCAAATCCAATTATTCGAAACGAGACCACAAGCTTTCACGGTCTCGTTCAAACCCATCTATTTATACGACGTGAGAGCGAAAGAGATAGAACGTTTGTGCGTGCTTGTGCTTATGTCCGTATATCTATGTATGCTAGAAAGAGAGAGAGAGAGAGAGAGAAAGGGGTCGAGGATCGAGAGGGTTGGAAGCTTTCCGTTCGTAGACCTGTAGGTTCAACGAGAGTAGGTGAGATAGGAGAAAGCGATGAAGGAAGAGGAGAGGAATGAGAGAGGTGGTAGTGGTGGTGGTGTTGTAGGAGTTATAGAAGGAAGAGAGAGTGAGAGAGAGAGAGAGAGAGAGGAGTAGAGGGTGGAGAGGGTAGTGATGGTAAAGTACACGCTCGAAACACGCGTAGCGTTACCCTTCCCTTCTCTATATCTTGCTCGCACGCTCGTTCGCTGTGACCGCAGACTAGTATACGTTCGTTCACATTCGTTCGTTCGTTCGTTCGGTTCGTACTACGTTAGTTCGTACGGTTGGTACGGTTGCACGTGGAACAGTTGCAGCGTAATCGTGAAAGCGATGCGATAGAATAAGAGACAACAGTGCACGTGCTAGCTCTCTAACGTGGATGCTGCTACAGCTTGGGTTAGACGTTTACCGCGCTAGTTTTAGCCTCATCGTTCGACTCTACCACCCTCGGTTGCCTCTTCTAACGTTCTCTCTCTCTCTCTCTCTCTCTCTCTCTCCTCTTCATCCTCCTCGACGATCCTCCTATGGCAGGGAGCAAATGCACTTAGCCGTAATCGTAGCCGCGGGCGAACTGCCGGCATACTAAGCCGACGACGGCCTCAATAGCTCGCTTCCGTGCCGTCCGCTCGACGTTATCGCCGTTTAATGGCAGGTACACACGTTCAATGGTAAGCAAGTATGGCCACGTATCGATATTCCCGATACATAACCAAGTACGAATGCCAAATAACGTTTAATACCTGATACGTGCTACAACGTTGATTCTTCGTATGAGCTTTCGATGTTAAATATAAATATATATATATATATATATATATATATATATATATATATGTATGTATAAATAAATAAAATAAATAACGCATTTAACACGACGAGAATAGTGTGTTAAGTAGTAGTTTTGATACGTAACTACGAACGTCATTTTCAGCGTTTTGATTTTCGAAGTGCTTTGAATAAAAAAAGAAAAAGAAATAACACATTTAATGATATTAGATATTATCGACGGTGTTCTTGTTACGTAACTACGTATATAAGGCACGTTTTGATGCTTATAGAGACGTGCATTACGATTTTAGAAATGTTTTGAAAAAATAAAAGAAGAAATGTCGTACGGTTAATATGACGATCGTAATAGACATTATCGGTGGTATGTGTTCTTGATACGTTGCTACTAATGCAGTTATGTTTAGATGCTTGTACAAACACATGCATTTCGATTTTCGTAGATGTTTGGAAAAGGTAAATAAAAATAACATATATTTAATGTAACGAAGATGGTAGGGTTTTTTTTTTTTTTTAATTGATGATATATAGTTGAGATATGTAACTACGAATGCCAGTTATATTTTAATGCTTATGCATACGTACGTATTATACATGTATTTAGCTTTTCGAGATATTTGGAGATAGAAAAATGATAACGAATGAAATTACACATTTGATATATATGTATAGAGATAGATAGATAGATAGATAGATAGATAGAGAGAGAAAGGGAGAAAGAAGAAAAAAAGAATTACAGAAAGCAAGTGTATTAAACAAATAAGATAACAGATATTGTTTAATAATATCGTTTAGCTGAACAAACACGGACGAAAAGAGCCCCTAATGCAAGAATATATTAAAGAGCAACAGTTAGACAAATGGTGACCTACATGACAGAGGCTAGACAGGATGGAGTTAAAATTAGGTGGGTTCTTGAAATGACAGAATTGAAAGTTCTCCGTACGATATCCGGGATGAACATAATTGGTTAGAGAGATAGATAGAGGGAGAGAGACAAATGAAAATATATTCTATGGAAATGCTATAAGTAGAGAATATTAACTGATGGATATGTAGGTATGTATGTATAAATCGTTAGAGAAATTAAACGAACGAGATTAAAACGAACGAACAAAATGGATCGAGGAAAGAGGAGTGAGAATACCGTGTTTCCTGAAATAAATAGAAACTATTGAAATGACAGATCGTACGTATGTGTTATAAGAAATATGAAATAAATCGATAACGTTAATGGAAGAAGGAAAGATATCCATGGCGTCTTGAAAGAGAAAGATAAAACATACGATCTTCTGAGAATCGATACACTTGTTAAAACATTACATTCATTGTCTCGCTATGAATCGTTCGTACAAAATTTCTCTCCATATATACTCTATATATATCTCTCTCTATATATCGTGTAAGATGATGGTTTCAAAGTGACAATTTCTACGAACGTGTAAATTAAAAGAAAAAAAAAAATAAAATAAAATAAAATAAAATGAAAAATGAGAAACAAAAAAACCGAAAGAAATATACGAATATAGAAGGAAAAGAAAGAAGAGAGTAAAGAAGAAAAAAAGAACAACAAGAGAAGGAAAAGAAAAACTAAATCGAAATAGAAAACTACCGATATATGAAACTCTCCACGGTTTTCATTTCGGCCATTTCAAGTTCGGTACAGCGCGTCGGAACGTTGTACCGGCGTAGAGAGTGTTACGTACGTTCTCTCAAATTCAATCTCGTTCTCGTACGAAGAAAGAGAGGAAAAGAGCAACGGAATCAGAGAGAGAGAGAGAGAGAGAGAGAGAGAGAGAGAGAGAGAGAGAGAGAGAAAATAAAGCTTTTCGCGAGTCTCCCTTCTCTCTCTCTTTCTCTCTCTCCCTTTGGCACTACCGATCTGGCCTTATCCCTCGTCTCTCCTCGCACGCTGCACGACGCGTTTCAATTTGCCGTACGACCCATTTTTCCGAGTATATCGCGACGAAAATGCGATCGATCGACATCACCTACCCCTTCCCTCTCTTCCCTATTCTCTTTCTCTCTCTCCCTCTCTACCTCCCTCTCCTTATTCTTTTCCAAACGTAACGTAGTAACATTCACCAATACGAAGCAACTAGGGCCACAAACGATATCGTTCATATTTTAGGTCGGTGTTTGCCATCACCAAACAATTCCGTGGGGTTTGGCAAGCACCTCGACACTGCATACGATCGAAGCAGAGTGAAGTAAAGAGAAGGGTCTCTCTCTCTCTCTCTCTCTCTCTCTCTCTCTCTTTCTCTCTTTCTCTTTGCCAGACCGGCGTCTGTTTGTCGTGCCGCGCGTCGTTTAATGAGCCAGGAATGCCGAGGATTTTATCGCCACAGAACTCTACGTACGTATGTATGTATTTATGTACGTATGTATGTATGCACGTACGACGACCGGAGGAGAATAGTGGCTACATGCAGTAGGATTGTGTGGATAATACGTGTACGTCGACGAATCGCGTAAAACGCAACTTCCTACGAATTCGTGATTCCATTTTAATGGCCTTAGATCAAACTAGAAACTCTCGGGTACTCTCAATTCACGTCTCGGTTCATTGATTTTCTATTTAGTTTTACAACGATCGGTCGAACTTCGTTAACGATTCGTTCATCGAATTTGAATATTTATTATTAATAGAGAGATCATTAATTTTTTCTTTCTTTTTTTATTCTTTCTCAAGCATCAAGCCGTCAAATCGACGACGAGCGTTAATAAAAATAGATCCAAGTAGATGTACGGTTAATATAAAAAAAAAAAAAAAACAAAAATCGATATCGTTTTTATTCAGTTCCATAATATTTCCGTTCTAAGAGTAGTAGTAAACTCGATACCTTGTGATACATCGAGCAATTACATGTTATCGTCATACATGTCCAGCAATTTACGTAACTAGCAAACGTGTATATGTCTGTACTTATTACAAATGTAAATTATACATACGTTCATAGTTGTAACATATAGTTATAATGTAACCTATACACACAGTTACATACATATACCACACACACATATATTTCATCGAATCGAGCTTTTAACGAGAAATATATAAAAGATCACAACATAGTATTCCAAACAAAGAATATTTATTAAACGAAATTATTCTTTTATTCTTTATTCCCTTTATTTTTTCTTTTTTTCCTCGATAGAATAAGAAAGGTAGACGTAGACAAAGAGATAGACAAAGAATGGAGAGGAATCAGTAGGAGGCGCAAATCCAGATACATTATCCAACGTAACCATAACAGTAGAGAGCGAACAATCAGCCGGTCTGGCAAACGGAGGCGAACTCCCTTGGTGGTCCCTTATCCCGTCTTGTACACGGCCTAGTATACCAAGCAGCTTCTTCCCGCCTCCTCCTCCTCCTCCTCCTCCTCCTCTTCTTCATCCTCCTTATTCTCCTCTTCCTTCTTCATACTTCTCCCTTACACGTAGGAAGGGCGGTGCACGGGGTGCACGCGAGCCTGAACGAAAGCTCCCAACGTGAACGATTCCACCCCCCATGGCGAACGCCAACAAGGCCATACCCGTGCATGCGCTCTGTTAAACCAGCAGGACGTGCACGTACCATGGAATATCACGATTACTATAAGGAACATTTTTACGTTCTCTACGAATACCTACGCTCGTTATATCGACGCCAAAGTGGCCCTTGCCCTTTCGATCGCTTCTTGTAAACCGGTGTATCGATTTTCGTTTAACTCGAACGTACTATTACCACGGGATTTATCTCTTTTTCTTTTTTCTTTTTTGTTTTTTTTTTGTTTTTCTTTTCTTTTCTTTTTAATGCTGCCGTTTGCTCTAAATCGCCACTTTTCTCTTCTTTTTGATATTATTTGGAGCATTAATGAAATACTTTCTCTGATTTGACATTTTTTTCTTTGGATTATTTCCTTTCTCTTTTTAATTTTTCGTGCTTACAAACAAGATATAAGGGAATAGTCGTATATTGAAAACGTTCGATTTGTTTTTATTCGCATATATTTAATTTATTATTTAATAAAAATAGTTTATCATCGAATGTATATAACGACAATCGTGTTTCGCGTAATTGTGAAAGAAGAGACAAAAGATTCGTCGTCATTTTTGATAATATCAATATCAATGAACGTTAACTTTCGTTATATGTATGAATAATTAATTCGTTTGTTTGGGAATACAATGAGACAAGGATCAAATTCATATACATGCATAATCGAATTCATATAGATATATATATATACATACATAATACGGATACGATGTTATTTAATATATCAAATTTACATCGGATTATAAATTAAATGATGTCCATGCGATTCGATTATAAATCACACGATCGAGTATAAATTTGATTTTTCAAAAGCCTTAATAAAAAGTTCATTCGAACGGCTATCAAAGTAAAAGAACGAAAGCCGCGCTGTCACTCCGAACAAATTCATTTCACACTAGCCGTCGACAAATACGCGTACGCGTTTAACCCCGCCGAAATTGAAGGGAGGGGAAGGGATATAAAGGATAGGCGAGGCAAGGGAAGGGAAGGGAAGGGAAGGGAAGGGAAGGGAATAGGTATGGTAGGGAAATGGGTGGTGGGGTATTCGGACATGCGTAAAATTGAAATTTTTGTTAGCGTCCGAGTAAAAAGCGATTTAGTAGTATAAAGGTATATTAAATGCGTTTGTTTGGCTTCATTATAGAATTCTCGCGTCTCTGTTATTTTGTGATGTGTTTTACCACCTCCTCCTCCTCCATCTGCTCCTCCCGCCCCCTTGCTCCCCGTCACTCTTTCCTTCAACAGCCGTCGCTCGCGTGTCGATCGAACGTAGAGAACGTTTCCGCATTTTATCGGAGAAACGTCCAGTGCGTTCAACGCACCGTTCGTTGTTTTCTTGTTTTTCCCGCTACTGCTGCCACTGCTGTTGTTATTGTTATTGTTGTTGTTGTTGTTGTCGTAGTCGTCGTCATTGTATTTATTTTCGTCCTGTTTATTTATATTTTTCTCTTTTCTTTTACCTTCTCTCGTTTCGTTTCCACAGTAACGTAGCCTTTACTTTTCGAATCTCGAGAGAAAAGACAGTTTTTTTTTTTTTTTTTTTTTTTTTTTTTAATCGAACCTATCGATCTCGACGATTACATCGAACCTCCCTTGACGTCGTTCTATTTATTTATTTATTTATTTATTTATTTTATTCGACATCGATGTTAAGATTGATCGGGGGCATGGAATGAAGGAAAGGAAGAAAGAAAAGACGAAGTAAATTATTTCAACGGTTACGGGAATTAAAGTGGATTATTAAAAATGGCACGTCTTAATCTGTCACGAGTCAATGTTATTCTCAGCTCAAACTGCTG
This sequence comes from Dolichovespula sylvestris, assembly GCA_918808275.2. Classification (NCBI taxonomy): domain Eukaryota; kingdom Metazoa; phylum Arthropoda; class Insecta; order Hymenoptera; family Vespidae; genus Dolichovespula; species Dolichovespula sylvestris. The sequence continues at coordinate 3,330,580 of OU964986.1, read as the reverse complement.
CAAGTTGGTGAGGATTCTCTCTCTCTCTCTCTCTCTCTCTCTCTTTGTCTCTGTTTCCTCTCTTGTTCACTCGCATCGTATTGACGCACACGCACGGCTCTCACATTTACAAGCGTCAGAATCTCCGGATTTGCCAGACGATCTTGCGCGACTAGGAGCGAGTAATGCGGCTTCTAAGCGTCGAGGCAAAATGCCATCGCGACTGCAACGACGCGGTTAATAGGCACCTTTCCTACGAGGTTGCGGCAACTGCGTTAATTAAAACTACGTAATGTCACGCAACGATTAAAGCGTCGTCTCTCCTGAATTCAACCCTCTCTCTCTCTCTCTCCAAACCCCTCCTCTCCAAACCTGTTTCTCTTCCTCTCTCTCTCTCTCTCTCTCTCTCTCTCTCTCTCTCTCTCTCTTTCTCTCTCCGTCTCACTTCAACTCACTCCCATTTCGAAAATCTTACTCGTATTTGGGTTAAGCTAACACGTGTATAATCCCATTCGAGCAGAAATTCTAATGCATCGCATGTGTACGTACGTATGTACATATACATCTAACTACATGTGTGTGCGCGTGTGTGTGTGTGTGTGTACGCATGCATGTATGCACGTATGTATTACGTGTTTATCTTCTTGTATCGATGTTATCGATATTACGAGTGTGCATTGTAAGGAAAAGAAAAAAATAATTGATAAGAAAGGAATGTTTTAAGAGTTATCAGGATTTGTGGTTTATACCATAGACGACACCTTTACGTACAAGCTTTATGTATGTATTTGTACAAATTGAATTTCCGATCAAATAGGATTTATTAATCTAAAAAAATCAAACACTAGCGGATAGGGAATTTGTGTGTGTTTGTGTGTATATATATATATATACATATGTTATATTATGTTCGCAGAAGGTATCGTGGCAAACTTTGATAGTGAGAGAGCTATCAAAAGTTTCATGTACGCGATATACATGCATACGGTCATATATATATATATATATATATATATATATATATATATGTTCCTCTGTGTATGTGTTAAGTAAATACGCATACGAGGGAATAGAGGCAGCTGTTTTGTTTAATCAGAAAGTGAAGGTCCTCCCCGCTCTTTGCTTCGCTCACGGCTACCGTTTGTTAGCAATGTTAGCGTCTGTCCTCTTTTTTCTCCCCTCCCTCTCTCTCTCTCTCTCTCTCTTCATTCCTCTCTCTTTCTCTTTCGTTTTCTTTCTTTCACTGTATTTCGTTCTATTCTCTTTCTATTCTCGCCTTTCATCGGCACTTCTTTTCCCTTGGCGACGTACTACGTCGTACGTATATATCCACTATTTTACTTGTTCCCTTGCATCCTAGCCTTTTCTCCTTTTTCTCCGTGCCCGTCTATACGGATTCGTTACAGGTATAAAAAGAAAAGTCAACGATACCTAGAGGAGAGGACCGAAGGGATTCCTCGAATACGAGTAAACTCAGTTTTACCGTAGCTACACATTCTCACCATCAACTTGAAGGATCCCTATACTTCAAAAGAAACATCGATGATAGCTACCTTCACATTTCAATCGTATTTTTTTTCGTTCCCCTTTCCTTTCTCTCTTTTTTTTTTGTATATATATATTTTCCTTCGAAGACTCCAAACGGGGTGGGAAGGGACGAAGCGATTCGTAATTATTGTTGTCCGTCAATTTTTTCTTTTCGATTTTTTCAATTCTTTTCTTTCCTCCTCCTTTTTTTTCATGCTTTCGTAGACTATTAACACGAGTCCTCTCTCTCTCTCTCTCTCTCTCTCTCTCTCTCTCTGATATTACAGATCGTAGTTTAATCGTCTTTCCCGAATCGTCGGATAAATCTTTACTCTTTGAGGATGACATCGTTACAAAGGTAGTTCAACGAGGGTTAAAGGATAGTAGAGGTAGTAGGAGTGTAACAGAGAAGAGAAGAGAAGAGATCCATGACGTAAATGCGTTCGAATACTTTTCTCTTTTTTCGCGAGACGTTGAGTTAGAGACGAAGAGACGAGGTCAAGGAACGGCACAAAGGACGGAAAAGTTTCTCCTCTCTCTCTCTTTCTCTCTCTCTTCCTCTGTCTTCATGGCGGCAGTAGCAGCCACCATGGAAACGTAGAGACGAGAAGAAACGGGCATGGGTAGGATAGGACATGGAAGGGCAGGGTAGGGCAGGGAAGGGCAGGGCTGGTCGGGACAAGCCGAGCGGGCGATTCGTGCCGTCGCAAGGAGAAAAGAACGGAAGGTTTATTTTTCAGACGAAGAAGTGGGCAGCGGGATGGGGGTTAGAGGGAGTAGGAGTAGGAGGAGGGAAAGAAGGGAAAAGGGAAGGAGAGGAAAGGGGAGAGTAGGAAGAGGGCGGCGAACGCGGGGGACGAGGGGACGACCGAGCTAAGATTTATGTCGGCTCTCACCTGCTGACGCGAGCACGCTTTTTCTACGCGTTAGCAGGAACGGTACACGAGCTCGAGAGGAAGGACGACAACGACTGATACCGATTTACAATTTCAACCCACTACCCTTCTTCTCCTCTCTCTCTCTCTCTCTCTCTCTCTCTCTCTCTCTCTCTCTCTCTCTTTCTTTCTCTTTCTTTTTCTCGTTTTTTTTCCTCTTTTTCTCTTTCTCTATAGATCTCGACAGCTACGGGAGAGTACGCGAGCTCTGGCTATCATAAATAATTCCTTCCTTTTTTTTTTTTTTGCGGCGAGAAAGAGAGAGAGAGAGAGAGAGAGAGAGCACCCTTGCTACCGGGAAGCGAGAACAAAGAAACTCGCGTTCTCCGCCATTTTGATGCATATTCCACGGGTACGACGGGGAGTTGGAACCTTTCCTTTTCTTTGGTCTCGCGCGTAGGTGCGAAGGGGTTCCCCGGCGGTCCGAATTAATGGTGGTAGAACGTGACAGACCTTTGAAAATGGGAAAACTCTGATCCAACGTCGTCGGAGTATCCATTAATTTTATCGGAACTATCCGAAGGACGACGAGTAGTAGATAGATCCTAGTTATCGGAATTTTTTCAACGTATACGTACGTACGTACGTACACACACACACACATATATAGTGGTAACGTTGAGAAAATATCGTCGTATATCAAATGATCCTTAAAACTTTCGCATCTTCTGACGTCTCGGCAGACATCGGCCGACCGAACGACCCGTAGCCGGAAAACGAACCTTGTAAAATGTGGCCGGACTCGATCGGACTTTCCTCGATATCGACGTCCAGCTGAAAATGGAATTACGCGAGCCCCGAGAAGTTTCCTTTAACGCCACTCAAGAGCTGGCACGCTTCCGGATGCCACCGGAGACTTGCTAGTTTTAAAACTCTGAAAATATCTACGCTGTTACCTCGCCTTCTCTCTCGCTCTCGCGCGCGCACACACACACACACTCTGTCTCTCTCTCTCTTTCTCCCAAGTGGCGCAAGAGTTTTAATCTTTACGTACCACCGAACACTAACACCAAGAACCCACCACCATCGCCATCGCCATCGCCAGCAAGCACTTTACTCACTCTCAACGTTTTATTCGCTCCTGCAGCAAAAGGCAATTTAGTTTTGTTTTAACTACGTTCACCGTCGAAACTTCGTCATTCAACGGGGATTACTAGCAAGTAACAGCGAGTTAGAACGTAGCATGGATAACAACACGTGGAATTATCGATCCTCGATGTATATAGACATACCTGTGTCTACCTTTCTCTCTCTCTCTCTCTCTCTCTCTCTCTTTTTCCCCATTCTTTTATATATTTTTAACAGTACAGAACGGTAGTATATATTCTTTAAGGATCAATCGCGATTTCGAAACGTCGTTAATGCGCTATTAACATTTTCATTCGAATCATAATGGAGAACATTTTTTATTATTTACGACGAAAACGTGGATTTAGAGCAGACGGGGAAGTTTGGGGGTGGGGAGAATAAAAAAAAAAAAAAGAATAGAAAAATTAATCTCGCCATTCGTAAATATCATATTTCATACGTTCGACTTTTACATTATTAAGAGAATATATTTATACATATATATATATATATATATACACAAAATTGAAACGAGAAAGGAGAATGGAAGTGGTTCACCGTGAGAGAATAGTTCGGCTGCGCAAACCGAGCGATAGGTCGATGCTTCTAATTAAAGTTAAATAATCGTGCGCTCGGGCAAACCATGAATACGAGCCCCTGGGGAGCTCGTTTGCACCCTGGTCTGCTCGAGCTTGCTACTACCCCGAGGCCGAACATACCCCATGACCGTATTTCGTGACAACGCGCCGCGTTACGAAGCGTTCTTGTCCTAGGAAATTTCCAGAGACCCTCACCCTCACCCTCTCCCTCTCTCTCTCTCTCTCTCTCTCTCTCTTTCCTGAATTTTCCAGCTACTAACACCTAACACGCACGATCTGCTCATAGCGAAGGTAAACTTGTGCTCGAATACAAGAAGAGAAACACTGTCATACCGTTAATTTAATTATTACATTTGCTCGAATTTTGTCCAACCAAAATTATATATATATATATATATATATATATATATATATATATATATACATGTAGTTATATATTATAGTTACTGTCCGTAAAAAATATATAACCAAAAGAAGACAATGAATACATTAGCGTGATATAATTATTCCGGGAATTATTCAACCGAGTGGAGAAAAACAAAACAAAAACAACGAAATACGCTTTTTAGATAATTAATGAAGTCTGCGTGAATTTATGAAATTAAGTGATTGACGTGGGGGTAGGGGTGTGAGGGGCGTGGATGGGGGAGTTTGATTCGTTCGTAGGGAGAAAAAGAAAAGAAGAATATAAGGGACGAGAGGAAAGCGATAATGTTTACGGTGAAAGATTGAGTCGAAATAGAAGGATCAGGGACGGGAGTTGGTTTCAAATATTTTTCTTTCCTTTTTTTTCTTCTTTTTCTTTTTTTTTTTTTTTTTTTTTGAAGTGAGAATTTTCGATCGTCATCGAATGGTCTCTACGTGACCGATTATATCCCTTCCTCTCTCTCTCTCTCTCCCCCTCTCTATTTCTTTCTCACTCCCTTCCTCGGATCTACCAGCGACCGGTTTCAATTTGCAGGTCGGGTTATTTCGTGCTACCCAAATGGCGAGCACAGCAGCAAGAGTGCCGGGCAGTGGTAGCAGCCGCGACCGACTCTCGCGCACTCGCCGGCAATTTGCAATTTCCTGCCAATTCTACTATCTCGCGTGTTCTATACGTACGTATGCCAGCAACGCGCGTATGGCAACGCCATATATATATATATATATTTTCTGTACTCTTAATTTAGAAATGCCGAAAACCGCGTTTGCTGTTTCTTCTTTTTCTTTTTATTTTCCCCTTTCCTTTTTTATTCTCACGAATTCGACGCGTTTCTTTTTGCTCCCTACTCTTTTCCTTTGTCAATATATTTTTTCCCCTTTGTTTCTCTTTCTTCGCGTTATTCCCTCTCAAAAAAAAAAAAAAAGAAAAATCACCCTACGAACCGAGATAAAAATTTGCCGATTGTTTTGTTTTCTTCAAGAATTATATGAGAAAGAAAAGAAAGAGAGAGTGAGAGAGAGAGAAAGGAAGAAAACGAACGCACCTAATTCCATCGTAGGTGCATACTTTGTGGAAAAGTTAATCGTAAATAATAATAAACGGCTTAAATGTGAGAAATCATATGGTTATACAAACGAACGGGGGAAATTATTAAAGGAAATTTCGCAGTGTTGCAAGTGGCACGACAGATATACGTCGGAGATACATACGTACATACTACACGTAAGTATATACATACATACATATGTACGTATATACGTCCGCACACGTTGGGAGAATCGCGTGTAGGAATGTAACACAGAATACCGAAGGCAGGATGTACAGGTTCGTTGCTTGCCTCTGTCTGTCTGTCTGTCTGTCTGCTTGCCTGCCTGCCTGCCTTGCCTGCCTTGCCTGCCTGCCTGCCTGTCTGCCTACTAGGTTGCCTGGTTGCTTGCTCGGATACAGAGATAAACCCTCCGACGAGCAAATGGCCTCCGCAAATGGCTAAGCCTGGTGAGAGACGCGTTTGGCGCCCTACCGTGTAGCACAGCGTGTACGTACACGTTGTACGAACAATGGAGTTTCGAAAGTTTACCAAGATAATTAGAATAGAAAGAAACATCTGTCTCTAGCATCGTCGATAAAAGATATCTATCCAATTGATTCTTAGCCATTGATGATATATGATCCACCTAGGACAGGCTTTACATCGTCTCTAACGTATTCCATGTGTACATAATATGCGTTTTAATTATATACGATTGTCCTCCTATCTGATTATACGTATATGTATATACATACTTTTGAAATTTATCACTCTCCATCTCTATTGTTACTTATCGTTATACATATACTTTCTCTATCTCCAGTATATTTCTTCTATTGAAAAATTTATATACTATTCTTTCCTGTTAACACCTATCACGTATTTTGCAGTTCCTTCGTAATGTATCTTTCACGTAAATACACATTTTCTTTTCTATTCATTCGGTCTCGCTATGCATATTTTGTACTTCTATCGTTAAAAATTACCGTCTCTTTTTGTGTCTGTTATATATGTTTTTACGTTGCTTTTAATTTTAACAAATATCTCTCGTTATCATTCAGAATATATATATATATATATATATATATATATATATATATTTCTTCCATTTAATATTATAATTGTTCACATAGCGACGATATACCTTGACACAAATAATAATTCCATTTTGTTGTCATTATGGTCGTACGTACGAAATGTTTTTCTCATCGAACGAATGAATGTCACTAATAACATGGCAGTCGTGCGCAAAGAATCGAAAGACAAATGGGTAGGAGGGAGAGGGGGGTGGCACGATCAAACATCAGGCGTTACTCTCTACCCTCCTTTCGTTAGGCATAAACACGAACGGCTGAGAGACTCTCGTCCTCACAGTTCGACGATCAAAATAATAATTACTCGGCATATCGTTACTTTCGATTTTGCCGGGATTCTGAGCACACGGATTGCTTGCTTTAAAGACAGATAGACGACTCTGGGTACCCCGAACTTCGGTAGAGAGGGAATACAAGGGTGGGAAGGACAAGTGAGGGAAGGACAAGGGAGTGGAGGGCCTTTATGACGAGGCCAACTGCGCGGACATCGGCTCTTTTCACGCTGTCGATGTTAATTAGTATCCATTATCACTCGACGCTGTTAATTTCCGTGGTGGTACGTAAGCGACGTCGCTTAGATTTTCATTCACACCGGCCTTCCTATCCATCCACTCCCCTACACCCCCACCCTTACCCCGGACCCCCAAATTATCGTCGAATATTTGAGAAAATTAACGTGGTCGCATATGTTTCTCTCACTTTCGTTCGACGATAATCTCTTTCTTCGTCTCCTACGAATCTTCCCTCTTATATATTTTCTTTCTTTCTTTCTTTCTTTCATTTTTGATTTTCGTTATTTATTTAATTCATTTAACGTCGATCAAACGAGTTAATCAAAGTTAGTTATCATTTGGAGTATAAATATACGATCGTTGTAATTACGATCGCGCGTGCGATCATTCTCTTTCGATAATACAAATTAACGATCCAATTTCAACGAGATCTGGGATTATTATTAACGTTTACGAACGATCGAACGATTTGAAATCAAAGGGAAATACAAAGGATCGGATCAGAAATCTCTAAGATATATTTGCATGCATATGCATGGGTAGTTAAGTATCGACAAATACGCTACGCCCTCTTAATTAATACTGATTACCAATCCAGGAATAGGGAGGGTTGCGGTGCATATGTGACGGCAATTAGCATCCGCAGGAAATTCGGCTAGCGATATTCGACATAGCGCGGTTGATACCTTAGCGATGCCAATCGTGTAATATCGATGGCTGATAATAATTGATTAGCTAAAGCTTATCGTCATCGATGCTTAGGATGGCTGGCAAAAGACACACAAACAGAGAGAGAGAGAGAGAGAGAGAGAGAGAGAGAGAAAGAGAAAGAGAGAGAGAGATAAAGAGGGTAAGATTATATACGTAAATACACGTGTATGGTGTGAGGTGGGGGAAACAAAATGAATGAAATTAATATAACTACGTAAAGTGAAACCGTTATTATTTTCGTACTAAGATAAGACAAATTTGGCGTAACTATTTTACGATTTAAAACAATTAAATCGTTATCGCCATTGTCACGGAGTAAACGTGTAACGCTTTAACAGTTCGTCTGGTTTTATTAACCCCGAGACATCTCGAATATTGAATATCGAATTTTATGCTCGCCCGCCAAGGTTTTATTCAATCCTTTTTTTCTTTATTTCTCTGTCTCTCCCCTCCCCTCTGTCTCTCTCTCTCTCTCTCTCTCTCTCTCTCTCTTTCCGTTTCTTTCCCCGTTCTCTTTTTCGCATTTCGATTTGCATTATAAATTGTCGGCGAGTATTGTAGACGAGCATAGAGCGAGAGATTTAATGGGATTCCTTCTTATACGTTTTCCAGGTAAGAGCAGGCAATTTGCACCGGTTGAATATTTTCCACCGCTATTTCCTACAATGGCGTCCAGCCAGCCAGCCAGCCAGTCAGCCAGCCAGCCAGCCAGCCAGCCAGCCAGCCAGCCAGCGAGCGAGCGAGCGAGGCAACGAAAGGATGAGAAGGGGTAGAGCAAAAGAGGGTGGGAGTAAAGGTATAAGAGAGAAAGGACCTGCTGGCGGTGAGGAGAGGACTTGGGGCTGCTCGACGTTGACGATGGCGGAGAGGAAGAGGCTGCGCGGGGTGGTTTGGCTGGGACAAGGACGGAGGGGTGGAAGAGAGAGGTGTGGGAGTTGGAAGACGACGGGCAACGTATAAGAAGGGGTTGCGAGAGTAAGAGAGAATCGCAGGTATTCTAGCAACCTCCTTTATTTCTAATTGCATCTCGAGTTAATGGAATACGCTTAACCGCCCAGCGTGACCGCGGAATTTGAACGCGTTTTCACCCTTTACAATTAAACGCCTATCTCCTCGCCTTTTCGCCGTCACCGTAGCCGTCGTCATCCTCGTTGCAACAACTAGCCGACAGGCGAGCTAACGAAAATCATCTTAACCTTGTCTACGTAAGACCGGTTTATTCCGTTCTTTATTTTTCTTTCTTTTCTTTATTTATTTCCCCCTTTTTTTCCCTCTTCTTCTCTTTTCTTTAATAGATATGAGATTAATAGATATGAAAAATGCCAACGTTCTGTTCGCGGGATCTGCGATTTGTATAGATTTTATTAATCGTTTCGAGCATGGTATTCGTTTAACTTTTCTTTTTTTTTTTTTTTTTCATTTCGTTCGAATCGTCAAAATATTTTCGAAGCGTGCGAGATATGCGTGTCAAGTATTAATTTTATTTTATTATATGTATATATATATATATATATATATATATATATATATACACACGCATCGTCGTTGAAATATCTTATGACATTTGAATTTCCACGGTGTCTTTTAATATGACACGTACGCGTTACGAATATTTTTACGTGCATAGAAGAAAACGATCTCGACATTTAACTTTCGCCAGGATGATGACGTATGGAATGAAAGAGAATGGAAATAGAAGGAAAGAAAAATGAAATAAGGAAAGAAAGAAAGGAAGAAAGAAAGAAGACGCACGGGTTTCTCGTCGAGGAAAATAATTGAAAAGCAGGAACGAGATGGAAAATAAATTCAGACTGGTCTTCACCGTCTTGGTTTCGCGGTTAAGAGCAAAGTTTTCCATACGTACCCGTGTTTTCCCTTTTTTTTTTTTTTTCTTTTTTAGTTTTCTTTTTCGTTTTTCATTCTCTTCTTGTCGTTTTTGTTTCGTTTTCTTCTGTTTTCTCTCTCTCTCCCTCTCTCTCTCTCTCTCTCACTTCCTTCCTCTCGCAACAATTTCTTTTCTACGACTTCGTAGCGTTAACCTCATAGCCATTGAGAAAATGGTGGAACGGGATAGCGCTCTCGGGGCCAAGAAGCGCGGAGTAGTAGTAAGAGCAAGAGTAGGGGGAAGGAGAGTGGAAGGGTGAAAAGAAAAAGTTTTATCTCAGATGGTAACGCGGAGGAAGTTTTCCCTTAAAAGAAACAAACATGCGTGAACGTTCGTTTCCACGACTTTCGACCAATATTAAAAGAACTTTTGGATGATATCGACAAAATATATTATAATACGAAGGAGCCGAATTTCGCGTTCTATAATTTTATTCGTTTAAATAGAGAAAAGAGAAAACAGAGATGTAAGAAAAAGAAACAAAACAAAAAAAAAGAAACATAACGCGCAAAAGCATCTTCGTTCCCTTCGTTTTCCGTCGTTATATTGCTCTTCTTCTTTTTTTCTTTTCTTATTCCTTTTATTTTTCTTTTTATCATTTGAACGTACGTGTAAATCACTTGGAAATTGTTTACTTATCCATGTATTTATTTACCTCCACGACGAGTGTCATGAAACTTACACTCAGCTAATTAACGATCGTTATTACGTTATAAACATACTTTAAAAGGCGTGTTACGTTTCATTCAATTTCTCTCTACACACGCTATTACGCTATCATCGTAATGCCAATTATAATAATTATATCAGGTACTATATAATGTATTACCATCATCATCGTCGTCATTATCATCATCATCATCATCATCATCATTATTATTATTATCATCATTATCTTTATCATCATCATCATCATCATCATCATTATCATCATTCATTCATTCATATCAACATTGAATAAAAGAAAAAAAAAAAAAACAAGAAAAACAGAATACAACGGAATAAAACTTTTAAAAGAGTAATATTCCCCGAGAAAACTTAGGTTTGTACACGCTAACAGAGATTTTCGAAAGAGATTCGTTCTCTAATCGAAAATTATCGTCTCAACGTTGACCGAAATTAAACTTAAATTTTGCCATTTACTTTTCGATATAATTATTTCGAAACTCGTCGATTTAATTCGCTTTCCGAGTTACACGGATTTCAGGGATATCGTGTAAAAGCAAAACTAAAAGACGTATCTCGTGGATAATTCGTTCAGGAACAAACGAATACAAATTACCTGCCTCCCTTTGTACGACTAACTGCGTACTACGATACTCCCTTTACTCTTCCCCACTTTTCTCCCCTTTTTACCCTTCTTCCCTCTACGTCCCTTAGCCCTTTCTCGCAATCGACCGGTCCATTTGGGTAAAAGCACGCGAATCTCCGGGTCCTTTCGTATATCCTTTCGCGTCTTTTCACATGAATCCAAATGTAATCGCGTTAAGGAAAGCAAAACGTACGACGTCGGCGGGTTACGAATTTACACGGAAGACGGAACACATAACACGTGTTCTGGAAGAGGGAACACAGAACGAGGGAACACGGAACAGAGAACACCGAATATAGAAGGGGGAACGGGGAAACACGCGTGTTCCGGAACGAAGAACATGGAACACGGAAGGACAAGTCGCAAATCATTCTATCAATGCCTTTCGATTATGCATCTCTCTGTTTCTCTCTCTCTCTCTCTCTCGCTATCTCTTATTTTTGTTTTTCACTCGTCCAAAGACTTCTAATCTGTTGTAAAATTTATCGCATCGGACCAAGTTAAACGATTATCTATAATTTATCGTTGGATCATAAGGGAAAATAATATCACCATGCGATATCTCATACGGATTAAAAATATAGAGAAATGAATAAGACAGTATGATAAGGGAAATAAGGATATAACACGCGAAACGACGCTTTTGTATTCTTAATAATACGACGATAGAAAGTAAAAATTATTTCGTGTTATGATACGACGAGAGATTAGATTATCAATGCTTTTAACTTTTTCCTTTTTTATAAAAGAAATGAAATAAGAGAATATTTATGGATACGTACGTACTTAACGTCAAAGTTACAGGCTGTTACGCGTTCGAAGATTTATCGATCGTGATCGTACCGAAGCATTTTAATTCGTAATAATTTTGCGAGTAATTAAAAACCTCTCTCTCGCGCTATCTCTTACCCGTCCTACGAGACAATATCGTACGTAGATGTTACCCGACGAAAAAAAAAAAAAAAAAAGAAAAGAAAAAAAAATAATAAAGAGAAGAGAAGAAAATATAAATGGAAGTAAAAAGGAAAAAGAAAGAAAGAAGAACAAATTATGGACAGTGATAACGTCTCGGAACATTTCCGGGATACTCTCTTTGGACTTATCTGATACGGTCAACGAAAATGTTTACGAAGTCGTTAGATAATGATCGCCGCGTATAGGAGACATCGATATACGACGATGGCAGGAATGGTCTTAAGGATCTTAGTGGTCTGGGAGGTACGGAGGAGGTAAGAGGAGAACCGAATATCACCACTCAGCTTAATAGACCAGTAAAGCGGAATTCCCTTAAGAGCTTTTCGACGAAATACGAAATGAAGGCATCGTAGAGAAGGCAGAAGAAGTGGAAGAAGTAGAGGTAGAAGGAAGAATAAGGGAAATAAGAATAAGAATAAGAATAAGAATAAGAATAAGAGGAAGAAGAATAACGGGGAAGTGGCAGAAAAAAGAAAGAAAGAGAAATATAAAAAGAAAAAAAAGATGAAAGAAAGAAAGAAAGAAAGGAAGGAAGGAAGGGGCTTGAGAATAGCGGGGAATTGGGGTGCGCGGAGGGGAGAGAGAGAGAGAGAGAGAGGAAAGAGGAGGGAAGAGGGAGGAGGTATAATCGAGAGGGCGAATAGCACGAAGGACGTCCGGTATTTTCTTTTCATCGTGTCGCGTCGTCTCGGAAAGTGGAGCATAGTCGACGGCGTCTTGAAAAAGTTGACTTTTTCTCGTGGAAAATCGTTACAGCGTTACACGTAGGGAGTCGGCCAGGGATTTTTCTTCTATTCCCTCTTCCCTCCCTCCTCCAGCAAGAAATAGAAAAGGAAGAAGAAGAATGAGAGGAAGAGGAGAAGGAAGATGAAGAAGAAGAAGAAGAATAAGAAACGAGATACCGACGTGTCTCTGTGTACACGCACATACATACATATATATATATATATATATATGTACATAGTACATATACCTAAGTCTTAGAAATCGATTTTCGATTTGTTCTCAACGTTGACGTGCGAGTTGTGCGCGTGGAGATACTCTTCCGTGTTCGACTTAGCGAACGTTGTCGTAATTTTTTCGTAACCTTTGCCAGAAAAAGAGACGCGGAGATAGAGGCAGAGACAGAGAGAAAGAGAGAGAGAGAGAGAGAGATAGAGAGAGAGGGAGAGAGGAGAGAAGAAGGAGGAGAAGAAGAAGAAAAAGTAGATGTAAAAAAAAGAAGCATGGTAACTCGACGTTCGTCCGATTTGCGTCGAGACGAGTAAAAAAAGCAAAAGCAAAAAAGGAAATACGAGTTGAATCCGCGAAGCTAATCGATGCTAACGACGCTTTAATAGCCAAAACGCGCCCGGCACGCTCGCGCTTCATCCTTTTTCTTCTTATATAACTATAGTAACTCCCGAAAATTTTGGCACGAACTAGAAAGATCCGACTCGAATTACCGGATCCATCGATCTCTCTACGTGCTCCAGTTAACCAACCGGATGTATCAACTTCTTTCTATCTTTTCCTCTTGTTTTTCACGTTTTCTTGCTGGAAAAATACAGCTTCTCTCTCTCTCTTTCTTCCACTAACCAAAAGTTCATCCTCTTCTCTCTCCCACTCTCTCGAATGCAGCATGACTTGAATATATAAGAAATGAATCTCTTTTTAGTAATCTCTCTTTCTCACTCTCCCTCTCTCTCTCTCTCTTTCTCGTTTTCTCAACGAAAATAAATACCGTATAAGCCCTTAAGTTTACATCATTCGTTAGGGTAGATCTTCGCAGAAATCGATAAACTGCTACCACGGCTATGGCATTTTTCAAGCTTTCCATAATCCAGATTACAACACGGGGTAAGGTCAAATCTTGAGAGTTAAGAATTATGAAACTATATTTCATTCTGCCCGCCATAAGAACGAGATCTACGGGGTCGGTGAATTAAAAGTGTCTCGGATATGGTAACGTTGCTATGGGAATATAAGAATTCTAGGTATGCGTTTTACGTATAAGCTCTACGCGATCGCGGTTTAGCGAGTTTCATCGTGAGAGTTGTTAAGAGTATAAGAGGAAAGAAAGAGAGATAGATAGATAGATAGATAGAGAGAGAGAGAGAGAGAGAGAGAGAGAGAGGGTAAAAAAAAGAGAAGAAGAAGAAGAAAAAGGGACCACCAGGGTAGTAGCAGGGTGAAAAGTAGAGGGATGTTGCGGAGTACGGATAAAAACTCGTAAACATCATCAACCTCCAACCCTTTTCTTTTTTTTTCTTTTTTTCTTTTTTTTTTCCTTTTTCTCGTTCGTTGGAGACCGCAGAGTACGGACCCGCGCATAAAGCACACCGTTGTCTCGGCGAAACCGGCCGAGCCAACGTAATTTTTCTCACTTTGCAAGTTGCACCGTAAATAATACCGCGTGCACACGGCCATCCGCGCATTTTCTCTTTCTCATTCTCATTCTCTTTCTCTTTCCCATTCCCACGTAACGCGCCGGTGTGTAAGGGAGAACGCGTACCGGGGAACGGTGTATTTCGTACTACTATCGCAGGTTACAACACAACACCACCTATTTCTTCCTCTTCTTCTTCCTCCTCCTCCTCCTCTTCTTCTTCTTTTTCTTGTTCTTTTCTTATTCTACATCTACTTCTTCTTATTCTCGAGTTATTCCTTTTTCCTCGTGATGGCCACCGGTGCGCTCTCCGGTACTCTCGTGGTACTGCGTCGTAATCCGTGCACTCGTAACTCGTCGATGAAGAGAGAAAAAGGAAAGAAGGGAAGAAATAAAGAGAGAGAGAGAGAGAGAGAGAGAGAGGAAAGAAGGGCACGATTTCACGATTCAAAAGATCTTCCACGTAGTGGCATTACACGGTGATCTTCGTATTTACGATCGTAACAGCATTAAACGAATAATGGGTATAATCGTGGGAGATCATACCGATGACAAATTAAAGGTTATTTATAAAAAGTTCTTAGAAGTTCTCTCTACCGGTGCTAACGACAGCGAAGGAGGAATGATGGCGTGCAATAAGGTGTCGGCCCTTTCGTTGCTCGACAAAATTACAATTTTTTCTCGTTCCCCGTTCTCTCGTGTTAGGGATTACTACTACTCATACTTTTCCTAGAAAATGCGTGTGGTGGAAACGAGACTGCGAGGCACAACGACGACCAGAGGCGGCAGCGTGTGTAATTTCGATCAGCTGTTCTCTCGTGCACGCAAACTCCCTCTCCTCTCCTCTCCTCTCCTCTCCTCTCCTCTCCTCTTATTTCTCGAACGCCCCCGCATACGTTTTTCATCGTAGAACTCTATTATATCGAGGGGTGGAGTTGCGATACAGCTGCGGGCTTCGGATTATCCAACGTTGACGGTCGAATACCAACGTCTACGTGGTTTGATTGACGCCTCTCTCTCTCTCTCTCTCTCTCTCTCTCTCTCTCTCTCGTGTTTTAACTCTTTTCGGACCTTTTTCGCTCGATGAAAAAATAGTTTATAAACGGGTCAGGCAATTGACACGTGCCGTCGCTTTTCTCCGATCCACGGGTTTCTATTTTCACTCTTTTTTGTTGCTTTCTTTCTCTCTCTCTCTCTTTTTTTTTATCATTATTATTTTTGTCCCCCTTTTCTTTTTTTTTCCTCTTTTTTCTTTTCGTTCGAAGCTTTTGCGGCCAGCTTATCGTCTCTTTTTCGTCACCCATCGTTCCAGAATTTTCACGGTTGATCGCCCGTACGAGAACAAGCTTTTCATATGGCATCGAGTGAAATTCAAAAGCAAATCGTGATTTTTCACCCACCATAGCCGGGAGTGTCTTATGCAATAACTATCTTAAAAAAAAAAAAGAATAGAAAAATAGAAAAAAGAGGGGAAAAAAACGTTTGCCCGTATATAAGCTTTGATGAAAATCGACTTTTTCAATTTTGTTTCATGTTCTACGTGAAACTTGACGTTTTATAAATATGTTCGTGTAAACTTTCTTTCTTTTTTTTTTTTTATGTTTTTTCTTCTTTTTTCTTTTTATTTCTAGTATAGTAAAGAATTTGATCGAATCAAATCTAAATCCACGTGTTTTAATATTTCGATCGGTAATATTTCATGCTTCTTAACTCGACAATGTTGAAAGTGAATTACGATTTGTTACGAAACGTCGTTTAATATTAAACAAAATTAACGAAACACGACCTGTTAGATTTTTTTCGAAAGAAGAGAAAGGAAAATTTCTCGAAACGTGAACTGTCCATTGCTGTACCATCGCATACGAAGTATAGTTTCGATACATTTTTATATTTTCGATATTACCGTGACGATGGAGGCAATGAAGTATCTAAAAAAATACTTTTGGCAAGGTCAAAGTCAAAAAAGAAAGGGGGGAGGAAAAAATAGAAAAAATAGTAGAAATACAGCCGGTTGATCAGCTGTTTGAAATTAGATATCGAAATCGTTCTAACTCCTATCTCGTAAGCATACAATTGACATTGAACTTGCCAATTAATTTATATAAACTACTTTACTATTCATATATATATATATATGTATGTATATAGATGTTATATAAAAGGTTTCTCTTAGAATTCGATTGATGACTCATAAGTCTTGAAGCTAGCACAATCTCGTTGATCATTTACATGGAGTGAGGCAAGGCTTTACCTTTCTCCGTAACAGACACGATGTTACAACATGGACTTTAATAGGCTAGTAGATGCTTGCTTAGAATCCTACACCCCGTTATCGTTTCACAGATATACCATTATTACGTATGTATATTATCCATCTCTTTAGATTCGAGTGCCAGGCTAAATTTAGTTCATCATTTCTAGAAATTAACGTCCGAGTAGATAAAATAGATCATCGTCCATTCTCTCTCTCTCTCTCTTTCTCTCTGTCTCTCTCTCTATATATACACATAGATCGGACGTTAAAACTCCATCCGTTGGTTATTACGTAGTATCATCGATTTTACACTTATATACGAAGTAATATAATTCGTATTTACGCGAATGCGAGGAATATCACGTAGATTCATTACAGTAATAACTTGTTTTTAGTCGTGTGTATTCGGAGAGTGGAGGGGAGGGGAGGGGAGGGGAGGGGAGGGGAGGGGAGGGGGACGGTCGAAAATGAATTATAAAATGCTCGCGTTCGCCTTTTTATCGTTGCCATTTTCATTTCTCCTCTTGTTTTGTCTTTCGCCCTCTCTTCTTTTTTTTTCTTTTTAGAAAAACGTTCGAGGAGTGAAAAAAAAGAAAAGTAAGAAAGACCCACGCGCTCCGTTGGATATTACTTCTGTTTCGAATGAATTAAAAATTTTTCATTACCGTTACAATCAAGGATAGAAAATGGGGGGTGGGAGAGGGGAGCAAAACGCTTATTAAATTGTTTTTTTCTTCTGCTTTCTTTCATTCAATTTTCTTTATTCGTTTGTTTCATTAATAAAACGAGAATTAGATGGCGATGTAAAACGAACGAGGAGGAAGGAACGTTTTACGTCGATTACTTAACGATCGGCAAATTCATTGAAATTCAATAAACGCACCGACGAAACATTTCAAGATGAATAATTACATTTTTTGGTCTCTTTTTTCTTTTGTGTGTATGTGCTTTTCCTTCTTTCTTTTAATCGAACTAAATAAAACGTTCATTTTCATTCTTTATTCACATCGACGGGACGAGGAACGTTTTCTTCCATTTTCAAAATTCGATCTTCCGTCTTTACGATGGCAAAAGAATTTTTCCCATTTTCTCCTTTTCCCCATCGATATAAAATACTCTCTCTCTCTCTCTCTCTCTCTCTCTTACTCTGTCTCTTACTCTGTCTCTCCTCGAGAAGCTTCTTTGAACTTTGAGATTCGGTAGGAACGAGGCGAAGTGAAGCATAAGAAGACTTTTCAGTGTCAAAGAATCGATTTGCGCATGAAAATAACTAAAGGTTGGTTGTTCCATCCTTGTTTCCCCATGGCTTTTGTTCGTTTCGAGATGGGAAAACGAGACGAAAAGGAAGACGTGAAATAGCCGAGCAACGCGCGAGTTTCTATTTTCCTCGACACTCGCTCCTCGCTCCTCTAACACTCCCTACGTCTACTCTGCTGCACTTTACGAAGCTAAAGCAGCTCGCGCGAGATTTCGGCTCTGGAGAGATACATACATACATACGTACGTACGTACGTACGTACGTACATAAATACATACATACATACATACATACATACGTTCTGTCGGTGATGCTGGATAAGGATCGCGGAAGTCTCGCGTAAAGGGTACACGTTTCCAGGTCAAAAGATTCGGTATCGTCTATCGTTTTAAGGGACCAAAGGACCTTCTAGGATTACTGGGTTCGACGAATTTATATCCGATATTATCCAACCCGTTTGACTTGCATGCCTTACCGGAAATGTAAATCTCAGATTTGTACGATGTAAATTTCGAGAGATCGTAGAATTTTTTTATTTATTTTTCGTTAAATTTTTGTTCGTATATATATATATATTTAAAACGAAGCGAAATTACGTCGAATTATGTTATATATTAAATAGCGACGATGAAAGACGGATAGATGTAGGATTGTTTTAATATTAAATGTTAGATCGTAATGACGATTAACAAAAAAAAAAAATTAAATTAAATTAAAATAAAATTATAGATATGATTATTTTGTATTAAATATAGTGGATGGTCGGTTTTAAAATCGATTATTAACTGGATTGTTTGGAATTAGATTTTAAAGGCGAAAGATCGAAAACTCGTTTCTTGGATCTAATCGAAACGTAAAGGAGACGGAGCGATTAGGTCTGGAAATAACTCGGAAGGTATTCGTAATTAATTAGATATATTAGATCGTGAGGACGATTAAGAAATGATAAATATCGTTCCTTTGTATGAAAAGCAGATAGAGAATTTTGCTTGTTGGAAATCGTACGTCACGAACGTTCGGTTTTACCGCGTTCCTTGGGATTAGAATTCTAAATCGAACGATCGAAACTCGTTCGTTGCTTTTAGTTGAACATGAGGGAGAGTAAAGGATGTAAGGGGATTAGGCTTAAGTGATTTAGAACTTAATGCATGATAATATTGAATATATTAGATGGTAACGATGAAATCTGATAAATACGAATGAATATTTTATATTAAAAATCTAAATAAAATTTTCTTGTGTTAATTATGGAAACGAGGTAATTAGATTGAAACGACTTAGAACTTATTCGTAATGATATTATATATACATTGGATTCTAAGTGACGATTATAACAAAAAATAAAGAAAAGAAATGACAAATAATTATTCTTTCATATAAATCGTAATTGAAAATTTTGTTTGGTCGAAATCGCAACGTCATTCGAAAGATTTTACTGCATTTCTTGGGATTAGATTCTAAATCGAAAGATCGAAACTCGTTTGTTGCTTTTAGTTGAAGTGGAGAGTGAAGGAGACAAGGAGATTAGAGTGAAGCGGTTTAGAACGGATTCGTAAGTTGAAGCATGCGCAAGCTTACGGAGCTTATGTAAATACTTTGATAGTTTTCACAAGAGATAGATAGATAGATATATAGAGAGAAAGAGAAAGAGAGAGAGAGAGAGAGAGGACTCCGTGCCTCTTAAGTTTTCGAACAGAGTGATGTGGTTGAACTGTAGAATGTGACGTCAGTAGCGAGTCCCACCCCCTATATCGTGTGTTCCGACAATGTAACTTACGACAATGTTAGATACAAAACTACCCTCTTTGTTTCATAGTCACCGAACCAAGGAACCCTGTCACGAACTTGCTAGTTCGACTTGCTTACGGTTAATAATGCTTTTCTATAACGTTTATTGTTGTTTGGGACTTAACGAACTTGACATTAAATTTATGTAATTTAATTTAACTTTTGTCTTAAAAGAAAAGAAAAAAGAAAGGAAAAAAAAGAAAAAGGAAAGAAAAAAACGATGTAACATAAAATTAGAAAACATTAATCTTCCTGCATTGTCAACTGAATTGTTCTATAATTCTTTTTTTAAGTTACAATGGATAATTTCTTTTTTTTTTTAAGTTACAAAAGATCCGATACGTATGTAACTTTAATGTTACATTACATTATTACGGCAACTCTCAATTTAGTTCTCCGATGGTATTAGATCTCGTTACTTTAAACATTTTTACTACGATCGATCAATTTTTATTTGTCGATTATTATAATCCTTCGATAATCATAGCTCGGCAACGGGGAAGAACGTTGTACTCCTATCGAACGATTTAAGTGACTATACTCGGTACTTTCATTAAATAGGTAATACGTATATAACCACTCACGAACTATCTCGCTTCGTCGAATTACAGCGAAATAGTTTCCCCAAGTCCAACGATTTCTTGATAATGTCTTGAGCAATTAGGCGTAACTTTGCCTACTTATATATGTATCTATATACACCATGTATATATATATATATATCACATACACGCACGCACACACACACACAAGTTATTATCGTGATCGTTTCTTCGTTTTAACTTAATCTTATTTAAATCGAATCTCAATTAAAATCTTACATCGTTTAATAGAAGAAAAAAAAATTGAAAAATTAAAAAAATTATTTGATTATATTTCATCGTCATGGGATCATCGTAACAAGTAAAAGAAGAAGAAGAAGGATGTTTAAATCTTCTGAAGTAAAATAAAAAGAGAGAAAGAGGGAGAGAGAGAGAGAGAGAGGGGATGGATATAGGTTCAAATCATTTCGAACTTTATTCGAGTTTTCTTCGAGGGTGAAATTAAAAAGTTTGAGCGACGATGAAAGAAATCTTTTCTTCGATCCCTATAAGACTGCCCCCTCACTTCCGGACAGTCCTTACCTTCTGTTCCCTCGTCCCTTTTTACCTTTGCCTTTTCGATTTCGAATTCTTTGACGTTACAACCGAAAGCGATAAACTTTCCTCCCGATGTCATCGTCTTTGAGAAATGAATAAAGTCATTAGTTATTATCGATTTGGATTAATACAACGAAGGTGGTCGTAAAGTATATTAAAAAAAAAAAAAACAAAAGAAATAAAATAATAACAATAAATTAACAAACGATGTAATAATTAAATTAATTAAAAGTCATGTGTATATATATATATATATATATACACACAAATCAGATTCAAGAATCAAGGAGCAAACAGTTTGCAAATCAATCAAAAACATTTCTATTTCATTTTCAATATCAAGTTTATATATGGGGAGATGTACGTACATACATAAGTCGACGCATATACTTGATAAATGTTTAATCGAATACTATGTGGTATATATCAAATTCGATAATAAATAGACAAAAATTTCGATTTAACTATTAACTAAATTCACTAGAAACGACGGTCATCGAGCGAATATGGTTTTATGTGTCAGTTATAAGCCGGAACGATGGAAGGGGGATCGTGTGGATGAAGGGTGACGCAATGGAGTGTGGGAAGCTACTTAAAAAGTTTTAAACGCTCTCCGAGCGGTTACGGTCCAATTATTTACGTTTCCTCTCCTCGACGATCCCCGTCCAGCTGTTCGTTATTGCAACTTTTTCCGATTCTTCGCCAGACAGAATTATATACATATATATATATATATATATATATATATACATATACACATAAATGCGAGTTTGTATGTAAATATATCTATTTGTATGGATACATA
This sequence comes from Dolichovespula sylvestris, assembly GCA_918808275.2. NCBI lineage: Eukaryota > Metazoa > Arthropoda > Insecta > Hymenoptera > Vespidae > Dolichovespula > Dolichovespula sylvestris. The sequence goes on along the minus strand of OU964986.1, from coordinate 3,308,917 downwards.
TGTATTTTTTATTTTCTCTCTCTATCTCTCTCTTTCTCTCTCTCTCTCTCTCTCTCTCTCTCTCTCTCTCTCTCTTTCTCTCTCTCTCTCTCTCTCTCTGTGCTTCCTCGTTCTTGGATAAGAAATTTTCTGATGCATCGCATCAGAATGTACTCGAGCGTTCGTTCTCGTGACGTAACTCGATAGAAATATATTTTCTACGAAAGAAATTTGTCGTGCTTTTAAAGATCGTCCGTGAAATTCTCGAAAGTATACGATATTTTACAAACGAAAATGCCTGAGAATATTTTTATTTTTTTCTCTCGTATCGAATTTACGAAATTATCTGTGTCATTTAATGAAAATATTAATTACGAGGAAAAAAGAAGAAAAAGAAAAGAAAAGAAAAGAAAAGAAAAGAAAAGAAAAGAAAAGAAAAGAAAAGAAAAGAAAAGAGGATAAAATATATTTACACGATATTGTTAACGAAAGTATAAAATGTGTAGGTGCGCGCGTGCATTCGCGTAATTGAATGCAAAAATTTGATATTCGTTGAATTTTAAAGGATACTTTAATCTACCAGTTTCGTAAACAAATAAATATTCTACACTCGAAAATGTAGGTTCCTGAATTTTAATCAATGAAGCATTTGACAGTCAAAATAGTCCAGGAACGAGAAAATGTGCTCGCTCTCGATAGATTTGGCTTGTATCCAAAAAACGAGAAATAATTCTCGATAACTATTGCCACTTATCGATCAGGGATTGTAAACAGGGAAATAGAAAATTATTGTATAGGTAGGATGTGCGTGTACATATTTACCTTCACCTAGTAGCATATTGCTTTAGAATATTTTATATAGAAAATATTTCTCTACAGGTATACGTATATATGCATGCATACATACATACATATATATCGTCACCTAGCTCGACAAATACGCGTGCATAAATATTATTATTAAATATCGTGGGCAAACGTAACGAAGATCTACGAACGATGATAAATATCTCTTTTCCATCGCAAAGTATTCCTATAGGACAAATAACCTGTACATTGAATATTAACGTGTACATGTATCCATATACATAGGTATCTCGTACAAATGAGATAGAAAGTACAAATTTATTTTAGAGTAATTTTCATTCTTTTGCACCCCCCCTCTCTCTCTCTCTCTCTCTATCCGTCTATGTATTTCTTTCTGTTTCTCCTCGAAGAAACGAGAAGATCGTTCATAAAAACGACATCGAAGATAAATGAGACTACCGTCAAGTACAAATGCTTTCTACGTTTGCAAAGCGTAGGTGTAACTGCTCTTTCCACGTCCCTCGCAATCTTGATACCGCAAGAATTCCTTTGTAATTCTCTGTTGAAATTAATTGCTTTTCAAAGAGCACGTACACACGCACGCGAGCTCACACACATACATACCTTTGCCCTTTGCACGTTTAAACGATATTACGGCTATAATATTCATTAAAGTGAGCAAGGGAGATGCGGAGACTTCGAACGTTTTCAATGTTAAAATACGAGTATGCATATATAAATAATGTATTTACGTTAGAACGTTTCTAACAGAAAGAGAGAAAGAAAGAGAGAGAGAGAGAGAGAGAGAGAGAGAGAGACAGAGAGGAAGAGAGAGAGATAGAGAGTGAGAGAGAGAGACATATGTATGTATCTTTACATTGTATATAGTTCAAACTCTCTCTCTCTCTCTCTCTCTCTCTCTCTATTGCGCTCGCGCACAGGACGATGATAAATTACCGTGATAGATTACTCTTGTAATATGATACCAATAACATAGATTCGCGGAAGATTAACGTTCAACGAGACGAAGATTATCGTCGTTGAAATGCCTTAGGCTACGTTTATACCGGAATGTCGAGTTAAGTATCGAAGCCATTACGCGTTGACGCTTGGATATTATATCATTTCTCTTTAAAATGATCCACCACCCCGTAGATTATACGATCAATCGGATCTTTGATTTCTTCCAAATTATTTTTCTCTCTTTTTTTTCCTTCTACATGTTTTCCCCTTCTTCTTATTACTTTCTTTTTTCTTTTTTTTTGTAATTAAACCCTTCGCACCATTCATCGCACGACGATAATTAACCGACGAAAGAAGAAACGCTTGAAACGTTCGTCGAACGTGTTCGATTTATTTGGGCTGACGTTGTGAACGTTCCCGTAGACTTTTACTTTCCTGCCCTTACGTGAGGTGGAGGAGAAGGAAGGAGGTGGTGGAGGAGGAGGAGGAGGAGGAGGAGGAGGTGGAGAAGGAGGAGGTAGACTTGGTGTTCTCATCAACTAACGTGAATGGCTCGTCGCTTCCCATCACGGCCACCGCCGTCGCCACCACCACCGTCGTCGGCACCATTGTGCGAACGTGGAATCGATAGAATCGCGTGTGTTCCCGGCATTATCCACCTGCCGGTTGCAGAAGATCTGGCGCCGGCCAGGCCGACCACGTCCTCGGCAAGTTATTCTCGTAATTCGGTTGATCGATCGTACGAGCACTTCACTCGTCTTTTCGCGATACGATCGCACAGACTCGTATATCTCACATTGCTCCGTGGAATTTCAATTTTTTTCCTCTCTCTCTCTCTCTCTCTCTCTCTCTTTTATTTTTTATTTCTCTTCTTTTTTTTATTACTCCTTTTTTTTTCGTTTTTTTTAGAGAGAGAGAGAGAGAGAGAGAGAGAGTAGCGTCTATAACCGAACCGATAATATCTGTAACTGTACGAAAAACCGTTTCGATTTCTATTACTTTTTTTTACTCTTTTCTCTTTTTTTCTTTTGATAGATGTATATATATGTGTGTGTGTGTGTGTGTGTGTGTATAAAATTAAGGAATCCAGGGCATGACAGAAAACTATACGACGTAATCTCGACAAATGAGATCCTCATTTATTCAGCTATGTGTCGGTGCACTCGGGGTATCCAGTTTATTATTTCTCGATTTATAAATACACGCTCCGAAGAATTCCGATTCTCTCGATGACTTTTTCTTTTTCTTTCTTTCTTTCTTTTTTTTTTTTTTTATAACAAGAACGATTTTTCTCCTTCTCCTTCCATTAAATCAAATTCCCTCTATCCTAATTCACATGGAATTATTAAGAAATGTCGTTTTCTTGGATGACCCCGTCGTATTTGATCGAAACGCGTTTAGAGCTCGACGAATTTATACGTAAGGTTTAGAAAAGTCCTTGGGTGTCGCAAGAACTTACAATCCTTGCTTTTATCCTCGTCGAGAATAATCGAGCTCTCGTGGTCGCTCGGAGCCGCTAAGGGATACGTGTTTTTCTTTGGGGTAAAGTTAAACGTCGACGGTGCTCGTTACTTCCACGCCGGAACGAAGGAGCCTGCACGAAGAACGAAATATATTCAAGGTGGATGAAAAAGGGAGAAGAAGAAAGAGAGAGTGAGAGAGAGAGAGAGAGAGAGAGAGAGAGAGAGAGAGAGAGAGATAGAGAGTTTCGACCGATCGTTAACTCGAACAAACACTCGGCAAGTTCATCCTCCGTTTCTTCTCTCATCGTTCACCTCCGCTAGCAGCACCTTCAGGAGCACCTCCTCGACTCTCAAGGACCGTGCACGCGAATAAAAGGTGCCAGGACCTCTCTCTTTCTCTCTCCCTCTCTCTCTCTCTCTCTCTCTCCTTCTCATATCTTTTTCTTTCTTACTCCTCCTAACTCTCATGACTGACGTCGTGAAAATTTCCGTCTTCGCAGGAGTCAGCCTCTCGTCCTCGTTGCAAACTGGAAGGGATTCAAGGGAGAAGAAGATGTAGATGAAGAAGAAGAAGAAGAAGAAGAAGAAAAAGAAGAAGGATCGTTCTCTTGGATCTCTAAATTTTTCTCTTTTCTTTTATTTTCTTTCTTTTTTTTTTCTCTTCTCCCTCTACTACTACTACTACTACTACTACTACTTCTTCTTCTTCTTCTTTTGAAAGAAAACTTTTAAACGCTTTCAACGCGGCACACGAAGAGAGTTTGCTCGCTCGGCCGACTTAGCGGCGCAGAGTGAAACTATTTGCTAACGTAAGTGTAGGTAAGGTACCTACGAACTCGCCTACAAAGTAATTGAGCGAGCGTTCTAAAGCGTTAGACTCTCGGATGATTTTAACGCGTTTAATGCGACGTAACTCTAGGTCTCTCTCCCTCCCTCCGTCCCTCCCTTTCCCTCCTTTACCCTTCTCCTCCTGCCCACCCCGTCATCTTTCCATAACGCGCTACGTAACTGGAATTGAGGAAGACGTCCGTTGACTCGAGAAGATAAACGTTCGAGGAACGTTCTTCCTGGCAGTCTGATTGTTGGTAATAATTACGCGAATAGGAGAGTTCCTATCCTTCGAATACATAGACGGGGTAAATTCCTTTTACGACGGTTTTAATTATAATTAAATTGACTCTCTCTCTCTCTCTCTTTCATTTTGCGTCGTATCGATTGATAAACGATGAATGAGTTTACCTTCATTTAATTTTTTCTTCCTCTCTTTCATTTTTTTTTCTTTCACTCGAATTCCATTAAAATCCATTTTAACGACGACAACATTTGATGCTAATTTGACTGAAATGAGTTTTATTGTTTTTTTTTATTTTTATTTTTATTAAGATAAAAAGTTTGTTAAGGTAAAATGACGTACTTATTTGCGAATAACCAAGGATAATGTTAACGCGGCACCGACACTTATTCAATAACTGTATTATGTACTTGTATATTTGTTAGGTTTATTATAATAAGAACGTTTATTGTATAGGTAATCATTTATTATGAAATTTTACTTTTTAAACGTTCGAATATTTTCATTTATACGTTTACCATAGAAAACAAAAGGAATTTTATCAATTCAAAAATTAATATATTCAAATATATCGACATATTCGGTTAATTAATAATTAATAGAGCGTTGTTGCGAGTAACGATGTTCGTTAGAATAAAACCGTACCGATTCGTAATTAGTTATGCAAAAATGTTAAAACGATTCTAATTATGAAATATCGTATACCCATATTAAATCAATTCACCGATCGAATATCGTTTTACAATTTCACCATTGAATATCGTTTACCTAATAATAACATTTATGATTATAAACCATACACACACACACACACACACACACACACACATATATATACGTATACATAAATATATATTTTCGGGTTAGAATAAAACACAATATCAGATATAAATATGTAGTTATAAAGTGCTGAGAAATGACTGATCTTTAGTGGTCGGTTGCCCATGGAAATTATTTTCTGAGATAGTAAATTCATTGAGCGTGACGACGATGAATATAACGACGAGTGGACCATACGAAGAGATGGGTTTAGTATCCTCGTAAGAGGTTGGGTCCATCCATTTCTCCACTCTATTCCGTCGGAATATCCATTAGTTACAGCAGCACTGTTGACGAAGCATGTTATTTCCCTTGTGTATGACGTCTGGTTTGCGTTCACTTACCCCCCTTTTCCTGGACCACCTTCGTCGTCTATCTCTCCCTCTCTCTCTCTCTCTCTCTCTCTCTCTTTCTCTCTCTTTCTCTCTATCCTTATCTTTCACATTCTTTGTCATCTGAATTTAGTTCTCTTATTTCTACGTTCTGATCTCGACAACATGGTCGAACTACGTACTATTCTCTGGTGAATACCTTTGACGTTTCTTCAGTGTGCATCACAGTGGAAATGTCTCTCGTCGAGATCGTTTCCGATTAAATCGTGCAACAAGCGTTCGAATAGCAATGTTCATATATATGTTTAAAATTATATGTATATATTTATGTACACATATATCTTTCTCTTTCATGACGAAGAATATCTCAATTAAATCCATTGTGACTCTACCGCGCATATGAAATTTAACTAAATTTCTACCCTAATATTACAATCGTAGTAATTATGTCGAAACTTAGAGAGAAAGAGAGAATGATCAAAGCATTTCATAATTTTATCTAAGAGATAAATATATATATATATATATATATATATATATATATATATATTCGGAACGAGCGTAATGCTTTTTACGAATAAAATTTACGCGTTGATCGTACGTACTCGCGAGATTTGTCTTATCTCTCAACGAATAAACGAGATCGTTGTAATTGGATGTGGAACGTTCCAAATTTACTACGACTTATCGTCCGAATCAAAAAAAGAAAAAAAAAAAAGAAATGGAATCGTCGCAATTGCAATTATTTCGAATATATCGTAACGATAAAGAGTTTTGTTCGTGATTTCGTTTTGATACCCCGTCCGTTCCACTCCCTCCTCTCTCTCTCTCTCTCTCTCTCTCTCTCTCTCTCTCTCTCTCTTTCTCACTCTCTCTTTCGTATGGTACAAGAGTTTTCAATGTTCGTTTAGCCACGACCCGTCGAACTTGGCGAAATTATTTAGCGCGACTAATCAGTTTAGTTTGTCCATCGAATTCGAGTTTCCCACGGGGAAAAGGGCTCTCGTATGCGCGTTACCTCGAGGCATCAGAAAGCAGAAAGCTTTAGAGCTTTTGTACTACTATACTCGCCTGCCTCTGCCTTTCCGATTTAACGCACGTTCATTGTAGCTCGTTCACCGTTACAAAGCAGTTGTGCATCGTTCGTCCCGGGGAAAACAATGAAAACGCATATAACACAATCCAGCAGTCTCTTCCGTTGAAGTCGTGAAAACACTTTATTTTAATTTCAATTCCAATTTATCGCCCCGTATCGTCACGCGTGTTTTCATTATTCTTCCTTTTGTTGACTTTGATGCTCGTAAACCGTATATATATTCTGCGTGGTATACGAAGATTATTATTTCATTTTTTTTTCTTTCATTTATTTGTAATAATTAAAAACAAAAAAGGAAAAGAAATGAAAGAAAAAAATAAACCGAAGGCGAATAAAATAATTGGGGAAAATTGTATATAACTGATAATGTTTATGGATAACAATGATGAACCGTTGAACACAATGCATTTACGAGATCATTAAGGGTGAAAATATATATTAAGAATAGTAAGAAATATAATAAGAATAATACGAATAATTGCACCGAAAGGATTTTATGGGAATAATAGAAATAATAGGAATGAGAGGAATAAGAAGAATATGAAGAATAATGAATAATAGTAAGAACGATGTGAATAATAATAGAAATAATAGGGATGATCTTTGAAACAAGCATAATAATAATAACGGAAATAGTGCAAACGATAATAGGGGATAACAAGAGAGAGAGAGAGAGAAATATATAGAGAAATATATATATATATATACGTAAGTTTAATTAATCGAACGATAAAATTAAACGAAAGTATCATATAAGAGAAAGAACGACGATCTTCGTATGAAAGAAAAAAGAAAAAACGAAGAAGAAGAAGAAGAAGAAGAAGAAGAAGAAGAAGAAGAAGAAAAAAATCAAATCGAATAAAATGTCGATTCGAAATCTATCGTATCGCCTTTATAAAATATTTTGTCGGGATTATCGAACGTTATAAGAAATATATCATTGAGATTTTCTGGCCATAGTATTCCGGATATCGACGTGTCGTAGGGCTTCCGGGTAGGAAGAAATTATGAACGTCTTCCGCTTAGCGCCTTTGTTCCCGCGTAAACGGCGTATAAACGAAACAAATCGGCCGAACGAATGGTGCTTCGGAAAGAGAAACGGGGAGGGCCGAAAGTATTTGCCGAAAGGATCTCTCTCTCTCTCTCTCTCTCTCTTTCTATTTCTCCGTCTTTCTCTCTCTCTCTCTCTCTCTCCGCCCAAAATGGCCGACGACCCCGACACAGTCGCTCGGCCGTCCATTCTCAACGCGAACTCGCAATGTTACCGCCCGACTGCTACAACGATCGTCATTATCCGTTCTTATCTCTGCAATTCCGACGCGCCTCCATCCGGTGCTCGTCAGTCTCTTCCGGAAGTTAAATAAATAATGAACGTTTCGGAAAAGGGAAAACGCGCGTGGGCATGCCGGTAAACAAAAGCGTTTACGGTGGCTCCTACGACAGCTGGAAATGTCACGATGGGTCGCCATTCTAACTTCCTACCAAGGCAAATTTCTACGCCAACCCTCTTTTTCCTCCTATCCCCCGTATCCTCCCGCCCCCCATCGTTCGTCGTACGTGTCGCGAAATAAGGAACGAAGGAAGTGATTCCTCGAAACGATATTACCTCGTTTATAATCGGAATTTCTCTTTTGATAACGTTTTCATCTTCGACGAGGAATAAAATCGAAGGATTTTTCTTCGAATCGTAAAAAAGTTTATACACCCTCGACGTTAATTTCGTGATCCGTCCTTTTACAAAATAACGTCCGTCACGAACGAACTTTCCGAGACGAGGAATCGCGTGGGAGGAGACGAAAATACTCCGTAAGTACGGCATCGCCGTTATAAAAGTTACGGGATCTCTTTCTCGGATTGTAGAAAAATATCAGCGGCAAAGGAGAAAACTGGAATATAATACAATGTACCGATCGAGAATCGGAACTGGAATCACTCGTTGGTTGAAGAGAAAGGACGAGTTATAAAAGGATTCTCGAACGAATGCAACGAAAGTTAAATTGAAAATGACTTATTCATACTTATATTATAAAACTTGCACCCCTTTCAGCGTCCTTCCGGCTTCTTTTGAAATATCGCTCGTTCTACCCGACGAAACTCGATCGTAGTCAAGGAAGAACTTTTGCTGGATCTTCTAACGAACGAGCCGACTCTCTCTCTCTCTCTCTCTCTCTCGTACTTTCCGAGTTTTTTTTTTTTTTTTGAAAATCGTACGGACGATAACGTAACTTCCTTAACCATCGAGACTCATCAAGGCTCTCAAAGAAAGAAAGGGATGCCTACGATCGAGAGGTCAAAGTTTAATCGGGGGAGAGAGCGTGACGGGGAGGAGGAAAAGAGAAGGAAGAAAAAAAAACGGGGAAGAAAGAAAAACGTATTTTTGAGAGATAACGCGAAACGTTCTTTCCTTTTTTCTTCTTTTGTCTTCTTTTTTTTTTTTTTTTTTCTTGGTTCCCTCGCTCAAACGAGAAATCCGTCGTCCTACACGCACGCACGATTTTTCTTCGTTGTCCTATCGAAAGGTCAGAGTGTCATGGAGAGGAGAAAAAAGGAAAAAAGAAACAAAAAGAATAGGGGAGGGGAAAAATAAATAAGAGCGGAAAGAGGAAGGAGATGAATGGATGGATCGGGAACGACATATCGAATGAAAATGATGGCGTTCATTTTCCACCGTACGATTTTTCCGGATGTAGAGCCATACGAAAAAAAAAGGGAGCCGAGAGCGAGAAGTACAATATAACGCGGAACTCGATCATGTTTCTTCCTTTATCGTCCCCTTATTGTTTCTTTTTATTATGATCATTATTGTGTCATTGTCATTTTTATCTTCGATTCCCTCGCTCCCTTTCTCCCTCTATCTCTGTCTCTCGAATCGTCATTTACGAAAACGTACGCGATTAATAATAATTAAAAAGAAAAAGGAACAAATTAATTCGCATTACGAAGAATCGATCCACGGCATACACGAATCGATTTTAATTGCTTCCACATACTATATTCATACTTCTATATCGACTTTCCTCCTCCCCCCCCCTCCCAAAAAAAAACAAAGAAAAAAGATACTTTCCCACTCGTTATTATCTTGCATAGATTTATTATTTCACGATGGAGTTTATTACACGTTGTATAAGGTATTCATTAAGTGGTAACGAAATAAGGCAATACCATACGAGTACGTGGTAGTAGTAACACCATGTAATGGATATCGCGTGGATCATTAAATCTGAGAATTTTCCTTGTAAATTAAAGATTTTTCGTTTTCTTTTCCTTTCTTTCGTATACGTACGTTTAATTAATTTCTCTTACTTCTCTTTTCGTTCGTTTCCTTTCCTTTTTTTGTTTTTTCTTCTCCTTCCCCGTCTCCCTAGAGGAAGAATGCAACACGTTCGATCGGGGGAATGAAACGTGACGACGTTACGGAATCGTGTATGATTTATAGTTTCACAAAATCAACCATCGTTTTTCGTCGATACGAAAAGATAGAGAACGAGCGTTTCGAAAAAGACAAAAAAAAAAAGAATTGAGTTCGCGAAAAATCATGGATTGAATTGATTTTAGATTTTTCGATTTCCCGAGTCACTCTCTCTCTCTCTCTCTCTCTCTCTCTTCGTCGGATGTTGTTACAAAACAGAAAAAAAAAAGAAAGAAAAAACGATTTCGATCATGGTACGGAATCGACGTTGAAAGAGAACGGAGATATTTTATTTTATATCTTTGTCATAACGCAAATCGAATTAATGCGACTCGCGGCTCGTATTCGGTAAAAAGAAGAGAATAAAAAGAAAGAGAGAGAGAAAGAGAGAGAGAGAAGAAAAAGGAACAAAAAAAAAATAGAAAAGGAAGAAGAAAGAAAAGGAGAAAGAGGAGTAAGAAGCAGAGGGGAGATCGGAAGGTATTCGAGACTCGACTTATGAAGCCACAACCCCTATTTTAGATCCCTCGCGACGGTATGCTTATAATCGCGAATAATGAAGGAAGAGAGAAGTAGGAGTAGGAGGAGTAGGAGGAGGAGGAGGAGGAGGAGGAGGAGGAGGGAGGGCAAAAGCGTCGAGCCAGGACGTCTGTATATCTCTATAACGACGTCGTTACGACGTCGTTTCTTATCGACGGACGACGTCTTCGTGCTCGTAGTCATTCCCATCTCGTGCGAAAGACTATCCACTTCATGGAGGATGACCTCGACCCGTTCGAGGGACTTGCATTACATGCTGGAAACGAAAAAGGGAGAAAAGGAACAAAAAGAATTAAAGAAAAAAGGGAAGAAAAGAAAAGGACGAAAGGAAGGAAGAAAGAGAAACGATTCCAAAAGTATAGAAAAAGAGAGAGAGAGAGATAATGTGTGTGTGTATGTGTGTGTGTGTGTGTGTTATGTCACTCACATCGACAAATAATTATTTTATTCGGTCGTCCCATTTATTGTCCAATCTTCTTTTATCCCTTCTGGGTTTCGTCGTTGAAATTTTTCATCCATTTTCTTTATTACTCGCGTTACCATATCTAACCGACATATTATAAGAAAAAGACTTATAACTACTACTACGGGTGTGCTTTTTGTCACGAAGTATTCTTAGAAAGTGAACCCGCATTGCGGTACTTTTTACTTAAAACGGAGCCGCACGTTACCGGTAGCCTTAAGGTGCAGAACCCGGAGGGAGGCTGTTTCTATTTAAAGATACCATCTGAAGTACATTATCCTGAACACCCCCGAGAGGCATAATACCGGCCCGTTGTGATCGTCGGGGTTGAAAACCGGTGAGGACTTCATTAGGTTGACGCTGAGAACAACGACCGACGAAATTAGTGTGTTTCTAGATTCGGTAGACTTAGATCGATCGCTAGACCCTTTCAACGTAATTTCTATTACCAACGTTTCTCTCTCTTTCTCTTTCTCTTTCTCTCAGTTTCTAACTCATCCCCCTCCTGCTCGTCACTTTCCTTCCATTTCCTTTTTCTTTTTCTTCGCTTCGCTTCTTTTTTTTTTCGTTCTTCGATGCTTTTATTCCTTTCGCATACGTTCTAATAAAAAATGATCCGAACCATTCGAATCCATTCGAGCAACCATTTTTCTTTCTTTCTTTATTTCCCTCCCCCCCCTCTCTCCCTCTTTCTTTTCTTCGTACGTTTCCATCAAACGTTTTAATAAATTTTCCAACGAAAATAATGCGATTTTCTCCACCCCTTGTTATTTTCATATTAACATTTATGAAACGACAACGACGACGACGACGACGACGGCGACGACGACGACGATGACAACGACAACGACAATAACAACAACGGCATATCATATACGGGCTCGCGTTGTCGTGGGGCCGAGGGAAAATATGACGTTTGAGTTTTTTTTTTTTTTTTTTTTAAACACGCGTACTCGAAACGAGTACCCGCGATACTTGAAAAACGCATTGCATCGGTCGGTGGGTCGGTCGGTACACCATTATTCGGATTGCTGCACGATAAACTCGCGTGTACATTCATAGATTGCAATTTCTCTAATTGCACGCTTTTATCCACGGCGCGTAATACTTTCCCGAGACTCGTGACGCCGGAGCGCGTAGCCAAGAGCACTTGATTTCCATCAATTGATTTTTATCGCCGTTGAAAATATTGAAAATATTTTCATCGCTCGGTCCGTCGCGTGGGTACGCGTACGTCGGGTGGACGCGTTCGAGCTCGAAATTCCCAGCACCGTCCCTTCCCTTCCCTTCCCATCCCTTTCTTTCCCCCTTTTACCCTTTACCTTGTCCGCACTCGAGTCGCACACTTCTCGAATCGTCCTGTTTGACATTTTATTCCGGAATCTTTTAACGTTGAACGCGAAATTTTATAAAATTTCAGTTGCTTACCCTCCACCTCTCTCTCTCTCTCTCTTTCTCTTTCTCTTTCTCTTTCTTTTTCTCTTTGTCTATCCGCTTCTCTCGGTAAAAAAAAAAAAAGAGAGTAGTTTGTACGAGCATTTTTCCCAAGCGAGATATTCTTTATGGATTAACAATACATAGGTACTGTGTGAGTGATATCGCCTACGACGAGGCTTTCAACGTCAATCGTTTTTTACGAAATTAAAATCAAGAGGAGAGGAGAGAAAGGAAGATGGACGTTTAAAAAAAGAAAAAGAGTAAAGAGAGAGAGAGAGAGAGAGAGAGAGACAGAGATAAAACGATAAAAAAGAAAAAGAACCGTGTAGTAAGGAGAATCGCTTAAAATACTCTCAACGAAAGCCATCTGCGATGATCGCTAATAATAGAACTTAATTTAGATCGCGATGTAATATCGGATGTACCTTTCGTTCGATCTTAATCGAGATCGCAAGCGAGGAGGAATGGGTTGATGCGTTAGGTAGTACCACCGTGAAAAAGGGGATGGTTCGAGCATGAAAATTCCGATATCGGGTTTGGGTCGTGGAAACGAAACGTGGTATTTTTCCGCGTTGCGTGAACGAGTGAAAGGAAGTATGAGAAGGAAAGAGTAGAAAATGTAGAAAGAGAGGGAGAGAAAGAAAGACGGATAGACAGACAGACAGACAGACAGATAGAAACACACATACGGACAGATGGATAGATAGATAGATAGATAGATAGATAGATAGATAAATGGATGGATGGATGGAGAGAGAGAGAGAGAGAGAGAGAGAGAGTTTGGTGGTAGTGGTGGCGTTGAAGAAGGTGAAATAGAAATAGAAGAAGAAGGAGAAGGAGAAGGAGGGAGAGATGCAGAGGAAAAAGTAGGAAGCTGGATATATGAAGTCGATCATCCCGTAATGTTTCCATAATGCTTGGCGCGATGCGTATCTATCGTATATATGGTTTCATCACGAGCGAACGTGCTCCCTGGACTTCGAAATAAGAGCTTCAGCCTCGGACTGGATCAAGAGGAACGAATGAGAGAGCTAGATAGAAAGAGGGAGAGAGATGGGACTAGGAAGCAAGCAGAGAAAGAGAGAGAGAGAGAGAGAGATGGAATAAAGAACGGGATAGAACGAAGTCGGCACTCTTAATCTCGAAGGTTTATCGAAGCCGACGTAAATCTGTCGAAGCGCGGAGCCAGGCGTTCTCCTCCGCCATATCGAACGAACCTCGATAATCGACTTATCTCCTCTCTCTCTCTCTCTCTCTCTCTCTCTCTCTCTCTCTCTGTCTCTGTCTCTGTCTCTCTCTCTCTTTTGCTGTGTGTGTGTGTGTGTGTGTTTCTCTTTTGCTTTGCTATTGCATCTCTCCTTCTCTCTATTCTCTCTCTCTCTAGTGCTGGTCCCTGGTTTCGCTTATTGCTTTTTGCTCTCCTTCAGGAATCAATTACAATGTTACAACGAAAGCTTCCTTCTTACGATTTAAACGTCGTACTTTCATCGGCGATATTAACTTTATCGACCATTCGAAATAAGTCAATTTTTCATTCGAAAATATTCCGTTTCTTCTTTTCCTTTTTTTTTTTTTTTGTAACGAATCGATTATCGTTTCAAGATCACAGTCGAGATATGGTATTTGAAATATGAATGGATTATATATATATATATATATATCTCACTCTCTCTCCCTCTCTCTCTCTTTCTCTATCTATCTATCTATCTATCTTTTAGATTCTTCTTCGTAATAATCTCATGACTCCGGCACTTCTAATAAGATTTACGATAATCTTATTAGAATTACTCTCGTAATTCAATTCTGAATCTAGCTTTTTATCGAGATTTATCTCGTCTCATTATCGTTTTCCATTTTTTTTCCTTCTCTTTTTGTTTTCCTTTTTCTTGTTTTGTAAGTTGCTAGGAGGGGCGGAGAGCGATTAACGATTAACGTCGATCGAGAGTTGTACGTTTCTCGAAGATCGACGGATATGAGGAGAGAGAGAGAGAGAGAGAGAGAGTGAAAGGAGAGAGAAAAGGGCTCTTAGGAAGGGTAAATTAGATCGAAGTGGTTTCGCGACAGTCTCGTTCGGCTCCATAACTATCGGTAAGTCGGTAAAAATCGACTTTCGGTGTCTAACGCGATCACAAATCCAGGTCAACCGGGGTCTCTCTCTCTCTCTCTCTCTCTCTCTCTCTCTTTCCTCGGAGTCGTGACACCGTCTTCTCGGAGACGGTAACCGTAAATAATTCAGAAGGAAAGGCGCCGAGCGGCTTTGCCCGGTCTCCATGGCGACAGATTACGGGGTCTAAGGATGTGTACAGCCTACGTTTTCTCCTTCTTCTCCACCTCCTCCTCATTCTTCTACTTCAAGCTTCGTTTCTTGTTTTAGGGGGAGCGCACCAGTATCCGCTTTCATTTCTATATCTTCTTCATCGATAACACAGACGAGGAATGGGGAGAGAAATAAAGAAAGAAAGGAAGATAGATAGATAGAAAAGAAAGTAAGGAAAAAAAAAGAACGAAACGTTGGATATCCAACCATTTTGGATAAGGTATTTTGGAATTGGCCGAATTTTATTCGAAACTAAAAATCTTTATCTAACGTTGCCGATCTTCTAAATCAACTTATACATATTCGTAATATATTTACACGATTTTGTAACGTTCGAATTATTTGAGAGATGCTTGTCATATGCGTTTGTTATTGCATTATATTACTTCATATTATTTCATTTTACTTCTTTTCATTTTATTTGTTATATATATATATATATATTTTTTTCCATTCGATGAAATTTTATCAACTTGTAAATAAGCGAACGGATATTCTTCGAAACGACGTTAACATCGTACCGTTCTCGATTACTCCGACACGTTATCGGCACAAAACTCGATACGTTCGAATTTTAACAAGAATCGGGGACCATCGTCGTGCCAATACGAAAGAAACATTGTAATTCGTTATAAAAAGTAATATACGACGAGAATAATATCACAGATAAATGCGAAGGATATTAACTTCGACATAGACTGTTCTATTAGATAGCCCTTCATGAAATTTTTCCACGTCATTCGAAGTCATCTAATCTCAAATTAATTTTACGACATTATTAGCAACGTAATAATCAACGATACGTATACGCGTAAAGGTTTTGGTGTGCGGCGAGTTGGTTGGTTGGCAGGGTGGAAATTCGGCGGGGAAAAACAATAAATAATAAAAACCCCTCGCGTCGTTTCAATCGAATCCGAAGAATTTACGTAAATGTAATGCGACGTGCACACCACCCTAAATCCAATTACCATTTCGGATGTAGGAACGAGATCTTACACGAAACTGATCTTTATTCAGGATAGCTCATTGATATTTAAATCGATAAGATCGAATCGATACATCTGTGTCGTAGTCGTTTTAATATTTGATGTATTTCGATAACGTTGTCATATATATATATATATATATATATACATATATATAAAATTTAATAAAAACAAAAAGAAAAGAAACGTTAGCACGTTTTCCTCGTCGAAATAATAATAACAATAATAATAATAATAGCAACACGCGTAATAGTAATCGGTGAAAATCTTTCGTTTTAATAAGATCGAAAGAATTACGTAAATGTAAAGTGACGTGCACCGCCCTACGTAATCACCTTTTAGAGATGTAGGAACGATACGACGATACGAAGGTTCGTGCTCGCTTACATCGTACAAAGTGCCCCGGCGTAATGTAATTTCTAGACGCTATGGCAACCCGCCGCTTGGAATTTGTTGAGCTGCATCGTGCCGTCGGAGTCCTGAAGGTAAAGAAGGGTTAGCCCGGGACTTCGAGAGTTTGCTTTTATTTCTTCTCGTCTTTTGCTTCAAAGATGTGATTTCGTATGCAAAAGGGGAACGTACTTACTTACACTCGTGTACCACTCTCTCTTTCTCTGTCTCTTTCTCTCTCTCTCTCTCTCTCTCTCTCTTCGTGAACTGGTTTTCTTCGTACTTCGTTCATTTCGTTCTACGGGTAGACATGTCAAGACATTCAGGTTTTAAATAAGACGGACTACTGATACGTTGCAAGATGATAAACACAGTCTCTCATTAAGAAAATAACGTAACGTTATAACTGAAGTTTACCTCCTCATAGAACTTGATAAATTTTATGGAGATAAATTGAACGATACGGTGTTTTATTAAAACTTGAAATACAAATAATTTCGATAATTATTTTCGATAATTATGTTTATAACATTGCGATATGTATATATATATATATTTTTTTTTAAGTAATATTAATAATACTTTCTCTGTTAAAAATTCAAGTTCGAAAAAATTCAATCTGTCATTACCACATACTAATATAATATACTGCAATATTTCGGATAAATTTTGAATCACTCCGCAAATGGCGATAGAATATTTTAAATAATATCGGACAACATTGATACCTATCACCGACGTGTTAATGTATCCCATATAAACCGAGGGAGCGTCATAAATTATTATGTACGAGAGAGAGAGAGAGAGAGAGAGAGAGAGAAAAGAAAATGAAAGACAAAAACAGAAGGAAATGAGTGAAAAAGCTTTTGAAAGTATAAACCGTAAGACCTTTCAACATGATCTACCAACCGTTTCGAAAGACGGGAACGTAAATTAAAAGGGCCTTCTTAAATCGCGAGTGAACCTTGTGCGCGCGAGCGCTCGTGTACTCACACACACACACACACACACACACACACACACACACACACACACACACACACATATATATTTCCGTGTGTGTACGTGTTCGCGGAAAATTCCATCGAAGAATGTTGGCGTTCATTAAGAGTCGACGAAAGAAGCAACGGTAGCCACGTTCCTTTGCTCGTTACGTAGCTCTCTTTCTCTCTCTCTCTCTCTCTCTCTTTCTCTTTGGTCTGAAGCAAAACGGCTACGGGGCCAAGGATGATGCACGCAAAGGCGCAACAAGCGAGTCTTTCTTCGACGGCTTCCTAATCAAAGTAGGCTGGCGAAGCATTCACGGCCTAATTCGTGAAAACACGCGGCCCCTTTCAAGCCTTTGAACGCGCGTCACCACGTTAGGTGCGTACACACAAGCGTGCACACGTATACACACACACACACACTCTCTCTCTCTTATACAGAGAGAGATGGAGATGAAAAACGAGCAAGTCGAAGGCACACCGAGGTAGCTTTTCTTGGCCTCTGCCTTTTCACACAGAGCACTCGTTATTTTTTCGTGAAAAGGAACGCCGTGAAGAAAAGAGAGAGGGTGCCTCTAAGGGACGGTTGAGGTCGGTGTTCGGTGAACGGTGGAGCTGATAGAGCGGCCAAAGGAGGGGTGGGTGGGAGGGTTTAGGAGGTGTCAAAAGGGGAAAAAAGTAGTTTGGGTTACGATATCAAGGCAGTCGCGACGAGAAGGAAATTATCTCCGTAGCTTTTCGTTTTCGCTTTGCAATGCGAGTCGGTTGAATCGGGGAGGAGAGGGTTGCGACGATGAAAGGGAGAGAGAGAGAGAGAGAGAGAGAGAGAGAGAGAGAGAGGTGTAGAGACTCGGACCGACGGCGTGTATGGACGCGGACAATTAATAAGCGCCAGAATTAGTTTTAAATTGGTTCGAAGCGGGATAACGTTTAACGAACTCCTTTCTTACGTTCCGTTGAAAATAATTTTCTTTATTTACCTCTTCTGCTTCTTCTTTTCCTTTTTTCTTTATTCTTTCTTTCTTTCTTTTTTTTTAATTCTCTCTCTCTCTCTCTTTCTCTCTCTCTCTATATATATATATTTATTTATCTGCCTATCTCTTTACGTACACAGTAAACCGTATCGTTCGAAGATTCGTTTCTCGTTCACTTTGAAACAAGGGAAAAGATCATAGCCGAGAAAGAAGTAATCAAACGCGAGGACGAATTTAATCGCGATCGGAAAAAGCAATAGGAACGACGAATTGGAAAGGTAAATACCGCGGAAACGTTTCATCCGGCCTTCTCTCCTACCCTCTCCCTCCCTCCCTCCCTCCGTCCCATTTACACCTTCCGTCCACCCTACAACCCACCAACCCATCCACCCACCCGTCCTCGTCCCTCGCTTGGCCCGTCGCCGTAATTTCGCGCGTTTCCTGCCGCTGGCAAACGACATGAAAACGCAAACGTGCCCTCTCCTCTCTCTCTCTCTCTCTCTCTCTTTCTCTCTCTTTCTCTCTCTATCTATCTATCTCTCTCTCTCTCTCTCGTTGCACCACACGTTCTCGTTTATCCTCATTGTACGCGATGACACAACGCCGAGGCATCATATTCAGCTTCCGGTCTGTACACTCACTGAATTAGATATGTCACCTGTGTGAATATCATTGCACGACCCTTAGGACGCAGCTGCGTCCTCATCCTCGTTGTATATTCGCACACGAGTTTCCTGTTTTAATTCATCACGCATTTAAAAGGGAAGCATCTTCGGACGTTCCTTTTTTATACTTTTCGATTGCGTCTGAGCGTTAAGAATTTATTAACTTCTTTTTTATCTCTCCTCTCGAGCCTCTCTTCTCTCGGTTTAATATTTTGTAAAGGGATTTCTTTGTTCTTATTATAATACAATACTTATTTGATATGTCAAAGATATGTTCAATACAAAAATGCATTACCATATTTGTGTTATACATAAATACGATACCGTATTGATATATCTAATATACTTAGAAAACATTTGACCCTCGTGTATAAATCAACGATCCATTTTCCAAATTGAAGAGATAATGAAAGATGTATTACGAGAAATTACCGACTTCATAAAATTACAGGAATTCATTATAAATCTTTTTGTAACCGTATATTATTAATCTTTATTGTACGTGATGTTCGATGCGATCATTTATTCTTTCTTTCTTTCTTTCTTTCCTCTTCTTCTTTTCTTTTTTTTTTTTTTTTTTACGAAACGTCGGAAGAAGACACGGGAAGGAAAAACTAATAGGTGTAACGTTCGATCGTGTAGAATATTTTAAGATGCAAAAATGTTTCGCGTCGCCGGTGCCGTTGATGCCAGTCGAAGGAAAAGAAAAAGAAAAAGAAAAACGGAGAAAAACGAAGAGTGGAAAGAGAAAAAAGATGAGAGTCTGTTGTCGTTGGGAAATCGTTAAGGTGCTATCGTGCGATTAATCTCCCTGATGCAGCGTGTATATGTGTGTGTGTGTGAGTCTGCATTTCTCGCGACAGGCATAGGATGCGTTACTTGGAAACGTCATAAATGCAAGGCCCGGGACGAGAAGCGACCTGCATTGCACAAACATATATATATATATATATATATATATATATATATATATACACATATATACATGTGTAGAGAACCAACCGATGACACTCCATACCGACGTGTCGCATACTATGCACCGGTTTCTACGTTCTCCTCGTACCACGACTATCACAATCATGACAGACTATGCACTTCCGATAAGTGTCCTTATATACATAAACGTCCACGTCTACCGAGGGAAATCGTTTAAGCGATTTCGCGTTGCCCCATATGCCTCGGCTTTACGTTCGAATATATAATATATAATATAAAACTATCACGACCACGTGAAATTATTTTTTCATATCGCGTTATAAATTTCACACGATCCAGTTGGATTGCTTTCCTCGATATCGCTTGTTTGTACCACGCGAATCTATGTAATTATTATCATCCTACGAATTTTTCTATTTCTATATCCGTCTAAAAGCATCGTACAAGATTGCATATTCAGCCATTGCAATTAATGTAAAATAGAAAACTAAAAACGAAAGGAAAAGAACAAATTGTTGGGTCTCGGTATAACATTACATGGATACGATTTTTTTCTTCTTCTTTTCAAAACGTTCTACATCGTCCCTCTGAAGGACTCGCGAGAGAAAGTAATACTTTTTGAAAGAAGGAAAAAGAGAGAGAGAGAGAGAGAGAAGAAAAAGAAGAAGAAGAAAAAAACCAAGCAGAAAGACGTAATCCTCCCATTCCTAACAAGATCGTTAAACAATTCTTTTGTTTGGTCCCGATTTCTAACAGGGACATTGTGGTACTCGGAGGTACCGCAACGTTAATAGATCGTCCATCTTCGATTCGATCGATTCAACAGTTCGAATCGTAGTTTCATTCGAAAAGTGTACGAGAACTCTCTATCGGGCAGTGATCGATAGGACGATAAAGCTCTCTCTCTCTCTCTCTCTCCCTCCCTCTTGAAATCCCTTGAGGTAGTAGATACGAGAACCAGAGAGATCTATAGCATTCCGAGGTAGAGTTAGAGAGAAAGAGAGAGATAGAGATAGAGATAGAGATAGATAGAGAGATATAGAGATAGATAGAGAAAGAGAGAGAGAGAGAGTAAGCTTTGGGCTAGCAGGTGCGGAGTCAGTCTCACGGATCGAAAACCGAGCTCCCTCTCCCTCTCTCTCTCTCTCTCTCTCTCTTCTATCGACCTCGCGAACTTAGAGGAGGAGCGGTAACCGTTAACCACCTGCAACGCTACTGATAATAATTTTATACCATATAACGCTTCTCTTCTTCTTTCCACGATTAAATCACGAACGGTGCGGCGCGTCCCTGTTTTCCTCTCTCTCTCTCTCTCTCTTTTTCTTGTTTGGTCGTTCAACGATTTAACCCCGCGCGCCATTATACTACCCGCTAGTACGATCCAGCGCGCAATTACATTTGTTTGATCCTCGTAAGAGGAGCCCAACGTTATCCCTCTTCCGCATCTCGGTCCTGCACCTGCTAATCCTCAACCTCCATTAACATTCCTCTCCGACTAAGATTCTACCAAAGATTTCTTTCAAACTCTTTTATTCTTCCTTTTTTTATTCCTTTTTTTTCTCTCTCTCTCTCTCTCTTTCTATTTCTGTCTATCCATCTATCCTTCTCTTTTCTTTCACTTTCATCGCGAGCGTGATAAAAAAGATCGAAACAGATCGATCCTTCCCCCCATTAAATTATTTCCAGTAGTTTGGAATAAGATCGAGCCGGTTAACTCGTAACCAGCGCTTTTATAAGTACTCATCTACGTTAACGGGTTCGTAAACGTTAGGGTAAGGTCGATCTTATCGCGATTTATCAATCGATTTTTCATCACCAAGGTCACATCGTTCGTAGAACGAACTGACCGAAGTGATATATATGTGTATATATATATATTCATATACAAGGCGATACCAGAAGAATCGCTGCACTGTCTTATATCTTTGAAGGAATTCATAGATCTTGTTGCTACAGCGAATAGAGTTTCCGGTTGGTCGAGCCGAACACAGAGAAAGAGAGAGAGAGAGAGAGATCGCTGGTCATCCACGAGGTCTTCGTGTTCGATGTAGCCTGAATTCGAGGAGCGCGGAGTAGGAAATGGCAAAGAGGGAGAAGAAGGAGGGAGGATGAAGATGAGGAGGAGGAGGAGGAGGAGTATAAGGAAATACCAAGCTCAGACTCGCGTCTAGTTGTCGTCGACCTTTGGACCTTCGCTCCGACGTTGCGAGTCCTCTTTATTCCCTCTCCTTCTCCTCCTCCTCCTTCTTCTTCTTCTTCTTATTCTCCTTCTTTTCCTCCTCCTCCTCTTCCTCCTCCTTCTCCTTCTTCTTCGTCTTCATCCTCATCTTCATCGTTCGTCGAACATCCCTCGGTTACGCCTCGAAGATTCGGTCGCTTCCTCGTACACGATCGAACGAGCAACGATCGAATCGTTGGCGATGGCGGTCCGTGTTGTACGAGAAGTGCTCACGAGAGAAGCATAGGTATCGCGTGGTCTTATCTTGATTAGATAAACGATCGATATAGCCGACAATTTAATGGTTATATCGATCTTAACTCGGGATACAGGTACGTGAGCTTCATGATATTTGTATTAATAACTTTTACTCGATAAATTTCGAATTCTCTTCTTTATTTCATTCATTCTTTCTTAACATTATGCGTTTATATCCGAACGTTAAAGTTTCGATCGTAGGTTGCATGTTGTATCGAATAACAAATCACGAAGGAAAAAAATTTTCATATTATCCGGGACGTGCGTTACGAGGGGTGGGGGGTGGGGAACCGTGGTATACCGTTTCTTTCTTCTTTTTTTTTTTTTTTTTGTATGAATTCTTGCTTCCTTTTCTTTCTTTTTCTTGATTTTTTTTCATTTCTTCTTCTTCTTCTTCTTCTTCTCTTTTTCATACACCTTAGAAAATAATCTTGATAAAATCCAAAGGTTTTTTCTACACACACACACACACACACACATATATATATATATATATACACGTATACATTCTCTCGAAGGTTTTAGAATTTTTATCGGTTACCTTAAAATTTTTATAGATCGGACACGCCGTTAACAACGTTCTCGAAGGTAAGTTCCTCGCGTCCTTTCCGAGCCATCTTTCATTCGTCACGCCTCGAGTATTCTCCGGAGCTAGCTACCTCCGGAGATATCAGCGACGTACGATCGAATTATCGAGGACCGTCGAGGTTACCGTCGATAAAGAGAGAAAGAGAGAGAGTGAGAGAGAGAGAGAGAGAGAGAGAGAGAGAGAGAAAGAGAGAGAGAGAGAGAAAGAGCAATTTCTCTTTGATCGACGACTAATACAGCTCTAATCTAATAGCTACGTTCTACGCCGCGATGGACCTTTGCACCTCCGTCTTCATTATACAGCGACCACGCCTCGTACCTCTTCTATTGGGAGATCTGATCGATCTATCGCCCATTCTCCTTCTATTTCCATCCACGGGAAGTTTTAACATCGTAATCCCGTAGCTTCCATCCATTTCGCCACAGATTTAATACCACCTTAAACTATATTGCAATGGCCCAACTATTGATATGTTCTCCCCCACATTTCCACAATTTAGATTTTCGTATTTTATTATTCGTAACCCGTCGCATGATCTCTGCGATTCTAAAATTGTCAGGGCGAAGGGGGGGGGCGGGGGCGGGAGGGAGAAAAAAAACACGATTCGAATTTTCTTAATTCGTTTTCTTTTTCTTCTTCTCCTATGTCACCCACTTTTTACTGCACGTTATTTTTACCAGCGAATATCTTTAACGAGTGTCGACGTCAAAAAGTGATGTAAATTTTGATATTAAACAAATTTGCTTTTTTTCTCTCTTACGAGTAGTTGTCTCGTTATATCGAAAACATGAAGAAGAAGTAGAAGAAGAAGAAAGAAACAAAATAAAATAAAATTCGACGTACACTTTAACGGGATTATTTCGGCCATTCAAAGTGAAGTCCCCGTTAAAAATAACATTCGACGTACTCGACGTGCTCTCTATATATTCACGTAGTTTCATTAAAATCAACATCCTATTTTTTTTCTCTCCTTCTTTCTCCTTTACCTCGTAATTATTTCCTTTGTATTGAAATATAATAGAGCGAGAACGAGAGAGATAGAGATAGAGATAGAGAGAGAGAGAGAGAGAGAGAGAAAGTCTTAAAAAAAAGAGAGAAAAAACATTACGTACGTACCGAAATCATTATAGTTATTCGCGAAACGAATTTGATTAAATTGGAATTGACTATAATTTCTCTTTTAATCCATCGATACTTCCCCCACCCTCCGTCCATAATATTGGTCGACATTAAAGTATTCCAAAGGCGATAATCCAATTGAGGATGACAAAAGAAATCGAACTCGTCGTCGACGTTAAAGAAGGTTTTTCTTTTTTCCAGTTCCTTTTCCCGGACGTACATTCCAACGTCGTAGAAAGTTTTGACGGGTCCTATCGCGGACGGTGAATTAATGAGATTCCTTTCTTTCCGTCGTTGAGAAAATATTCCGAGCATTGGTTCCGACTCTACCGTCGTAGGAGGATGAGAGAGAAAGAAGAGAGGAAGAGGAGGACATCCACCTTTCGAATCATCTCTCTTCTTCATTGTGAAAATAAAAAGTTTGACTATTTTAGCGACTCGCGTTTTGGACAGACACGAGCGTCGATTACCTATCGATTTTAAACTCCCTTTCCTATGTAAGATTTATGCTCTCTCGTCGAGAGAACAACCAAGTCGTATTTTTCTCTTCCTTTCATATTCGCTTAACCTTCTTCATTTTTCTTTTCTTGTCTCTTTTCTTCTTCTTCTTCTTCTTCTTCTTCTTCTTTTTTTTTAAATCCATTTTCTTCGCTTCCTTTGCCACGCTTCGTTTTGTTCTTCGTAAAAGAAAAGAAAAAAAAAAAAGGAAAGGGGAAAGCCAGATACGGATTAATAAAATCACGTTCTATTTCTAGATAACTGACCGTTCTCTACGATTCGCTCGATCCATTTTCATATCGCTCAAAAGGCCACTCTAGAAATCGTAAGAGAATTTTACTGCTCGACCATTTCCTCTTTTATCTTTCCATTCTCGTTTGCACCGTTCGCGTTATCTCGCGGATCGTTCTCAAACGTAGAATCAACAGGAAACTCTCTATGTTATCACTGTCGAAAGTAAAACGTACGCGAGCAAATAAGCGAGTTGTTAAATAATTATTTTCCGTTTCCTACTCCATTTCTCGATATAACTCGACCGATCGTAATTCGCCAAAATCTACGATAATTTCAATTGAATGCGTTTCAATCGATTGCGATTAGTGTATGTGACGAAAGTATATCGAAGTGGAGTGCCTGCTTTACACGGTTTCTCTTTATTTGTTCGTTTTCTTTTTCTTTCCCCTTTTTTTTTTTTTTGTTCGTTCCTTCATACGCCTCTCGTACCCTGTATAAATCTGACCTATATCCGTGGGCAATGTGTATAAGCCCTCTGTGAGAATGTGAATCTCACATGCGCCTTGTAAACGTGCAAAAGGCAGAACCTTGTGCTACTCAAAATAACTTTTCCTATTATTCTTTTCGATAGATTCCTCGGATAAACTCTCAACGTAATATTTTATCATATTATTCCATTCCATAACGAGATAAGGACCGTAAAGCACGCGTTGCGAGATGTGAAATCGTAAATCGCGGTTTTAACTTTACTCATAGGGTTTATCTGTACGAAAATTAATAATTATTTCTTGTATCTTTCAAATTGAAATATAATGAAACGAGAGAAGTTATCCTTCAAATGTGTTTATACACATAATAAATTGTTAGAAACGTTTAAAGAAACTCTCTTTCTCTATCTCTCTCTCTCTCTCTCTCTCTCTCTCTCTTCGTCTCATTAAAGTTTCAAATGCACTTTGGTATTGCTCATAATTCATTCGGAATGCATTATCAGTTGATACTTCAAAAAGCTTCCTACATTTCATTATACAAAATACACGGTGGTACAAGTAAGGACCACTGGAAACGGCGTGTTTCTTTGACGAATCACGTTGTTTTATCTCTCATCTTTCTTCGTCGTTCGTATTTACAAACCCTGCTTTAATCAGAAACTCCTCTCTCTCTCTATCTCTTTCTCTTTCTTTACAACGAAATTCTCATAATTACTCATCGTTCAACTCCTCTCGTATCCGAACTGCATCGCTTTTTGAAAACCCTTAATCTCGAATTTCTCCAAGAACGTAATAAATCACATCTATACATTCATCTTTCTCTCTCTCTCTCTCTCTCTCTCTCTTTCTCTTATTCGCTTCTATGACCATCCGCCCTTAGCAATCTCATTAATTCGTCGAAGAAACTTCCATCGGACCTCCGACTCTTCCGTCCAAGCGTTGGTCTAAAACTTTTTATTGAACTCCTCTCTCTTTCTCTTTCTCTTTCTCTTTTCCTTTCTCTCTCACTCCCTCATTCATTCGGTCTCATTCCAACTTACCGAACTGTCACGGATCGGAATGCGCCAATAACACGCGAACACGATGCGAACGAACGAACGAACGAACGATCGTTTCGTCTCATCTCGTTCCTCTCTTCTCCCCCTCCCGCCCACCCTTTCCGATCGTCCAATCCCATCGTTTCGTCTCGTCTCGTCTCGTCCCGTTTCATCGTCATTTTCTTAACGACGACAACGAAGATTCCCATGACACGAGCGTCATCTTCGTGTAAGTACGACTCGAATTAGTCGGATTGCAGGACGAAGAACTATTTTCGGTATTTCTAATTCCGATCGGAGAATGAGAAGACAAGAAGGGGATTTAGTGGGGTTTGGGATGGAGAGAGAGTTTCGAAGATGGGTGGTGAGAGGGTGAGAGGGTGAAAGGGAGGTTGGGGTTGGTGGGTACCACGGAAGGAAGGGGTGAGAAGAGGAGGGTAGGATAGGGGAGGGGAAGGACGTTGAGACGTACCACCTACACCGACTGGCAGGAACTTTTAAATTGGAGTTTTGACTGGACGCATTGAAACGGACTTAATGTGATTTCGCATTGGCCGGAGGCACACCGAAAGAGAGAGAGAGAGAGAGAGAGGAAAGATGGTAAGGGTTCTCTTCGTTGAGTTTCAGCCCTTCCTACAGAGCTCCGTTCAAAAAGGGTACCACCCTATCTCGAACAAGACCGATTGACTTCACCGCTCGCCGACAAAAGGCCCAGGAAATTCGGACCGACGCCCTTTTTATATCTACACACATTATATATCTTTCCCTATATTTCCTCTACACCGACCTGTCGCGAGTTTCCTTTTTTTTTGTCTTTTTCTATTTTTTTTTTCTTTTTTTAATTACTTGCGGTTATATATTTTCTGCCTTTCTTTCCATTCGTAGAGATCTTTCGTAATAGTCGTATTTGTTCGTTTTATTTATTTATCTTCTTTTTCGTCTCTTCTTTCGGAATACTATATCTTGAAAAATAATTTCCTCGTACGAGGAGCTAATTTTTCGTTACGCGAGTATTTGCATTTTTAATACTAACGACAACGAAAGGAATGACGATAATGAAATGGCGATGTTGAGACCAACGTTTTTTTCTGGGGAAAAAGAAAAAAAAAAAAAAAAGAAAGAAAACTTTTTTCCCAGCCGCTGTGTACGCGTAAGCTAAAGAATTAAATAATTTACGACAAAGTTTGACTTTTATTTTTTTTTGTTTTTTCTTTTTTCTTTTTTTTAGTATTGTTGCTGTTGTTCTGCGTTATGCAACGCATAAATGTATGCGTATACAGTATAATAAGATTAGCCGTACACTACTCTCTGTGTTGTTCCGCCTAAACAAGTTCCCCACGCTCGTGTTGGGAATATTCCCTACCTAGGATCGCAAAGAATAAAATTTGAAATTTTCTAGGATCAAAATGTTATTTTGTATTCGCCCTAATTAGACGTGATTTCGTATATAAATAAACAAAGATGTTATGAAAAAAATTTTATTCTCCCGCAGTCCATCGTTATGCAATGTGTTACTAAACAATTATTTTAACAATTAATTCAAAGAATTGATTTCCAATGTAATTTCATAAAACAAATAATATTTAACGAGTTTAAATCATCGGGGCTCGTCGAAAACGTAGTACCGAGATTTTGCAATGTAACTTCGTTAAATTCAACGAGAAAGAGAGAGAGAGAGAGAGGGGGAGAGAGAAAGAAAGAAGAGAAAAATCAGAGAACGTTTATTTTCTCACAAGGATAATCGTAAGAGCTCCAACTTACGAATGTATAAAAAGGAAGCCGACCAAGTGACAGAATAAATGAGTTACATAAACGTCTACAAAGACAATAGCTAAGAAGGCATGTTTTGGGTATGTAGTCGTGAGGAGATCGGATCGTCGAAACGATCGCGTCTGTCGCTTAAATGAATTTTCATCGCGATAAAGAGAGAGAGAGAGAGAGAGAGAGAGAGAGAGAGAGAGAGATCGTCGTAGGGCCGGTGCACTTCAGATTCTGCGATAAGTGTTAACGACAGTTCGTTAAAAGCCGCCGCTCTTATCGTACTTGCCGATCTCGAACGTTGCGTTCTCTCTCTCTCTCTCTCTCTCTCTCTCTCTCTCTCTCTTTCTCGTTGGTTCATTCGGTATTTCTGTGTATGTAATCGATATCGTGTATAGGTACGCTTATAATCGATAGATCGCTTGGTTCGTTCAACCTTTATACATCTCGTATATAGATATCGATCCGACTGACAGCCAGAGTTCTCCTCCACCTCCACCTCCACCTCCACCTCCGCTTGCTCCTCCTTCTCCCTCTCCTTCTCTTCGTTCCTTCCCCTCGTCTTCGTTGTCGTCGTTTGGCTTTTGTGTAACAAACTCTGGCAGGGCGATTAAAAAGTTTTTACCCGGTCTGTAGACTTAATGTTGCACTGCGCGTTAATTAAGGTAGTCCGCATTGGTTACGTAATACATTACAAGGGAAGAATAATGTGGACGCCGACGATGATTTTTCACGCGTAACGACGGAACTTAGTTGAATTAAAGTCGACGTATATATGCGCCGGTCGTCGGCGTTGTCGTCGTAGTCGTGGCCCCCACGATCGTCTGGATAAAACGTGCTCTTTAATCGTCGCGGAATGTAATTACAAGTTTTTCAGTCGTGAAAATGTCATGCCAGGCACAACCTTGAAAATAAGGCTTTACTTCGTTCCCCGTACGACAGTAACAATATACCAAAATGGATTGTATACGATATAATGCAATTTTTTGTTTTATATATCCAATAGTTATTAGTTATATCGTTAAAAACGAGATCGATACGTTCGTACACTTGACTTTTACGGGTTTCGATGCAGCGATACTTTTTATTATATTTTATCGCGACGGCATCGAATTTTATGGGAACAATTTGAAAATTATTTATCGAGGATTACGATGGGAAACGATCGAATTTTTTTATCTTCTTTTACCTTTTTTTTCTTTTTTTTTTTTTTTTTTTTTTTGGTAAGAACATCGAATTTCTACCACGACCGTACGAGAGTTTTAAATGAGTTTCATTGCCCGACGAAACTCTCGGACCAATTCATTGAACATCGCGTAACGTCGAAATAGTTGAGATAGATTATTACTGTACCGTCAGTTATTCTCGATTGGACGTTAACTTGGGCGTTATAGAGTTGTACGAATCGTTCCTCGATGATGGGAGATAAATTCCTTAAAAAAAGAAAAAAAAAAAAGAGAATAAAGTAAAAAATAGAAATTTAAAGAAAAAAAGAAAGAAGACAATTAGAATTAATTTTAAATTCAATCGCTGTCATGCCGATTATTATTATTTATTTATTTATTTTTTTTTTAAATAAATAACAAGACAAATAACGAGATCTTAAGATAAAGTATCTTTAAGCTTTCCCTTGGTTTTGATAAAAGTACTCACCATGGCCGATGATTAACGGGATGGCGTTAGTCGTGACTTCTCTCGCTTGCGTGGCTACACGTGGCCACCTTTTCCTCTCAGCAAGAGTTCCTTTACTACCAATGTATATATTTTATATATATATATATATATCTTTCTCTTCCTATAGCGAGACAATGGACTCCGCTATCTTTGCGACCCGATCTCCCTCGGGCCACGCCAGGTGTGCGCCTACATTTTACGCACTTTACTCGCTTCAAGATAACGCACTTTCTCCGCAATCGTCGTTGCAAATAATGCCAGAGTTTCCCCCTCGGCCAATGAGAAACTACCACACGGGCGCGTCTATTCAGCTTTTATGATTTTTATTATTTTATTTTATTTTATTTTATTTTTTTTCATATATGTATATACATATTTATTTTATTTTTGTGTTTTTTTTTGTTTTAACAATATTAGACATTTAAATTAAACGCCGGATGTAGTAAGTACGGCGTGCGTTAGTTACCGTTGAAAGATCTGATAACATGCAAATAATACGCATTAAAGAACAATGTAAGAATACTTAGAGTAATAAGCAAGGCAATCCCACTGCAAAAGCAAGAGAGAAAATATAAACGTTTCACGTCAATGGGTGCGTGTTACGATATAATTAATTACAATAAATATAGTGCGTGTTACGATACGGTTAATCACGATATAGTTTGATCGCGATAAATATCATTATTCGAGGGATACTTAAAAATGTGGTAATACGTATTGACGCGGAACTTAATAAGCGATAATAAGTAGAGGAAAACCTCGAAAGATTTTTTCATAATTTAGAGTCATTCTTACCATTGAAAGTAAACTAATAAAAGATGAAGAAATAATTTATTTCAGAAGCCGATACGATTAACTCCGCACTCCGATGCAAATCGTTGCCTTTAATGCAATTCAAACGCAATTCAAATGCAGCAAACAAGGCCTTTATAAGTTCTACGACGTTTATTTGAATTTATATTTTATAAAGGGACCTTTGAAAAGGACTTTTCGTTTTGTGGAGTTAATCGATTTGGTGCATATTATATAAATAAATATATATATATATATATATATATATATATATATATATATATATATAATTATGTATGCATATGTATTTTTGGATACAATGGAAATTTGACAAAAGAAGGATACGATTTGAAACTTCGATCCGTAGACCGTATCGTCGTGTCTTTCCTTCCGTCCCCGTCGTTTGTAGCAATTAACTCGAGTGCGGAGGGGGATTCGCAAAAACGGATTTCCCGAAAGCGTGGCGTTAAATTAACGTTTACCGGCTCTGATTGCCGGACCGGAATGTCGTTCAACCGGAAATCGCAGCTCGAGGAGGGGTCGATTAAACCGAACGTTCGTTGATGATGTCGACCGATGGATTTGTTGCCGATTATTCTCCGATTAACACGAAGAAAGGAAAGAAATAAAAAGAAAAAAGAACAAAAAAACCAAAAATGCAAGTTCTTCTCGTACAGAAATCATCGATTGTCGATCTTATTTTACTCTTCATTTTCTTCTCTTACGATCGAACGAGAAAGATGTCAATTAAATGTTATTTTAATTTGCGATCGTTATGATAAATATAAAAACGAAATATGCGATCGACGTACATCGTCGTCGTGTTACTCCCGGTATTTTAATTGTAATCTATCGTTAAATCTTCTCTTTTCAATCATGATCGATCGATCGTTAACGATTAACTATCGTTTTATTCGCTATTTTTTCTTTTTTTTTTTTTCCTTTTTCTTCTCTTCATATATTCGACGTCGCGTACTTACGATTGTGTACTTGGAAACGTAAATAATGGATATCGTTTTCAACGAAATAGATTGAATTGATCGGTAAATCGCTTAGTATCGCAGTTTTAGAAGAATGTTAGCGG
>OU964986.1:3245034-3275034 GCA_918808275.2 Dolichovespula sylvestris | reverse complement strand
TAAATAAAAAATAATTCATTGTCGATGTTCGGACGAACGTCTCCACCCACTGTCGTAACAATATCAACAATATTGTTTACGACAATGGCATTTCCATTTGTTAAAACATATTTGTCAAGTATGAAAATAAATCTAATGGATTCGATTGCAAGGACCGTAATCAAAATCAAGAGGATATTTCTCTTGAAATATTATTCTATTCTACAGGTTATTCAAATAGCTTCAGGGAGTGATATTACCGACTGAAAATTATTCGCAATGGCGATGGTATCCCTTCGTCGAGAGCATACGTATCAAGTATCAACATAATACCAAGATACCTAATTCAAGTATTCTAATCGAAATCAAGAGAATTTATCTTGAAATATTCGTCCGTTCTATTCGTTATACAAATGGTTTCGGAAATGATATTATCAACCGACGATTATTTTCAACAATTCCATATAAACCGTAAAGATATCGAGTTATCGTTGTAAAACTAAGGACACCTAATTCAAAGAACACGAACGATCGAGATCGATAGAATTTCTCTTACAATAAATCAAACAAATTATTCGTCCGTTCTAAAATTAATTAATTATATGATTCAATAAATTCTAAAATCATAATGAAACACCTCGATCGTTTTTTTTTTTATAGTGATATTAAATAAGGAACGAATTGAACGAGCAAATATCAAAATTATGATTAACACTAAGGATATCCTAATTCAACGGGAACGTTAAACGAAATCAAGAGAATTTCTGTTGAAATGTTAACCTATCCTTTACATTACCACTGCTTGGTGTTATCCAAGCAGGCAAAAGCCATACTAAAGCGACGGGGTTTTGTATGTACTTCTACCCTGTGCACTCAAGTACGCAACCTTATTCCAAGCTCGAAACGTGACCCGGACGATTCCGGTACGCGACACTTTAATGAAGTCGTTCGTGGTTCGGAGGCCCGATTCTCGTAACGCGGGTGACATCGGTCGGCATTGTATTCCAATTCCATTCTAACTTTATGGACCGCCATGATCGCCCAGAGAGACACTAAGAAAGAGAGAGAGAGAGAGAGAGAGAGAGAGAGAGAGGTCGAACACGCACGTACGTATGCGTACGCATACATACACGCGCATGCATACGCATGCATACACGTTTATACGCACATGAGCACGTATGCATTACGCGCATACACAGACACAGACACATTCCTACATCATACACACTCGTTCTCAATATACACAGTCATATATACTCTTGTATATACATAATCATATACACGTACGTGCATTTATGGTATATATGTATACGTAAATACGTGATATGTCCATACGCGAACACTTTATTATACTTACATTAGATACTCTTACACATTAGTAGATAACAACGCATACGTATGTATCTTAGGAGACAACTATACACCTACAAACGTGTATAACGCGTTAAACTAGGCGCGTGCACCTAAGTATACGAATAGTCGGCTTATGCATTTAAGTACCGTTTCTCCTCAAACTACCGAACCTCGTCGCGCATACTAGCGCACGGTATAGTCTTCTTCTTCTTCTTCTTCTTCTTCTTCCGCTACGTGCTCGGGAACGTCACCCATTGAAATAGTCTTATTATTATTTGCTACGGGCCCGTATTGTAACGTAGAAAAGCGCGGATTCTTCTTCCGCATACTTTATTCGCTTATTTCTTTTTTCTTTACCTTTTTCTTCCTTTCTGGATTTTGTGTTTTTCTCTTCTTTTTTTTTTATTCTACAACAGAATGCACACCGAAGACACACACACTCTCTCTTTCTCTCTTTCTCTCTCTCTCTCGCAGTTGTTTATTCGTGTATTTATCAGGTAGAAAATTCTAGCGAGTCAACAATCGATGCAATTTTTTCTTCCAATCGTTTTAACGTGCGACGAGAGGGGTAACTTCAAAAAAAAAAAAAAAAAAAAGAAATGTCGACCGTCCCAAATTGTCAAATACGTATTAGTAAAAAAAAAAAAAAAAAAAAGGAAAAGAATATAAAGAGAAAAAAGGAAAGGAATGAATCGTAAATCGTTCCTCTGTAATATCGATAGCATCCGAGTGGTCGATATAAAAAGAGGACTTTTTTGCCTTTAAAATGGTCTTTGTTTCATGTCTCTACGACTTTTAATTGCGAAGATATACCCTTTGAAATATTACCATTCATATTCCGATAAACACGTGGAGGTAGTAGTAATAGTAGTAGTAGTAGTAACGAAAGTACGAGAGCCGTAGTAAATAAAAAAAAAAAAAAGAAAAAAAGAAAGGAAGAAAAAACTGTTTACATCGGCCAGCTGTTTGTAAGTCGTAAAAATTCCGAGGATTTATACAGGTCAATGCTTCTTCCAAGAAATAATGTGGGTCAGTGTGTCGGATATTATACGTACTTTTCTATTGTTCTTATCTAATTTCTATTTACACGAGAATATCTCTCGGAACAATAAATCGTTTAGAGAGACACGTAAACGAAGACCGTATTAATGGTAAAAGTTTTCCTTTAAATTTCTATCGATAAAGATAAACGCGATTATATAGAAAACAATTTCTTACAAATAATTCTTCGTAAATAATCGTCATTTTTAATTTTGTTAAAAATCATATAATACGCGTATTAACGGTTAAAAAAAAATATATATATATACAGAGAGAGAGAGAGAGAGAGAGAGAGAAGATAATACGAGAGAGATAATAAGAGAATTTATATTAATAATAAACTACCAGTGTAACGATAAAACACGACAGATTATAATGAATAATCCGACGTTAATTCAAAGACTCGTCGAGGGGTTCTCTTCCGGTTGGTTCTTTGAAAATGAAACTCCGCTTTGGCAGTTCGATCAAAGAGAACTATTTTATAAAGCGTAGTAACCACGAAGGAGAGAGAATCTTTTCTTTCGTCTAATGATTTTGAGAATTCAACGAACAGCGCTCGTTCCCTCTTATATAAATATAATAAATACGCACACCTGTATATTATTGCGAGCATATACGCCTACCATCACACACCCATACGTATCTATATATCCTACGTATGCATCTACGCTTGCTTATATGCGTTGGAACGCGCAAGACCATTCGTGCAACACGACAGAACAAATGTTCGCCGTGTTACGCGATAAGCCGGCATATACGACGACACGAAGCAACTTACGCGAGTGTTCCGACGAGGGTTGCTCGATATAATAATCTCACAATTTTACTGCCCGAGCATCGTGCCAGCTATAACGGTAATTCTCTTCTTCTTCCTCTTCTTCTTCTTATCGTTACCTCTCTTTCTCTTTCTTTCTCTCTTCTTCCTATTTATTCTTCGTTTTTGTCCTTCTCATGGCTTCATGAAAATTGGATAGCACGTTTTTCTTCGTTTATTCTCCATTCATAAAATTTTATCATTTTCATTTTAGAAAAGAAAAAGAGTGGAAAGAGAGAGAATCTTTCAAGCGCCATTTCGGCGAATACAGTCTAAATTAACATTCTTATTGTCAATTTTTACTCTTATCGTATAGCTATATGCTATATTATACGTATTATGTTCCGTTTTTATGTAAGAGATTTAATGAGAAATGTCTAACGGTAATATGAAAGTTTTATTACAGTTTCTAAAACCGTCCAAGTCTACTTTGAAAATAATTAGGTATTGTTCCATCGATTAATTAACTAAATCTCGTACGAGACTCAATATAACGAGCCTCGTTCGTTCGAACGCAATACAATGGTCGGGAATATTCTACAGTTACTAAATTATTAACGATTCCTAAGGCATTAGATTGAAATTAGATGTCAAAGGATAGAAGGTAATAATGAGTAAAGTAGAAGAAAAGATGAAAAAAGAAAAAAAAAAAAAAACGATACCGAATTCGTGCTGTTTGAGCGGAATTTCATTCTGCGGATTTTAATTCAAACAATTTCTTTTTCAAGATGTTTCCAGTGACGTTTAAAAAAATTCAAAGCATACCTCTTAATGCGAGTTAGTTGTCTATGAAAATTTGCGATAGTTATTAGGCGAATTCGTCAATTTTTCTAAGCCAATAGATTATTACTGAATCTCTTCAATTTTAATAAAAAAATAAGTAAATAAATACAACGTCCTTTATTATTTTTAATTTATTCAATTCTGCGATATAGTGAGTAAACAAAAATTGTTTTTTATTCGAGCTATAACTCGAATAACAACAAAAATAATAATAATAATCATGTTTTCGGCACCGCGTAAAATATGAAATTTATGATCCCGTCATTTTCATAGTATTATTAGGACTAATATTAAATAATTACTCATCGTGATGTTAGAATCAATCGTTTTATTACCCCTAGAACCTCTTGGAATTTCTTTTTGAAAAATCCTCTTAGGAATCATTCCGCAAAGATTTGTACGCATCGATAAACCGACGAAAGAGAGAGGGAGAGAGAGAGAAAGAGAGAGGACATCGCGCTTAATCTTCATTCGTAAATTCTCGTCGTTCATGCGCTGCAACAACGAGTGGAAATAGAACGATATTGCGTAACGCGATGGTGGTACGCGTATGGCAATAAAAATTCTCGGTTATGGCCGTACAATGGGCGCGACCATGGCGTTAACGACCGTCGGTTAGAGCGTCGCGACGCCGCGGACGTCGCTTCCGTCTGCTTTGTACCCTCCCTCCCTCTCTCCCTCCAGTCTCTCCCAAAGCCTCTCCCTACATTACCACGACTTTTCCATTTTCGTCGTATACTTTTCATCGCAACGTCGTATCCCGAAGGAGCTTTTGAATTACGACGATCGATCTTCGAGCTCGATTAATAAAACGAAAACGTTTACGAATTTTTTTTCTTTTTTTTTTTTTTTAGAAACTCAAGAGAGAGATCGAGAGAGAGAGAGAGAGAGAGAGAGAGAGAGAGAGTGAGTGAGAGAGCAATGCAATTCGGAAAATAGAATTTTTACGAAGGGACGCACTTACGTTAGTAGAAAATATCGCTATGTAGAAAATACTTTTAAATTTATCTCAATGTTTCATTCCCCTTCGGTACCCAGTTCCCTCCGATCTTCCTATCCTCTCTCTCTCTCTCTCTCTCTCTCTCTCTCTCTCTCTCTCTCTTTCTCTCTCTTTTATCAACTATTTGGCTTCCTCCAACACAAGATATCGACTAACCGTTACGAATCATGCGTTTTCTCTGGTTTTCCCGATACGTCAGAGTCGCGTGGGAGTGTTAGTGTACGCTCCGGTAAAAGTGCAGACGTTAAGGACGATGAGTAACGGTGATGATATTACGTAGCAGAAAAAGAGAAAGAGAGAGAGAGAGAGAGAGAGAGAGAGAGAGAGGAGAAAAATGAGGGAGAAAGAGATAGGTCACGTTTAGAGCTTCGTACGAGCGGCTTCTTGGGATGCCTCGGTTAAGAGAGAAAGAGAGAAAAAGTACTTGTATAAGTTTCTCCCTTCGTTCGGAAATATTTCGAAGTGATGCGTTTGTACGTGTGAGAGAAACGTAGATAGATAGTAAAAGAGAGTGAGAGAGAGAGAGAGAGAGAGAGAGGGAGAAATAGATAGATAGTTAGATAGATAGAGATAGATAGATAGATAGATAGAGAGAGAAAAGATATCTTCGTCTTATCCGTAGGTTTGCTCTCAGAGATTTTCACCTCTCGACTGGTGCAGCAAAGCGCAAGGCGTTCGCTACGAGTTATAGCCTGACTTTTCCAGCCCGGCTCTCTTCAGGATGCGGCTGCAGCCGGCATACCTTTGAGCTACGCTCCACGTTCGATCGTAAATAGAAAACTATGACGGCTACGAAGTACGGTATGGGAGGCTGGGGAACGAAAGAGAGAGAGAGAGAGAGAGAAGCCGTATAAAAAGTCGATATCATAATGCCGTGGAGCGTTCACCGAAGTGCCTAAGGGAGAGAAAGAGAAAAAGAGAAAGAAAGAGAAAGAAGAAAATGGCATGCGAGCGAAAGACTCTCGAGAATAGAAACTCCACGAAGTGGAACCGTTTAATGCGACCATTGTTTGCATAAATGCAAATTAAATTTTCCGCGTGAATGAATTATGAATAAATTACACGCAAATGGAAGGCGATGTCGTTAATGTGGGAAGCTTTCTCTATTTCCCTTTTTCTCTCTCTCTCTCTCACTCTTTTTCTCCGCGTCTATTTTTTTTTTTTCTTCCTAGCGCGTCGTTCCGTGTTTAATTGCGTAACCGTGTACGTTGTTAAGAACTCGCATTTTGGAAAATCGAGTCGACACGAGAAAGCAAAAGTATACTTACTCGTTTGCCGTCAAACACGGACGGACGCGTTTCATTCCAATTCGCTTGTCAATATTCCAAAAAATAACGCTGATTTATATATATATATATATGTATCCCGTCGTTCTCGAATCAAGAGATTCGTTTCATTTGCTTTTTCTTATGTTCTTTGTTTCGTGCTTTCTTCTTCCCTTTTTTTTCGTCACGCAGGACCTCTCTCGCTCGCTGTTTCTTTTTCCCACTCCTTTTGCACCCTTTTCCTTTTTTTTTTTGTTTCTCATAGTCGTCAAGTATCGAGAAAGAAAATGTTTGTGTTCAAAGCGTTAGAATTTTTATGAGTACATACGATGCGCGGCTATGGTTATAACGTGCAAAGTTTAAAAATTGCGAAACAAACACAGATATATATGCATATATATATATATATAAAAAGTTGAAAAGGATGAACGCGCGAGAATCGAAGGACGGAGGGTGGTGATGGGAGAGAAGGGTAGTAGGCGCGCTTATCCGTACGCGTTAACGATACAAAATGAGACAAAAGTAACGAGCGCCGGTAATAAATTTTCGATGCTCGTTAACACACTTAGATACGTTTCGAGGTCAACTGCTCTCCACGTACGATAGTACGTAGCGTACCTAGATCACTACTTTGTTGGACGTGCCTCGCACGGTACGCCCATATGGGACGTTAACTTTAATTTTTATTAAACTCGTAAAGCGTTTCTCGTGCGTTGCTTTTAACGAGACGACGACGACGTGACGGGAGATCGTCGATGGTCTCGCCATTTTTCTTTTTGTTTCTTTTTTTTTTCTGTTTCCGTTTTTTCTTTCCCCCTCTTCCCTTCGAAGAACGCGAGCAAACGTATGCGGCGATAACGCGAACGACGATATGCGATCGTAATTATATGTACGAATTGTCGTTTAATTGTCGTCAATCGTTCAATCGTTATTGTTAATTTATTATCACTACGATTACGTGAAATAATAGAACGTATCGTATATTATATATTATATATTATTATATCCGCCGTGCTTCCTCAAGACCCTTAACGAATTTCTTTCGTCTTCGAAAGAGCCCTCTCGACTCCCCGCTGCCTTCTGCCCACCCACCTCACTCTCAACCCTCGATATCCCGTCGAATTTTCTACACTCGGCGGCCGGCGATGACTTCAACTTCGCATTTTGATTGGTCATTCAAAGTATTCGACGTATGTACGTGTACGTTTTTAACGAACTCATTCATTCGAGGAGCGTGATGCGTTCGACGTGAAATCCCATCTTCCCCAGGCGTTTCGCATCGGCCACGGTGTCGCGCACCATCCCCACCGTACCATCGAAAAATCCCCATACCGTTCTCTCCCTTTCGAAAACCATCCCGTTCCTACGTGAAATTTTCCAGAATTTTCCCCTCGATCTCCGAGCCCGACATCATGAAGCGGGGCCTCGGTCTCGATAAGCCGCAATCACGCGCTTTCATTCTTCGAAAGGGCTTGGAGCTTCTCTAGACTGCTCTAGTAGAGGGTATAGAATATAGAAGGTGGATACGTTTTTTAAAAGCTCGGTACATATATGTGTGCGAGGTAGTAAGCTTTGAAAATTGTTGCTCTTCGAAAGGGAGAGGTGTGTTGGTCGGGGTGGGTTCGGGTGGTTGGATGGAGTAAAAGGAGAGAGAGAGGAACTTGGAATATCTCGGACTTTTCTTACCTTTCTATCAGGAAATCCAAACTTTTCGAACCCTATTATAGTTCTCTCTCTCTCTCTCTCTCTCTTTCTCTCTCGAATCGCACACTCTCACCATCTTCTCTAACCATCTATCGACTCTCTCTACAATGTCGTGAAAGCAAGCCCGGTGAGTTTGCGATCTTTCGATTCGCTTCGATTCGATTCGATCGAAACAACTTTTGACGGTGGCGAGAGTACAGAGAGAGAGAGAGAGAGAGAAAGAGAGACAGAAAGTTGTAGGTCCGATAGGAAAGGTCGGATAGTAGAGGAGCTACGACGACAAAAAATCAACTTAAAAAAGAAAAAAGAAAGAGAAGAGACGAGTAGAAAAAGAAATAGTAAAAGAGAGAGAGAGAGAGAGAGAGAGAGAGAGAGAGAGAGAGAGAGTAGAGATCTAACGTCGTTTACGAAATCGTTGTTTGATCGTCCTAAACTCTCGAAAGAAGATGGGAAACGTGTTCCTCGAGTGATAAAAAAACGTAGAGCTAGAGCAGGTGGTTTGTCTCCTTGCCTCTCTACATCCTTTTCTGTCTCTCTCTCTCTCTATCTATCTATCTCTTGCTCTCTCTATCCCCATCGCTCGCTCTTTAAATCGACGAAGACGAAAGGTAAAGAAAGATAAAATGAAAGAGAAAAGGTTTGAGGAAAAGGAAATGAAAGGAAAGAAGAATGACGACTTCGAGCGTTCTACGTAGTGATTGCATAGCGCGGGTAGATGAAGAGGAGGTTGAGAACCCCCTGATATACGAAAGATAGAAAAAGAGAGAAAGAGATCTCCCTTTCGTCGTTCTATCTCACCCCTATACCCCTCTATCCACCGTAAACCGTACCCACAGACCGACCAACCGCCCACTCTCTCCCAATCCTCAACCCAACCCGTGCCCATACCCACACCCACTTCACTTTCACCCTCTTTCTCTCAAGAATAAACGAATAAATCGCCGTTTCTTTATGCAAACTTGCATTTAATTCGGTACGAAATAGAAAGGCATTAATTTCGCATGCAAATACTAACAGACCGTAGAGCGAGGAACGAGTGGGGGTACGAGGGGGTGGCTTTCCGTCGTTCGTATCCAACCCCCGTAGTCCTCAACGCGTCGTCGTCGTAGTTGTAGTCGTCATCCTTGAGGAGGAGGACTTGGAAGACCAGAAATACAGGGGAACTCTACGTCCTGGAAGTGCTGGAGGGAGAAAAACGTGCCGTTAAGAGGACAAGGAGAGAGAGAGAGAGAGAGAGAGAGAGAGAGAGAGAGCACTCGAGGTTGCGAGGAAGCTGCTTGGTAAAGTGGTGAAGAAGGAGAGAGAGAGAGAGAGAGAGAAGTGTACTGAGTTTCCAGTCAGTACTGAGAGTCGAGGCGGCTTTCACGGTATAATCAAGGTGTTTGTTGATGTCTACGCCGGAGGATGACGCGGCAAAGGGGGTTGAAATATACGTAAGAGCTGATGCGAGAAAGAGAGAGATAGAGAAAGTTCGTAAGGGGAGTAATAAAGATGAAGATGGAGAAAGTTAGATAAAGAAGAGGAGAGAGAGAGAGAGAGAGAGCGAGAGAAGTAAAAACAGAGACGCAAGTAGGGTTGGTAAAGAAACGAGAAACGGCCGGCACACACAGTCTGGGATTATAATTGGAATTGCATAAATTTAGGGATATTAAATGCATCGAAAACGACTGCCGTGTGAATGGAATCGTGACGAGAGTGTTGCATACCTCTGCCCGTCAACCTTCCCTCCCTTCCTTTTCCTTTCTCTCACTCTCTCTCTCTCTCTCTCTCTCTCTCTCTACTTTATCATCTATTCGTTCTCTCCTCTTTAACTTCTATTCTTTGGCCGAGACATTATGCGACCTTATGAAATAAATTATTAACGTCAGACGTTGTACCGAACGGACTTGATGTTAGATATTAAATATACGCGTGCGGTTCAGACGCGTTATTATAACTTTCTTCTATCGATATAAACGAATTAACGTACCAGGTCTTCTAATCCAATGTATTAGATATTGTTTCGGTTTAATTGAGATACATTTTGAACGATAAAATTACGATGATCGTATCTTTTCTTAAACGCAATACATGCGAACGATATTTATCGATGAATAATAATAATTGTCTCTTTGTAAGATTACATGATACAATTCTTAATGAAACCTTGACGATCATTAACATTTAATGAATTTATACAAATTTCTTTCGTATACTGAATAACGATTGGGACGTAAATTTGGTTATTCCAAAAAAAAAAAAAACACACACACACACACACACAAGAAACGAAAAGTAAAATCACGAATTACGTTAATTTCATGATACGATTGTGAATTAATTATTGCACAGAT
The DNA here is from genome assembly GCA_918808275.2 of Dolichovespula sylvestris. Lineage (NCBI taxonomy): Eukaryota > Metazoa > Arthropoda > Insecta > Hymenoptera > Vespidae > Dolichovespula > Dolichovespula sylvestris. The sequence goes on along the minus strand of OU964986.1, from coordinate 3,264,762 downwards.
TCTTAACACTATCTTCGTTTTATTCTGTTGCAGGTAAACAAAGCAAAGCGAACGTCCTCGCGAGATTCTTACTAGAGTAAGTGAAACGTCAAAGATCGCCAATGGAGGTAGAGTGAATATACGGAAGACGTTAAAAGCAAGCAGGTTTCGTTTTCTTCGGGGAAGTAAGTAAGTACATCGATTCGCGGTCGCGTATCGCTACGTGTATCTTAGAAAGGTATACTAAATCTTAAGGTTCAGACAGAATACCGTGCTCACTCTTATTCGATACGATTTCTAGCTGGCAACGACTAATGCAGCATGCATAATGCATGATCCACCGACTCGCGTGCGTACACGCGGAAGATACTTGTCTGTGTCCCTGCGCTTCCGCTTAAGCTACCGGGGTGAGGGTTGGGCGGAGGGGGACGCCTCTCCTCGAACGTAAATTCGTCGAAAAAGTTCGTTCGTTTCTAAAGGTGAAAATGTTAAAAAAAAAAAGAGAGACAAAGGAACGAATAAAAATCTATTTCGTAGCTATCGTTATTCGATCGATCGATTTTACGTTCCTTCCTTCTTTATTTTTTTTTTTTTTTCATTTCTTTAAAAGATAATTATAACGACGTAATGAACGTTCGCGTTCAATAATTCCATTCCATGGAAACGAATTAACGAGCTTAATGTCCCAAAGAGAATTTCCACGGTCGGCCAAGATTTCTTGTCATCGCGACACGATAGAAGTTACCCAAGCGGAAATCCAGATCGGTTGACACGTCCGCGGCAGATCGGTATCATGATAGTAACCAACGAAGAAGACACACGCGAGCAAGGATGGTTTATGGTGTTGCCAGGAAACGTTGCGAGATAGCCTGAACCTATCCACGATGTAGTAGCAGTTCGTGTTCGGGAAGAAGGTTTACGATCTCGCCAGCTGGAGAGAGCTCTTTACGGTGCCAGATGCTGAATCTACCGGCACCGTAAAGGTAAACCCAGGGATTCCTATGATTTACGATTCGACTTCTGTGGTTTCGATTAATTCTACCGTCGGGAAGGAACGTTCAAGGTCCCACGAATTAGTCCGTTATTTATTCGTTCGTTCGTTCGTTTAATTTATTTATTTATTTTTCTTTTTATTATTTGTAAGATACAAAAATCCCCTTTTGAATTTTCGATCGATTCGATTTTAACTTGAATCAATCGTTAAATCCAAAATTACAATCGATCCGATAGATTGTACATTATGTATGTTTATGGCATGCAATTGGATTTAACTATTATTATTACGATACAACGTCGAATGATATAGTTAGTATCTTGGAATCTTACGAGTACTACGAACTAAGAGAAAAGCCGAAGAGGAGGACGGGGACGAGGACGATTGGTTTAATACCATTCAAGGAAGGAAATTCTAAAGTTCCGAGGGATATGATTGCTGAGACCAAAGGGTCGAGCATGGTTGGAGTCTTTGAAATTTCACAGCTCATTATACATCGTTGGAATGCAGCAATATCCGCTTGTCCCTTACTACCAACGCCGCCACCACCAGTCCCCTCTATTCGTTCCCACCTCCCCCCTTTTTTGTCAGAGGCTTCTCGCCGTTGGCATCGTTTCTTCTCGCTCGTTGCAGTAGCATGACGTTCTTAAAAGAATTTGATATCGAATTCTTTGGGTCGAAGGTTAAGAGAGGGAATGGTGGGTAGAGAGACAGAAAAAGAGAGAGAGAGAGAGAGAGAGAAGGAACGAACAGGGAGAGCGAACGGAAAACCGTTAAAGGGACGAGGTGATATAAGCCGAAGAATAAGAGAGAAAGAGAGAGAGAGAGAGAGAAAAGATAGTAAAAGAGTGCATTAACTTCAACTTCAACAAACTCCACCTCATTTTCTTGCCTATCGAAAGAAGCTGACTTTCTGCGGCCCCCTTTTTTTCCAGATGATAAAAAGAAAGTATCATAGAATTCTCGAGTACGGTACGCTTCGTGGCCGACGAAATAACGATTAACCGGACGATAAAGTTCCCGTCGTTATTAACGCATAAAGATTTACCGATATCGAAATACTATTCTTATCTAACTGATATTTATCGTTGTTCGACAATATTCCCAAGCATGATCGAATCGTTCTTCGTTGCATCGTTACTTAGTTCGGGGAAGAGGGAGTAACGGAACGGGCTTGAAATAGAATGAAAATGGATATTAATTAATTGGAACGTATATTCCGACGGGAAATAACTGAATGGTCTTGATCGATACGAAGATGAAAATAAAGAAGAAAAAGAAGAAGAGGAGGAGGAGGAGGAGAAGGGAGATGATGATGATGATGATGATGAAGATGACGACGACGAAGACGTAAGAGAAGAAGATGATTGATGATAACGATGATGACGATGAAAAAGTAAATTAAGAGGATGATGATGATGATGATGACGATTACGACGACGACGACGACGATGAAGACGTAATAGAAGAAGAAAAATAAGAGGAAAATGACGACGATGAGGAAGTCAAAGATAAAGAAGAAATAAGAAGATGACGACGAGACGATGATAACGATGAAGTAAGTGAAAGAGGGAGGACGAGGAAGAAAAAGAAGAGGATGACGACGACGAAGACGACGAAGACGACGATGACGATGAAGAATTAGAAGATGGTTGGATCGTCGGTTGAATACATTCGAGGGAAATGATGTTATTATAGGCACCGTAGGTAATTAGCATAATCTACTTAAAACCATAACGGATCGTACTGCGGCCCGTAGAGAAACCGGGTATGTGTGTGCGATGGGACGCGACGTAATAGTCGACTTTTCCTTATCTTCCTTCCTTTCACCGCTCACAAACATAAAGTCCGCTCGTTTGAGCTTCGTTGATAGTAATCATGGTATGCCTCTAAGCGCGGAGAGGAAGCCTGCCGAAACTCGATTGCATAACGAGATAGTCCGTGAGAGTGTAACGACGAGTTCTCCTGACGATCTCTCTCTCTCGCTCTCTCTCTCTCTCTCTTTCTCTTTCTCTCTTTCTCTCTGTTTCTCTCTGTATCTCTATCTCTCTTTCTATCTCTTTCTCTCACTTTCGTCAGCCCCCTAACCCGACGAAAGTTCTCTCATAAAAGTGGAAGTTGGAAGCGGGACTAATCTCCGACGTTGCAAAGCGTTTCTATCGCGTCGCACGTGCAACGCTTCTAATTTAGAAGGCAAAGACTACTAAAGGTGTTTGATTATGAGGCCCGGTTAATTAATTCGAATAATAGAACGAGAAAGTATCTTCTCTTAATATCGAGGAACGATGTTTTAATAGCCAACTACTTATTTGCTTGCTTGCTTTCTTTCTTTGCCTTTTCTTTATCGACTCACGTAGAGACACGGTAAGAAGATCGTATTTACACGTATACATGTCGAATATTAAATTTTGTTCCTTCTTTCTTAATTTATCAAAAGGAAAAAAGAAAGGAAAAATGTTGAAAATTACTGCTCGATAAAGGAAAAAAGATAAAGAGGAACGATGGTCTCGACCTTCTGTATCAAACGTAAAATTATACGAATATTATCGAATTGTCTCACGGAGAGACAGATTGCCAATAATAGCAGACATTCAGACTAATGTCAGGAATGTTAGCCGTGTACCAGAAACACATTCTGTTTCGACGTAGAATGATTGATTTCAGATAGGATAAATGAATGATTGATTTTTCTTAATCGGTCTTTTATCCTTTTTCCTTTTTGTCACTTCAGTGATATCGTTCAGATTCTTTACGGGGAATCGAGATGACGAAACGAGAACGATATTAGATCTTCTTTCTTTTTATTTTAATCGATACGTCGTTGGCATATACAAGGGTGTACCGGGTGATGATTTCAAAAATCAATTACTCTTTTCCCGGAGACCAATCGAAACCGATATCTCACCTCTTTCCTCTTTCAGATCATAAAACTACAAGCCTAAGAACGTTTTGATAAATTAGACGACGAAAGGAATATATGAAAAGTTTCCTTCGACAAAACAAATCGTTCAATTTTATCGGACTATCGATATTCTTTCTTCCTCGTAGTCTCTTTCAATGATAAAAAAAAAAAAAAAAGAAAATTAATATCGATATAAATTTACAAAGTTTACAAATTTTGTCGAACGTGAAATGAACGTATAAAAACGATAGTTCGAATGAATTATATACCATTATATTTGAATCGTATTATTTAGAAACAAAATTTATTTATTTTATCGTACTCGTATATTAATCTTATCGCGCGGCTGTTTACTCGCTCTTGTGTTTTACGGTTAGACAAAATTTAAGATCGTGCTTCGCAGCGTACGCTGAAAAAATATATACATATATATAAAAAAAAAAAAAAAAATAACATACACGGTGATAACTTGCAGAGGGTTGACAAACCGTCAAGTATTATACAGTTTTACTGTACAAAGTAAGAATGTTGAAACGAGTAACGTGAATCAAAGACGCGATTAAGGGAAGTAATTTCCAAGTCGGTAAATTAGCCTGGGCCAGCTTTATAGGTCGTTGCGGCTTAACGTCGTATACCTGAAACGTTCTGTTAAGTACGAAAGATAGCATTTAACGTCAGCGATTAACGCACGTTCCTGGATCGTCGCTAGCAAGCGAAATGACTTCCTCGTATTCGCATAAAGCGCAACAAGTGAAGGTGTTATCCTTGTTCCTTACAGACGTACGTATGTATGCATGTATATAAGCGCATATATACGTACGAACACACTGTCCCCGTCTTTATCCCGTTTTCCTTCTTATTTACCATTCCTTGTAACACCATGTCGTCGTATTTTCTCGTTCCTTAATTTTTTCTTTTTGTTTTTTTAATGTTCTTTTTTTTTTTTTTTTTTTTTTTACATGAAGGAATCACGCTGCCCGACGGATCGTTAACGTTGAAACGTCGCAAGACCGGTCTACGTTATTCATGCGAGTTTCCAACGCGATCGTCATACCCTGATGAGTAAGACTAAAATCGGTGAGAAATAAAAAAAGGGGGGATAGGAGGGGTTGAATAAAGTCGAACCTACTTTTTCCCATAAAATTTATATCCCATTAATTAACGACGACGACGACGACGACGACGACGACAACTGACGCGATTGAAAAAAAAAAAATTCGTGTACCACTTAAATATCGCGTTTAATAATAATCGCAGACACATAAGTACCCATAACGGAGTCATATAAAAATGGAACATACCTACACTTACGTGAATGCGAACGAATAAACGTCGTTTTACTTGGAATCCGTGTGTATAAAGAAAGCACTACTATAAGTAACCAATTCGTTTGATATAATAGAAAACAACCTGGAGCGTTTTACCGTCCGATCTTTTTAAAAGATCCCTACGCTGAATTGAACAAGAGGAATCTAGATATAAAGGGGTTTACTACCATCCTCGTAGAATTCTCCACAGAGAGAGAGAGAAAGAGAGAGAGAAAGACAGAGAAAAAAAAAAGAAAAAAAGGAAGAAAGAAATAGTCGCGTATTCGAACGCGTAGAATTGCGTCGTTCCACTTTTCCTCCTACGGCGTTCCACATTCTGGTACGAGCCTCGTACAAAGAATCACAAGCTGGGCTGTTTGCCTCTTGGACCTCGGTACTACCTTCCTCCCCTCCTTCTCTCTCTCTTTCTCTCTATCACACACACACACACACACACACACGCGCGCGCGCATATATACACTCTATCCTCGCAGCGAAGGTTTACACATGACTACGCGTCCGTAGACTGGAAACTCGAGACTGGAGCAAACACACGCACATTTACGCGGGCGTACATACGTACCATATGTGTGTATATATATCAGCAGCGTGTGCCGAGCGCATGTAGTACGCGCTCCTCGTACCCTCTCGCCCCTCGCAAAGGGGTTGTCGTTGCTCGACCGGGTCGAAAGGGGTCGAACTGTACGAGGGGCAAGGACATCAAAGCGAGATTGGCCGTGTAAACCTTCGAGCAACAAAGTCAGCTCCTCCCTCTATCTTTCTCTCTCTCTCTCTCTCTATCTATCTATCTATCTATCTATATATCTCTATCTCTCTCGTTCGTTCTCTGGTATCATCTATATCTGTTCTTCCCTCCCCATACCTCATTCGACTCGTCTCTCCAAAAGCAGCTCTCGCGTTACGAGACTCCTCTCCCTAGCATCGGGAGCATCGAGGACGAAGCGATGCGCTTACAAGAGGGTCCTCCAGGAACATACCGTTATATGCAATGCGAATAAGAGGATGGACGCTTTGGCTCGCGTAGATTAAAACTTTTTTTCTCTCTCTCTCTCTCTCTCTCTCTCTCTTTGCAAAACCAATATGAAGAAGAAATGAGTGAACTTTCGAACAAACTAAACGTATATCCAATCTCTCCAATTATTATTACTTTATTTTCTTTTTATCGATATATCAACGTCAAAATTATAATTCGTATTCGCTCCAGAGACCATTGATAAGTCTCGTGATCGTTCAATCATTTCGTGTTGATTAAGTAAGATAAAAAAAAAAAAGAAAAGAAAAGAAAAAATCCAATCCGAGAATCTTGTTTTCTTTTTCTTTTTATTATTATTCTTTTTCTAAACGCGACGTTCGATTTTCCAATGGAAGGGTAGGTTAAGGGTAGATAGGTAGGTAAGTAAATGGGTGTGTATATAGTAAGTCGCGAGCGAAAGGAAAAGTGTTGGCCTTGCTAACAGCGAAAAACGTTTTTAGATTTAGCACGGTAATAGTGTGGAGCTTCATATATATGAGGAAAACGTCGGAGTTTCTTTTGATATATGCGCATAATCTTTCGAATATACCTAATATTGACTTAGCGCGCTCAAATTATGCATCGGATGCGAGAGCGTGAACGGGGGAAAAAAAAAAGAAAGAGAAAAAATAAAAATAAAGTAAACGAGGAAGAAAAAGAGAGAGAGAAAAAATAGAGGGGAAAGAGGAGAGGAAAGTAGGAAAGAGAGAAAGAAAAGGAAGGAGAGGAAGAAATGAAAAAAAATGTGGCGCGGGGTGAAGGAGGGTTTTATAAAACTAACGTAAGCGTTCGTTAACGAGCCACCGCCAGAGGTACTTCGATGAAAGGAGAACGGAGTTGAAACGATAAAAATTGAGTTTAATTTATGAACTTTTAATAAAGTAAATTGTGAGAGAACGAAAAATGGGCCGAGTATGCTCTCGATCTCTCCTTCGTCTTATTTCTGTCTCTTTTTCTCTCTCTCTCTCTCTCTCTCTATATATATATATATATATATCTATCTCTATCTCTATCTCTCTCCTTCTTTTTTATCTCCGAGTCGATTTTTTTGCGGTACGATTAAATGATTCGCGGCGTCGCCATTAAAGAGTCCCTCGAGCGTTATCGAAGTCTAACGATTTATCGAGGATCGATTAAGATCGAACGTATAATTGCTAGAGATCCTCCCCTGTTATCCCTTCGCACTCCCTCTCCCGGCCACCGTCTGCTTACCCCGTCCTCTCACCAATCACTTTCTAACTAATTCTTACAAATTGACAAACATTTTTACGTATACTTTCGATTATTATTCGTAAAGACGAACGCTTAACTTTTATCCTTCGTATGCTCCTTAACGATCAGAGAAAATATCGTTTCGGATAAATCATATCATTGGAGTTACGCCAAAACTTCGCCGAAAGTTTTTCCTACGGAATACGAGATGTATCATCGCATTCAACTTTCGTGTAGACGTTTGGGTACGGGAGGGGATGGATAAAATCAAATCCACGAGGAAAAGTTAAAGATACATAGTAAGCCGGCGTTGATATATTCGAAATACTAACCCAGATTTTTACGAGGATTGGTGGGTGGTGGGTCGGGTAGGGGTGGTTTGAAGGGAGGAAAATATCTGGGAGAACGTATCGTACGTTTGTCGTAGTTCAGAGCAAAGAAAAAAAAAATAGAAAAAATACGCGGAGCATTTCTATACAAACAACCTCGATGTAATAACATTAATAATAATAATAATAGTATGTATATATATATATATATATATATATATATATATATATATATATAATTCTCTTTGGTCTGAGATCGTATTTAAAGCATAACCGTGTTAACCGGGCCTTCGGTGTGCCATATTTGACCGGCTCGCACCGAACTCGGCCATATTTTAATTAAAATTATCGCGATCTATCCGCGTAACTCGTAGCCGCGCACGCTGCTTCTGGTGCTGCTGCTCAACGTTGGCACGGTGATTCGTTAAAATCCACTTCTCGCGTTCTCCTTTTAATTGCCCCCTTTTCCGGAATCTAGCCTTTCCCCGATCCAATCGTAGCGTTCTACATTCCTGAAGCGCTACGCGCCTCAATTTCGAGGCGGGATTCGCGAGAGAAAAAAAAGAAAGGGTTCGATTTTTGTTCTACCAATTATAACGGGCGGGAAGATTTCAATCTATTCGATATCGTTGGAACCATCGTTCGAACTATTCGCGATAAGATTTATCTGTATAATTACAAAGAATTAACATATATGAAGTTAATCACAGAGAGATTTAAGTGTAACAATACGATATATATTGTTCGTTCGTTTGTTTTTATTTATTTATTTCCTTTTTTTTTCGATTTCTCCAACAGCAAGTTACCTTGACATTTTTTTACGTCAACGATGAGGCAATATTATAATTAGAAATAGTATCGTTCGTCATATAAAATTCGGGCGATAACGTTTCAATCATTAATTTGATTAATTCGAGAAGCCGGCTTTTCGGACGGATTTATTAATAATACGGGACACCCCGTATAACGACTACTCCCTTCTTCTTATACCTCGCTTAAAAATATATCCATATTCCCGGAGAAGTTCTTCGTAGCAGTGAAATGCGCCGAGAGCGAGATTATTATCGAATCCGTGGTATGCGAGAATTAAATCGAGCCTGTTTTATCTTTCCTCGAGGCGTTTTAAATTTCATCGTGAGAAGGCACAGAGAGAGAAGGAAAGGAGAACAAAAAGAAGGAGTAACGAGAAAGAAAAAATAAAGGAAGTAGTAAAACAACAACAAAAAAAGAGAAAAGCAAAGCAACAACAACAAAAAAACAAAAAAAAAAGGAAGAAGAAACAACCATTCACTTTTCGCACCATTTAATAAATACGACGTGCGTGAGACCAAAGCAGCACGCTCGCACCCTACCCTCGTGTCCTAAGGGGCAGTTAAATAAAAGGGACGAGGCAGAAAAAAGAAGAGAAAAAAAAAAGGAAAGAAAACGAAGAATGATACACACGTGGCATTGATAACCGTAACAAGGAACGATCGAGATTTTATACTCCAAAAATCCATTCCCATAAACAACTCTGTCTGTCTCTCGCGCGTCGTTCCGATTCTCGAAACGGGAACGGACCGCATCGGAAAATGGTCAATTCGTAAGGGAGGGAAAGGGAGAGGAGTTTGGAGTTAAGGGAGGAAGGATGGATGACGTTTTACGTTCTTTCGCTGGAGTAGCACGTAGAAAGAGATGAAGATAGAAAGAACAAAGAGGGAAGAAAGAATAGCGAATGGAAACAAGAGGGATTAGAAAGAGAGAGAGAGAGAGAGAGAGAGAGAGAGACGAAGGACTGGTGGAAAGAAACAAGAGTAAGAGAAAGAGAAAAAGAGAGAGAGAGAGAGAGAGAGAGAAAATAATAGAAAACGCTCGGTAATCTCCTTTCCATTCTTCCTCTCGTAATTCGTGAAGCGCAATTTCAGAAAGGAAAATACACAGAAGGGGGGTTTGGGGGAGGGTAACAGTAGGAGAAATATATCTATTTTTAGATTACTCTTTTATTCCATCGCCCTGGCTGGCCAAGCGCGAGAGACCGAGTGGCCGTTATCCATTTCACGAGCACCTCTTTTCTCTCTCTCTCTCTCTTTTTCTTTTTTCTCTTCTCTAAATGGAAGAACCGAAGAAGAACGCCGCGGAAAGTCGAGCACGCGCGTCTCGAGGGTTTCGCCTCGCGTCCTCCTCCACCGGCTCCTTCCAGCGTCCTCTCCGCGTAGTCCTCCTCCTCCTCCTCCTCCTCCTCCTCCTCCTCCTCCTCGAGAGCAAGTCGAGCGACTTAAAGTTATGGCCTCCGGCTTCTTCTCGTCGCAGTTGAACGCTGTTACGAGAACTGTGCTACACGACGACGGACCCCGAGAACTTTTCCTTTTACCCTCCTCTTTCTCTTTTTTCTTTCTCCATATATATATATATATATATATATATATATATATATATATATATATATATATTTCTCTATCTATCTATCTCTCTCTCAGTATGCGGTTGTAATTTACGTGATTCTTCGACGTACATAGAATCCACGACTTCGTTCCTTCATGTACTTGCGTTAACCTACGACCTATTCTGTGATTTCTATCCCCTCTTCCTTTATTAAAGTCCTCGCTATGGCACTGATTTCCTCCTCTTCTTCCATCCCTCTTTCTCTCTCTCTCTCTCTCTCATTCTCTCTTTTTCTCTTTTGCTCATTCGTTCGTTTGCAAACTCTCTCTTTCTCTCTTTTGCTCGTTCGTTCGTTCGTTCGTTCGTTCGTTCGTTTTCAAAGTTAGCAAAAGCGATCGATGAACGTAGTCATAGATATCGATCACCGTCTACCCCGTCCTTCCAGCCGTCCCCTCGCCGGATGATCATCGATGCTACGAAATGCGATATCCATTCGACGGATATCCATCTGCTATTCAAATACACCAGGGTAAGAGCGTCCTACCGAGGAGCCTAGGGGGTGAGTACGGTAGCGGGATATGATAGGAGTCGTGGACGGTAGGGAGGGCAGAGAGGATCGTCTTGTTGCTTTCGCCCGATACGATTTATTCTGCGCGACGCTGCTGACATTCACGTGGAATTCGTTGAAATTTATAGGAAGCGCTCTATTAAAAACATACTAGAAACTTCGCTCATATAGATAACCAATCCGGTAACGTACTACTCGTGAGATCCATTTGAGAGAAGAATACATTTCTACATATATCCATACATATATACATACATATATATATATATTTTTTTTTTTAAATATAGATATACATATGCATGTAGATACGTAAAGAATTAATTGGAATTACAGAGATCGAATGGTATTGATGATACATTCTCGTTTATTTTTCTTTTTTCTTTTTACAACGAAACGGAGAGAAAGATAGAAGAAAGAACGAAAGAGAGAGAGAGAGAGAGAGAGGAGGAGGAACAAAAAAAACGATCGTATCGATCGCGATACTTCTCCGATTTCGATGCTGTACAGAACGGAAAAGGTTTGAAATCGATCGTTACATGCAGCCCCCGTTCTCGAATAGGATGTCACGTCACCGTGAAACGTGCGATGCAAGCTCTTTCTCTTCTCTCTATTTTCCCCTTTCCCTTCCATTATCCTCACCGCCATCAGCACCGTCCTCTCTCTCTCTCTCTCCTCTTCCCTCTACATCCATCTCCTCCTTCGTCTTCTTTCTTTCTCACTCGTCCTGCACTCATCTCTCTCTCTCTCTCTCTCTTTCTCTCTCTCACTCATCCCCTCTCTCTCCGTCTACGTAATCATACGAGCGTGAACCATACGTGAAACGCACGTTCTCATACGTCGTGAGTTCTCCTACCTCTCTCCTCTTACCCTTTCTACTCACCCTCGCCCTTTCTCTCTCTCTCTCTCTCTCTCTCTCTCTCTCTCTCTCTCTCTCTCTCGCGGTACTCCTGCTTCCGTATGACATTCATAATGTCTATCTATTCACTCGACCGAGCACTGCCTCTGACAGCGTATGAATTCCAACTTGAATATGTATTGTCGGTACTAAATTAATATATACGGCCGCGAACGCGCTACTATCCACTCGTTTCCCCTTGCCTACCAATCCTCCCCTTCCCCTCCCCCACCCCCTTTTCCACCTCCTGCCTCCTCACCATCGCCCAACTACTCCCAACTCCCTCGACTTCTCTTCCACGAGAGTCTCGCAGTTGCTTTCTTCCTCTCTTCAACCATCCTCCATTTCTTCCTACTCTTTTCTCTTTCTTCTTCTTCTTCTTCTTCATTTTAAAGAAGAAGAAAGCTTCTCCTTCCTTTCCTTTTCTTCGTTCTCCGTTCTCGCTTGGCCCGGGTACCGCTCGAAACGTAATTTAATAATGTCTACCGCCACCATCATCGCCACCATCACCATCACACCATCGCCACCACCATCACCATCACCACCACCAAGGTCTCCGAACCTTCGCGATTCAGCAGCGCGGAATAACGATTTTTCCAAGGAGAAGCAGTAACTCCCGCACACCGTTAGATGCCCTAACTCATTTCTTTTACTCACGTATCTCTTACTAACTCTCTCTCCCTCATACACACCCGCACAGACACAGACACAGACACAGACACAGACGCACATACCGCTCACTCGTTTTCTTCCTGTCTCCGAAAGAGGGTGAGAGAGAGAGAGAGAGAGAGAGAGAGAGAGAGAGAGAGAGAAAATGGGAATAGATTCAACGAGGTTGGATGGCGCGTTATAATTCCTCCGTTCGCACGCGTAATCCGTTCGCTCGTTCGTTTCTTCCTTCTACGGATGAGTTGAAATCGGAGGATTTGCGAGAGAGCGTTCGCTTCGTCGATTAAAATACTCTACTGTCTCTCTTCTTTCTCTCTCTTTCTCTCGATATCTTTGTCTTTCTCATTCTTTATCTCCGTTCGTGTCTTCCCAGTTTAACGCGACGATTCGATGAATATTTGCCAGCGATTAGATGCGTTTCTGCAGAACGACCAGAGGAAAGAGAGATTTCGTTCTCTCTCTCTCTCTTTCATTCTCTCTCTCTCTCTCTCTCTCTATCTTTATCTATCTATCTATCTATCTATCTATCTATCCATCTCGTTTTTCTTCTCGTTCGAATCGAAACGATTCAGAGAGCGTAAAGATAAAAAAAAGAAAAAACGAGGAAGAGAAAGAACAAAGAGAGAGAACAGACAGAGAGAGAGAGAGAGAGGAGGGGAAAGAGAGGGAGAGAGAGAGAGAGAGAGAAAAAAGTAAGAAAAAAGATAAAATATAAAAGATAAAAGAAAAGAGCCGATCGATGAGAGCCAACGCTACTCCGCCGCCGCCGCCGCCGCGACCGACGACGCGATGGCGAATGTCTGACGTTACAGTTCGTCAGATACGGGCTGCATTTCTACACGCCTCATTACGCAGATTTACAGAGAGAGAGAGAGAGAGAGAGAGAGAGAGAGAAAGAGAGAGAAAGAGAGTGAGTGAACGAGGAAACTGTGAACCGATCGTCCCGTACGCGAATATTCTCTATCTCTCATTCACCCTCTTTCTCTCTCTTTCTATCCTTTCTTGAAGTTCCCAGAAGAAGAAAAAGAAGAAGAAAAAGAAGGAGGAGGATGAGGTGGAGGATGAGAAAGAAAAAGCGAGTGGAAAGATGGAAGTACTAGAGTAAACGAGAAGGATGGGTACGAAAAAGAAATTGCACTTTCAATAGTACACCTACTCTTTGCGTGAAAGAAAAAAGAGACAGGGAGAGAGAGAGAGAGAGAGAGAGAGAGAGAGAAAGGGAGTTAGAAATAGATAGATAGAATGGAGAATTGCTAGGTGGAGAGGAAAAAGGAGAACGCGAATGGTGCTGCTACTTCCCCATACTTCCCGTCCCGTTCCATCTTACTTCATTTTCATCTCTTTCTCACCACTGAGAGACCCTTCTCTCTCTCTCTCTCTCTCTCTCTCTCTCTCCCCCTCTCTTTCTCTGTCTCTTCCCACACCGGGACGTTTGAACTACTCTTAACATTCTATTGACGATAGAATCCTTCGTGTATGTTACTAAGAATGATCGACTACCGTCTTACGGTATATCGAGTACAATGACGCATACTTATATATATATATATATATCTATATACACATATTTTTACATATATACATATTTATATATATATATATGTGTGTGTGTGTGTGTGTGTATTTTTCGTAATTCAGGTTACACATAAAAGTACATCAAACACGATAGATAGTATACGCACATACGAGCCTACGATAAAGGCTAACCCCCCTCCCCGACTAGCCCCTCTTTATCGTCTAGAAAGGGAAGCTCGAGCGTTTTTATCGTAAAAGAGCCACTCTAATGCTCGCGCCTATGCTACTTCCTACTACTCTTGGCCGTCGTCGTGTCGAACGACTCGAGAACTCGTACCTCTCACCTTCGCTGCTTGTCATTCTCTTTGGTCTTCTTTCTCTCTCTCTCTCTCTCTCTCTCTCTCTCTCTTTCTATTTCTCTTTCTCTCGTTCACTAACTCATTCACTCACTAATACTCCCCTACAGCCATTCTCGGTCGTCCTCTTCGCGAGCGAGGGTGCAAGGTATGACGTATTGACACCTCAGCCCACTCATCCTCGCCATTTATCGTGAACAGACAGCTCGAACTACTCTGCTGAGCTCCGACGAGCGGACATGGCGGATACATATTTCACGACACGAACGGTCCACGTCGATACGTTTTACTCACTCTCTCTCTCTCTCTCTCTCTCTCTCTCTCTCATGGTATCTCGGTCTCTCTATTTCTATGGTTTACCTACGAATACGAGTTTGGCTCGTATAAGACCGTTTCTTGATTGGTCAAGTCACGAATGTGTGTCTCTTCTTCTTCTTTGTCTTCGTCTTCATGTTCTTCTTGTTCTTCTTCTTCTTCTTGTTTTTGTTCTTCTACTTCTTCTTCTTCTTCTTTTTCGTCGTCGTCGTCGTCGTCGTCGTTGCTCGTCCATCTGGACGTATTCCAATCTCGTTTTCATGTGAGAAACCGACAAGATCCATTAATCGTTTAAACGTGTCTCGAAAGGAAAAACGGTCGCGAGAAATAATATATTACTGAAGGCAAAATTGAAGGAGAACGTACATACATAAAAATAAAGAAATATAGTAAGTTAGAAAGTAAGTAAGTAAGTATGTAAGTAAGTAAGTGAATAAGTATATAAATGAATAAGTACGTGGTCGGTTTTATAAAGTCGATGACGCACGAAAGCATAGCGTAAAAATGATATAACAATTATATTATATAATTGTAATTATATATAGAATATAAGCATTTGTTACTTGATATGAATTCAACCGAAATTAAATTGTAAGATATTTAAAAACGAAAGGAATATATATATATATATATATATATATATATATATATTCGTTGTACGCAGTTACTTATTAACTTACTTACTTACTTACTTTAACCTAGGATTCGATCGATCGAATAATAAGCTTTTCCGAGAAAAGTCGTATTCTTTTCCTCTTCGTCGGTTTTACCAAAGGAAAAGCTAGTTAGTTTTCTGCGGTTCTTCCAAGAATTTGAATCCTATGATCCTTGGCACCGTTCCTCTTCTCGTGTTCCGAATCTTCCGTGAGAACTGCTCATTGCTCTTCGCTTTGAAGGTACTGCTGACAAGAACAGAGAAAGAGAGAGAGAGAGAGAGAGAGAGAGAGAGAGAGAGAGAGAAAGAGAGAGGGAGAGAGAGGTTGAAATCGAGAGAAGAATCGTTCATGAGAATAGGAGGGCGTACAAGAGAAGAAACCTCTCCATTCTTGTGACAAGCATCTCTCTCTTTCTCTCTCTCTCTCTTTCTCTGTTCACAAAGGAACTGCGGAGACTAATAAAAATCGACTGTTTGCTTAGCCACTGCTATTACGTGCCAGTAGGACCGATCGTACGTACGTAGGTAGTAGATAAGTAAGTACGTCCTCGCTCTCTATCTCTCTTTCTCTTGGCAAACTCGTCGATGGATTTACGATGAAGCGAACGATGGAAAATTTCTTTGTAAAAAGGTAGTCGTCTTACGTCTACGTTAATCTAAAACTTTATTATCTATCTCTTCTTTCGTAATATATACATTAATCCAATGCGGAACGATAAAGGTACACGATTAATTATAATAAAATTAATGCTATACGAAAGATTCGTTCGTTCTTTCTTCTTAACGTGATATCGTCGAATAACTAACGTTCTTTCATTCAAGGAATTATTATGAATGATGCTTTACGATCGTCACTCGGATATAGTAATATATTCGTCAAACGTCGAATATTATTTATGAGATCGTATAAATATTGTATTACGTTAAATTAAATTAATCCCTGTGCGTTCGTTCGTTTCTAGAAAGGGCAGGTGGGGTTCGTCGCTTTGCCAGATGGAACCTTTATATCAAAAGGGGAATTTACTTGGCCGTTTCCGCGCGTTTCTGGATCGTTCTCGTAATCTTACAAACGGTTACAAATTGACGGTTAACGAGTTTAGACGCATGGTGGTGGTTCTTAACGAGATATGACGTCACAACAATAACAAACAATCGCAAATGTCTCTCGTTCTTTGCTCGTAAAAGAACGACGACCGACAGAGTCGTCCTCTCCTCCTCCTCCTTCTCCTCCATCCTGCTCTCTCTCCCGTTAACGAGATCGACTAGTTTAGAAAGAGAAGCCCGCATAGCCAGCGTGTTCTATTGGCTGGACAAGAGAGCCGGTGCATTCGAGGCATCATCTGTTCGTTCGTTCGTTCGTTCGTTCGGCCGAAGTATAGTTCGGTGGCGAGAAGAGGGACAAGAGAGCCACTGAATTAGTCGTAAGTCACTCAACCACGGCTTGTTAGCGTCGTTAACCCTGACCCCGGGACATCGTCTCTCTCTCTCTCTCTCTCTCTCTCTCTCTGTCTGTATTTGTATGTGTGTGTAGGTATGTCTGTGAGAGTACGGTCATGTTCTTTTCTGCTGCAGTTTTGACCGAACTCTACTGTACCCATTGAACTCGGAACGGTTAACTTGCCTCGCGATATTCCTTCATTCCTTACGTTCAACGTACGATCGTGAATTCCTAAGAAACGTTCGTAAAAATATCCCGATAGGTTTATTAACTTTCGCCAATAAAGTACGAAGTAAGTTATTTCAAATATCTCTCTCGCATAAATATTTTTTTTTTCAGAATTATTATGTTACGCAAGTAATCCTTTATTATCATCGTTCATTCGTCACCATGTTCTCGGAGGAATTTTTTCTTCCTTTTCTTTTTCTTTTCTTTTTCTTATCGAATAATACTTTCTATACTTCCTCATAGCTATATCCGCCGTCTGATTATGCGATCGCAATGGTTTCTTATTTCCTTTTCTTTTCTTTTCTTTTTTTTCCTTCTAACAAGTTAAAACGACGATCGACGTTTAGTTGTTAGTCCACGGCTTTGGTTTTGCAATAACTTTGACTTTTCAACTATCTTTACGTTCGTGTAACGTATAATTATCTACGGTAACAATAAATGACGACCAGACATCGGCCAACGTCTGACTCGTTATCATCGTTTTGCCAAGATCCGTTTTTCTCCCTTTCTCGCGATTCTACGCCGCGTCACAATGACCCATAACCAGACGTTTCTTATATATATATCCCGTTTAATCATCGAGGGGGAAGAGTCGTCCGAAAGCTTCGGAACCTTTTGGAATCCACCTGACTACGCCCACTTAGTGTGACGGCCAAAGAGTGTTGTCAGGGATGAGGAGGAGGAGGAGGAGGAGGAGGAGGAGGAGGAGGTTCGAACGTTCACAGAATGTTGGTCGGTCGGGTGACAAAAAGTATGAGAGAAGAAAAAGATGGGTGCAATCAAAAAGAAAGGAGGATGAGAAGGATGAGAAGGAGGTGGGTGACGAAGGAACGTCGTCGTCTGCTCGATCGAAAATTTCGGGTTGGTTGAAAAAAGAAAGAACGATAGGGGATAAAAAGAAGGAAGAAAGAAGAGGCCGGAGAGGAAAGAGAAAGAGAGAGAGAGAGAGAGATGGTACGAAGGAAGAAAGTGCATGTGAAAGAGTAAAGGAGAGAGAGAGAGAGAGAGAGAGTAGAAAGAGACGAAGAGTGGTGGAGTGAAGGAAAAGGCGAGATAAATTCGCGGGTTTACGGCGCCCTTAAAGTTGCGGGAATCTCTTTAACGACCTGGCAGACTGCCACCGGTGGATAGGACTACGTAAGAAGAAGAAGAAGAAGAAGAAGAAGAAGAAGAAGAAGAAGACGAAGACGAAGACGAAGGGAACGAGGGTAGAATAAGAGAGAGAGAGAGAGAGAGAGAGAGAGGGGAAAGACTGAAAAGCTTCTTTTCGATGGTCATGTGGTACGGGCTCGTCGTCGTCGTCGCGCGTTAACTCTCGTGGTTTCTCTCTCGCGCGCGCGCGCGCGGGTGGGTGCTCGCAGTTACCCACAAAAGTAGTCCCACTCGGGTTATCATTCATTTTCTCTCGAGCGAGCCACCGGCTCTGTTAATGACAGTCCCACGGAAATTATACTCCGGAACTCTTCGCGTTTCCCAGTGAAATTGCGAGAAACTGAGTGCACCTATGTACTCGTGAATGTATGTATGTATAAATGTATGTATGTATGTATGTATGTATGTATGTATGTATGTATGTATGACAGGTACGTGGGAGATACGCTGAGAGAAAAGGCGAATCTAGTTCGTAGAGAGTTCTTCGAACGGAGAAGCCGGAAGATTACCTATCTCCCTGTACTCTCTCTCTCTCTCTCTCTCTCTCTCTCCCTCGCTCTCTCGCGCGCGCGAACTGGGTCGCTTAGCTTTTTTCCTTTTTTCGTTTTCTTCTCCTTTCTTTTTTGTCTTTTCTCTCTCACTCGTTCTTTTTTTGTTTCGCTTCTCCCTATCGTCCTGTTTTTCTCCACTCGTCTCGTTTCTTCCTTTCTTCTTTCAACATTTCCCCTGCTCTGAGTCTTCTTAATACACAACACGTAAACGCGTAGGTATACCACTCGCTCGTTCACCAAGCTTTATCTTTCTCCCCACTCTACCTCTCTCTCTTTCTGTCTTTCTTTCTATCTATCTATCTATCTATCTATCTATCTATCTATCTCTTTCCTTCCTTCCTTTCTTCTTTCATTCTGTCTGTCCTTCTTTCTTTCTTTCTTTCTTTCTTTCTTTCATGCTTTCATTCTTTCAGCCGTCTCAGGCACCCCGTGTCTCGAAAGATCACCTAGAATGATTCATTTTATTGTTACCACCGAGCTTTCTTTCTGAGATCGTTACCGTCGAACTGTCTCGACGGAGTGACTAACGCGCGAATCGAAACCACCCCGCGTTAGCGTAGGAAGAAAGGAAAGAAAGAGAGAGAGAGATAAAGATAAAGAAAAGAAAAAAGAACTCTGGATATTTCATATGAAAGTGGTGTATACGAGGAAAACGAAGGGGATGATCTCTCTCTCTCTCTCTCTCTCTCTCTCTCTCTCTCTCTCTCTATCGATAAAAGGCCTCGAGAAATCGTCTTCCCTTTTTTTTCCATATTCGGCCTCCTTCTTTCTCTTACTTCATTGTTATATAGTTCTACCCTCCGCCCTACCACGACCCCTCCCCCTCCCAATCCAACCTCCTTCTCGTTCTCGTTTTCTCATTTATGTTGTCCTTGTTTGTTTTTCCATGGAAACATCGAGATTATTTTGCTCGTCGATTTATAAACGACGCTGTTATCCTCGAGAGTCGTCGTCGGTCGGCTCGTTTTCTCTACGAGGGTCCTATCAAAAAAATTCATCCACGACCCTAAATTCTCTCTCTCTCTATCTCCATCTATCCATCTATCTGTCTGTCTATCTATCCATATAACCATATTCCTTGGGGGAACAAAAAAAAAACAACAACACGGCGTTATGGTTTTCGCTGATTCTGTTTTTCTTTTTCTTCTTCTTTTTTTTTTTTTTAATTTTATCTAAGGAAGAAGATTGTTATTTTTTTTTTTTATATATGAGAACAACGGGCGCTATGATTCTCCCTTAAGAAATTTTCTATGGCAGTCGTAGATCATA